>OX577863.1:12608329-13208329 GCA_951213275.1 Idaea straminata | reverse complement strand
ATGTAGACAAGACAGTAGTAAGAAACTCGCTCCGTCTACATTTGTGTTACAATCTACTTCTAGGTCATGTGCCTCTAGTAGTTATTTTGCCCATTTTGCATTTGCCCAGGGGAAGATCACACTTGCCCCATTATTTGAACCTAATTGATGGGGTCAATATAAATAGGTATCTACCGAAAACGCATTGATTATTTGACACTGTAAATATGCAAAGCGAAGTCAAAATTTGAAGAGAAATCGAACTCCTTTTGAGACGGTGAGCTTTTCACGGTTCAATACATAATAATGCAATAATTAAATTAGCTAATTACCTTGTCTATTCCATTATAGGTAGTCTTCGCTTAACCTACGTTAGGTAGAAGCTCGCCACTTGAGGTAAACTCGCCCCAGGGCGTCTAGTTTAATGCCGGCCGCCCCGCCCCGGGGGCCCACCGCCCGAGCCGCCCGCGCCCGGTCCACTTGTCTAATGGTCGAGATAACTCTACTGCTACTGTTTACTTACATACATTGACATAAAACAACTTTATCACAATAGAGAGAACATCTGAACATCGGAAAAACTATATCAAAATGCTCGACAAAATATAAACAAAAGACATGGTAAACAAATACGGTTATTGCAATATTTAAATACCTTTCATAGGTGAAAATAATCATGTCAGTTTAAAACTGATAGTTATTTTACGATTTTTTACGGAGAAACTACGTTTTTATCATGTAGAATTTTATGGATGGATCGGACTAAAATTTGTCATCCAGATAGATATTAAAATAAAGGCTTTCGTTAAGAAGGTATTTAAAAAAAAATTACTCATATACGCGGCCGAAATCGTTAGTAAAAGCTAGTTTAATTATAAGGCAAAACCTGTGTTGATTGTTTATAGAGCACCTCCATGTGAACTGTCTGGTGTGCTCTCTATTGTAGTATAGATGTTTTATATGTATGTTATTGTAGTTTTAGGCAAGTTTTCACGTTAAACGGTGGTGGAGAGCGTGTGGTGAGCGAGGACGTCTTGATTAAAGTGGCTGCATGGAAGTGAACTTATTGTTTACGACCTCTGTGACGTGCCAGTCTGACACTCGCTTGCGACGCAAAAGGTTGCAGGTTCGATTGCCAGCCGTCGAATAAGTATTTTTAAGATCTACAGTTTTTTTTCAGGTGTGAGGGTTCTTATAACAAGTGTCATGCCCGTGGTCCGCCAATAGAGTTCACCTGGGGGTGCTAGGGGCCTTTTTTCTTACCGTAGTCCATCTTAAGATAACTGGGTGAACCAGGGGATTTTATTTCTAAAACTTAATAAATTTAAAACCTTATTGTTGTTGTTTATCTCAGATGTATAGTGTTTTGTTTAGTTCTTAGGTTATTTTTAGTATTCTATGTCTGGTCACCACAACACAGGCCTAGTTGCATAGTTTGAAGGTAGATGGTTGCGCTAGTTGTTCAATATTTATCATTTTAGTTTGAGCTACGATCGATCTATATAATACAGTGTACGTACGTATACCACGATTTATGTAAATATTCCAGTTAAATTCAACCATTATAATAACGCAGCATTAGGCAAATTTCCTATGATCCTTTATTGTGGCATATTATAGACAATGGACTTCCAATAAACGAAGTATCTACTAATATAACCGTACGACTATAGGTAGGTACAGTGTACACCATACGTACGTACGTACGATTGTCCGTTTGTATGCAGATTGTGCGCGAGAAATGCGCGCGCGCCGGGCGAGATAACATCGCGATGCGCTTGCGCACGCGGTCATTTGTCGATCGGTCGTGGGAATTTGATACTATTTAGCTGCTGATACTTGTTTGGTGTCTTATTGATTTTCTATTGTCGGAATTAAATTGGCATTCGTTAGATTTTATCTTTTTGAATTAGGTGTTTATTTTCAATAAAACATGATTCAAGAAGTTATTTATGTTTTGTGTAGTTTCGCTTTGGATATAGTCATGGTCAAGTAACTTTTACGTTAAGTTTAGATACCAGTGGCGCTTTACATAACTTTATGTACCTAGTAGCAAGAAATTGTTATGTTTTAACGAATGTTATTATTTCATATTTAATTTAATTCCAGGTTTTTTTTCGATGTAAGCGATTTTGTTTTTCCGGCTTCGTAAGACTTCTCTTAATTCAACTTGACACGTACACAGCAGTAGGTACCACATAATAACATAAGTATGTAGGTAGATAGGTACGTTTGATATCTTACTTCCTTGACACTAGTACGTGGACTAGTAGAACGTTCCTGCGTGCTTGTGGAGAGATCCGGGATCATCGAGCACGGGTATGTGCTAGTAGAGAGGAAATATCATTGATTTTGTTTCGTAAACATTCCGGTAAACCCAGGAGTTGGCAACCTTTTGAGTCGGAGGTGTCAAAATTTATAATTTACAAAGTGTCAAAGTTTTTACAGTGCCACAAAAATTAAGCATAAATAGTACTTGCATAAATAAAGTTTTGATAATGAACATGTTTATCAAATTAATCTCGTTAAACGTTCTAGAACAGTTTTTAAATGTTCTTGTGATTTGTTTAAATTTTTCTTTGAGCAATTTAGAGAATTAGTACCTAGTACCTAATAACATACGAAATTTGATATAATTATTATCAGTTGACAACCATTGATCAGTTTCGGTATTGTATGGCCGTAGATGCACGACATTATATCACCGTCTGTCTGTCCGGTCAGACACAGCCACAGCCAGCCGGCTAGCAGCCAGCACGCGCTCGGTGCCGCGTCACATCTGTCCACTGAACATATCCTCCGATATAAATCTCTTCGTACTTACTACATAGGTAGGTATCAACCATTTTGATTTGTTACCTCTACGGTAACCGCTCGCGCTCGCTCCTTGTCCAACGTTTGTCTTATGATATATTTCATTGTATTTGATATACAAATATTATATTCATTTATGATTGTTGAGGGTTTAAGATTCAGATACTTTGAGTAGGTACGTTCATATCGTTTCCGGGCCATAATTTCTCGATGTATGAGTCACTAACAGCGATCTGCGGTTTCATATGCGTAAGTCCCGATCCCATGGGAGTAGCAGGATAAAAAGTATTCTTTGTTATTTTTAAAGATTCAATGTATCCTCATACAAAGTTTCACCAAAGTCGCTTCAGTGGTTTCAACGACAGAAGTTTGCGGTTATATAAAAAATGTAAGATGTATAAATATTGTTTTTGGGCTGGATGTTTTTAATCCTAATAAAGTAATTACTTACTTATTCAGTTTTTTTAACCGTTTGTATGGTCGCCATATTTCAACTATATAAATACTTAGTTCGAGGTAGGATTGACATGAGTTGGATAAATTTAAGGTCTGAATTGTGACTAAATCGTTTGCTGTTAGATACCTCCTATTCAATTAAATACGAATACCGACAAAACCGGAAACAGTACCTAAATAGAATAGAATAGAAACAATAGATTCGTTCGTCACATGACAGCACCACAGAATACCTATGGAATATATTGTAGTAAGTAAAGTACCCATAGGTAGGGAGTTGTTTAACTAAATAAACTGTGATCGTAAAGACCGACCGACCGACGTACGTATTGTACGTGCAATGTACATTGTACAAGTGCAATGTGTAATGTACTTACTACATGCATGGGTTGGGTACTCTATTGTCACAACTCTCAACTGTGGAATGAATAGAGTATCTTCCTATATTTATCTGACCTGTCAACGACAAGTAAATGCCGGTCCGAGTAATTCGTGCTTCAAAAGGCACGGGACCGTCCCGTTTGCTTTACTCCTGTAGTGTAGCAGTCGTCAGGTCAAGTTGTAGGTATTCGGACCCGCCTCAACACCAAAGAGTTTAGGAGATAGAGTACATAAAATCGCGGTATTCCCACGCGATCGGTACGTACGCGGGAAGATCCGCGAGGTACTTCTAGTAATACAATAAAATTAACCTTTACGTATTTTGATCACGTAAGTTGACGTAACACAATGTATGTGCGTCGAGTTCTCCTGCACACATTTAATAAACTTCATTATAACTCTCTAATATAATGTTATTGAAGTAAGGTAGTTAATCTCGGAGGAGGCGGCATCTGTCCGCGCGCGGTGCGCCCTCAGTCGGCGCCGAGCCGCCGTGACATCCGCCCGCCCTGGCTCCGTGTCGCGTCACGTTCCGCCCGCCCAACGCCCGCGTAGCGCCGCGCTCTACGTGTTCTTATACGTAACGCGAACTTGTTTCACACAATGAAACGTGCAGAACATAATTAAAAAAGTTTTGAAACTTGATTTATGTGTGTTGTATACAAAAAAGGGGTTTATAGAAAATAAATTACTTTCATATCAGAAGAATTTAATTGTGAAATAATTTATTAATAGTGATTGAAGTTGTCTTCCATTTTGTAACTATATAAATGTTGTGAATTTTAGTGTTTTGTTGGTGGTAGGAGCTAACTTAGAAATTTAAAGGTAAGCTTAAGTTAAATCTAAGTTTAAAGAACGTAAATAATTAAACTTATTTTGGCGGGAATAAGGATAAACATAACGTGCTTTTGTGTTTTAATTTCATTATATTTGTGTCAATTCACGTAATGTGATTCCACAATATTACCTAAACCGTGAACTAAATTGATGACTTTTCAGTCCAATTTGGCTAAACTCCACAATGGCTGTATTCGCTAGACGTGCGAAGCCGTTAAGTAAGTACCTGAAAAAACTTATGACTTGCAAACATTTAAACCAATTCAGATAAACAATGATTAAGAGACGAATTCTTTTAAGTCCATTAATTATTTAGATATTTATTTTCTCAAATTGTACAGTAGGTATATTTTACAATTGTTTTGATTACCATTGCCCCATAGAAGCCTTACCAAGATTTATTAACGCACTAAATGAAACGTACGATTCGTTTGACTATGTCCCTTGGTTATAAGGTAAATCTACACTAAATAAAAAAGAACAAAGATTATTTTGCCTTTTTTTGTTTTTAACGAATAGGCTTACTTTACCTATTTTGATGAAACTTGATATGAGGATACAATTATTCATTGGGAATATCATAGGCTATTTTTTATTCCGATATTCCCACGGGATCGGGAGTTACGCGGTTGAAACCGCGGAGGGCTGTACGTGTACGTGCGTAAACGACTCTTGGTAAAGGTGGTGGCGTGGTCAGTAAACCAGTATCTCAGCAACATGACCCCATCTTCCATAAATGCCAAGTAATAGATATCTAGGCGAGTGGAAGTACCTCTAATGACTACCTCACCCAGTCTCTACAACCAAATACGTCCATCGTGCTTGCTACGGGTACATGTACACTATACAGTGTACACTATCTCACAGATAATAGTGCATTTACACTAACTAATGTTCCAATTGAGATATCGAGACTGGCTCATATTATCTATACTTATAAATTATTGAATCCAGACAGTTTTTGTTTGTTTTTCTACTTTATTCAGGTTTTACGTAAGTACTGTCCAATTGATAAGTACCTATCCAATTAGACGCAGGTTTCAACAAAAAAGTAACAAAAAGGAAAAATAAGCAATTTCGTTTACCTAAATGGCATATTTTTTTCAGTTAAGTATTTCGATTTAAATGACTGTTTTTCCCAATTATTTAAATTTCAATAATATTTTCCAAATCGATTTACGTTACTGCAATGGAAAAAATCGTGATTAAACTTGCGGCTTAGTTAGCTCCGCGATAAGTTATTTCCTTTGGACACAGTCGACTAAGCTGAGAGGAAGGTGTAGGTGCTGGACATAGTCTACTCCAACTAATACATGTCCCGTTAAAATAAACGAAGTGTATAACGAGGCTGTATGCTAATCATTTTCTCCTTGACTTTCTCCAAAAGGTAATAAAGGAGAAAAAATGATGGCCCCTGGAGTAAGATGTTAGCACCGTCCATAGAACGATTCGAAACTACTCAGTATAAATAGCAAATCTAATATTCCCCGTTACACGCGAACAAAGTCACAGGTGAAAGCTTGTAAACAACTTCATAAAATTGTGTATCGTAATTTCAGTCATATGATGTTGTTTTTAAGGTATATTTTAGTATAAAAGATTAAGAGTCAATCAATCAATGAACATTGTCGTGTTTCGTATACGTTTAGATTTGGACGTGTTACTTGATTACTTGATTAGATTACTTTATATATTATCATTTGATTAAAAGTTAAGAAATTTGTCGACTTGGGACAATCTCGACGGGATTGCGACCCGGAGTTGCGGGAATTTCAGTTAGAATACGAAAATAAGTAGGCAAATATTTATTTTGTAATCTACTATTCTAGAACGTGTTTACAAGAACCTTAATCAGATTTTGAAACATCCCATATTTATATGTAGCTAAAAAGCGTCATTGTAAAGTGCATGAAGTGCAGGATAGTTTTAAAGCCTGATTAACAGTTGGAACAATTATGTTCTAGTGTCACAGACTACAAAGTAATATTACATTTAGATTTTGAATAATACGCGACTTTACATCATCTAGAATCTGGATGATGTAAGGTGGCGCTTGTAGCACCCGTAGCTAGATGTGCCCGGCCTCTCAGCTTAGTCGAAGTGCGAAGAGAGGAAAGGACTCGTTAAAACGCCTGGAGTCTACTAAGCTGTGGATTTAATTACGATGTTTTTCGCTTCAGATTTTCAACAGTGTTGTGTTTTTGACTAACTTTTCTTCTTAAGTTTCCCGTTCCTTTCGTGAACATAATATTAAAACGTTCCGAGTTCACAATGCGGTGGTTGTGCGAGTTGCGCGTGCGCATGTAGGTACAACACGTACACGTAAATAGCTCGGGGAGTAAGTCATAAACAAACTATGGCTTAAATCTGTACGTTAAACTGTGCTGCGTTCAGGCGGGGGCAGCTACTTGAACGAGGTAATGTCCAAAGACCTTCAATACAAATATATATTTTTTAAACTATTTTATCTAGTAAACGGTATATAAGAAAACAATAAAAAAACATAGGCCTCAACTAGGAATTCCAGTGTATTAGGCGAAAAAGGACTTATGTTATCTTATAACATAAAATAATTGCTAAAAATAGACAAAACAGTAACGAATTTTCAATCAGTCAGATTTGTCAATCAGTCTTACGTACGCTGAGCAAAAAATCAAGTTTTTACTTCAAAAATACCTCTATTTAAATGTCAGTCACTCTAGATAAGTCATGTTTATCTAATTCCTTAACCTTTACTATTTACTCAGGGTTGTATTCGTAGGGTTGATATCGAGAGATAACTTCGGATACCCTTAATGACTGTTTTTTAAATCTGTTCACGCACATAAAAAATGTCAATGTTAAGAAGACGCTTAATCAAAAATAGTAAATTTGTTTGAGAAAAAGTTATAAACTTTAGTTTCATACTAGATTGCAACATAAAGAAAAAAAAAACTTGATTGCAACTATTTTTGACCGGGCTTGAGACTTGATCAAACTCTTTGTACACTCCAACTATCTATTAAGAGTATTTGGATGTTACAAAACCGATTTCAAGTAAAGTAAATGAATATGATGTTTGAAATCACAAATAAATAAATACAAGTTAGTGTGACAAGTCAAGTAGACTCGGTCGCACGACTGTGGCAGTGCGAACTCTATTAAAAGTATTTGGATGTGATCAAACCGATTTTAAGAAGAAAAATAATAATGTGTACCGTTAAATCGTAAATAAATAAATACAAGTAAGTGTGACAAGTCGTGTAGACTCGGCCGCTCGACTGTCGCAGTGTGAACGCGGCAGGGTCGAGCCGGCATGTGGCCGCGCACGGCCCCGACCGGATACACACTCGGTTGCTGTATCCACGTGTTACAAGAATAACACAACATACACTACTATTTGTATTTACATATGGATTCTGCAGTTATTTTGCTCAACTTTGAGATTGCATTCGAGATATTTACTGCATGCATAAGTACCGATCCCGATATTTCCACCTCTAGCTACCTACAGATTACAGAGTCTCATCGCAACCAGTACCTACACTAGTTTTTTTGCTTGAAGGAGGAACAAACATTGTCACGTGACGGCGAGCATCATATCTGTTGATCTATAAAACCTCAATAAAATATGGTTTCAAAACAGATTGGTCATAGTTTCGTATGAATCTACGTATATCGAGAGACGTGAGTTATTTGAAGATATTATCGTGAATATATAATTGTTTCACATAAATATTGTAACCGACAGACAGACATTCCGGATCGTAAAATATTTATATTAATACAGTGTGTCATAAATACCATGTACTTAATATTTTAGGTTCATGTAGGTATCCCAAGATTTTTTTAAGGGAAATTACATTATTTTCCTACTTAGTATCCCAATTTGACAACACAATTATTAACGTAAGAGCTCTACAATATAACAACAATAGCGTTGCGACTTTTTATATTTTTTTTTAATTTTCAGAAATTTAGGGATATTTTCCTGAAATGTACATTAATATAACTTTTATTAAAGGCTATAATGTCTTTTACATTTTATTAGTAATGTCTTGGGAGTACCTACCACCTAATAGTACTTAAGAGGGATTTAGTAGGTACAGGGTATTCATTACACACTGTATATATATAGGTATAACAACGTGGTATGTATGTATGTAGTAGGGTAGGGTAGGTTCTGTGAATTGTATTCACATTGATATATTCAATCTGATATGTTTATGTTGTTAGTTAGTGTTATTGTATTACTTTAATATGCCATCAAACCGATACGCCATGTCTTGGTTCGATACTAACATTACATCATAATGACGTTATGATATAGTCCCAATTCAGTCCAACTTAAAATAGAATTCTTAATTCATCCCAAAAGGTACTTATTTGAAAAATAAATAAAGTTGTAGGTGGTAAACCGAAAGTGTTATTTAGTTTTAGATTAACAATCTGCCAGATAATTAATTCCCTTTGACCAAGTATCGTGTACTTTTGGAAGCAAGATATCTACGGGCACATGAGTAACTACGAGTAAAAAAAGCCAGTAAAGGAAAAAAATCAAAATAATAAGTTGAGGAAAGCTTTGCTACTGTTCTTTTTTAGATCACATTAAAGTCAACAAAAATCAAAAGGCATGAAGAACCAAAATTTTTGACGTAGGTAAAAACTTGTACCCATATGCTGATCTAATAGTAGAAAGTCATTCCCATCTGTCGCCGCTGTCTACGTCCCCAGCGACAACTGGGTTTTTCATTACATTTCCATCTGTCTCAAAGGTCACATTGATTTGGGGACAATTGGCATAAAAATCTCGATATCACAACTAATTCCCAAGGAAAAGGATCTCGATAGACAAACAGACGGATAGACAGATAACTCAGTGTTCTACAAAGGTCCTGTATTTTCCTCTTAGAATACGGAACCCTAATAACAAAATGGTTTTCAATTCCGTCAAGTACGTAGCTTCTCAGTTATGTAGATTCTACTAAAGGGAAATGTTCTTGTATGTACACTCAATTTACGTACCTACCTACCTAGGTAGCTACGTGACGACGACGACGACGTGATATTCTATTAAGATAACAACACCCCGTCTCGGGTTTTATTGTGACAGGGCGCATATTTTCATCATGGGACGAAAATCTGTCATCGTGGAATATTATGGTTGTAGAGTTTAGAAGATTTAGAACTGACGCGGTTAAATAAATATTGTTAGTTACACAATGACATCTAACTAGATCTGTCAAAATGCGGGTTAGTAGATAAATACGTCGTTTTAAGAACAAGGCATTCTTTGATTAATTTTTTTAAACTTGGAGCATTTTGCGAATATGGAATTTATCTACTAAGCTAAAATTTTGGATTATGTATTAACGAATTGAATCCTATAAATTTGGACTCGTGCACGAAGGATTCTGTACCATTATATTCTTTTTGTCGCTGTAGAGGCAACATAAATACATCACCTGTAAAAAATTCAACTGTCTAGCTATAACGGTTCATGAGACACAGCCTGGTGACAGACACACAGACGGATAGGCAGAGAGTGGAGTCTTAGTAATAGGGTACCGTTTTTTCCCTTTTGGTATGGGACCCTAAAATGAACACGAATTGGAAAAACAATAGAAAAGCGGAAATACAACAGCAAAATACTAGAAATATTTTTACTCTTTATGATACAATACTTCATGACAATATTATTAGTTAGTAATACCAATAGAGCAGAAACTCTACGGCAGTGTACGGTCCATGTTATCCTGAATCGGCAGCGACGAGCAGCGAGCAGCGAGCGGTTCCTGCGGTTGCGAAGTGCCTGCTCTACGGCGCGCGTAAGGCTGTGGTAGGCCGCGTCGTCGTCCGTCGATGCGAAATATGAATATTATTCAGTGGTGATTTGTCAGAGATTGAAAAACTGCGGCGGCGGCGGGCGGCGGCGGGCGGCACTTTCCTTCGCTATGAATAACTTATCCATCACTGCTTTCCATCACGTTCACATCGTTTTACTGCTTTTTATAGATATCAGCCAGCTCAGCGTATAACGAAATCTGTTTCATGGATAATGTTAGGAAAATGTTGTTTTTTGTTGGTTATAGTTTAAAATACATGGTTTATTCTGATCGACTTTTGTTGTTTTCTCCAATAACGGAACGATCGTGTGACCTAATAATGAATATTAAAATACTGAAACTGGAAGGTTTAAAGATAACAGTTGAAAAAATAAAGAAAAATCTATCTACTTTGGCAACCGGTTGTGAATCACAGTTGCGAATGTGGCCGAAGGGGAATTATTTTATAAATAAAATAATATTTATTTCTAATTTAAATTATTTTTTGTTCATTTAGAACGCATCGGAATGTTTGCTTCACAAAATATTCTCTCTATTGGATATATGTTTAACCGACTTTAAAAAAATTTTGTTTATGTACCTATGTTCGCGGATTATTGATCTTATTTATTTACTTGTTTTTTGATCCTAAAATAATAAAGAAAACAGAAAAGGTTTATCTTTCACCGAACTAACGTTTCTAATCGAAATGATCACCAACGTTATGGTAATTATAACAATATATTCTAATGAAATATTTACCTTTTGTTACAGGTAAGTGGAAGTCGAGTTGTGTTCATTAATTCAAGGGATGAGTTTACCCCTTGCCCCGAGGTGACTGGTGAGTGGTGTGAGCACGGTAAATTATGCGTGGACATGACCACTTCAAGCTGCTTCTTATTCAGATCGAGGTATAAATATTTTTAAGGCAAATAAGGTTAAAGTAATTAGTTAACTTTGTGGAACGTGGAATAATGTAGTACAAAGTGGAGCGAGTTACACGCCGCGGTCGGTACTCTCGAGCGGAATATGTCAGGTTGAATACTTACCACTTGATTACTGGAATAGGTACATCAATATTCGTTGGAGGCGGGCTGGAATCGAACCCACTACAGTTGCGTCGCAGGTGGAAGTTTGCCCGATGCGCTACAGAGGTCGTCAATAATGTTTGACTTTCTGTTTTCAAGGGAAATATTGTTCTTTTTGTTCAGTATTTTCATAGACAATCAGAAAGTACCTTTTGTAAAATCCTAATTCTTCCTACTCATTTGCTTTCAGACTAAGTATAAAATCTCATTTATTTTTTGCAAACGTAAAAATAAAGTAAAATAAAGTGAAATAATTTTAGATTAGACATTAACAGTTTTACTTAGAAGATGGACATCTCTTGGCCGTAAGTACTTTGGCCGGCTCTTAATGGCCGCAAGTACTTTGGCCGGCTCTTGGCCGCAAGTACTTTGGCCGGCTCTGGGCCAGAGAATTATATATTAATTTACTTTATATAAACAACAGTCATAATATTACTATGCACTGTATCAGTCAGTATCGCGACGTTATTTAATTTCCGAATAAAATAAAAATGAATGCAATAAAATTGCAAATAATTAAATAAATGTAGATAAGGGTGGTCGCACACGTCGCTCGCGTGCCCGGGGTAGATGCGGGGCGATGCGGGGAGGGGGTAATGTTTACATGTTCGGAGGGAGAGGGTCCACTTTAGGAAATTATCTGTTACTTGCAGTTCAATATTTTAAATTTTTAAGTTTCTCCTATTGTTAACTCTTTTCGATATAGATTTTATTCCAAATATCGGGCTATTCGTTGTCCCTAGATTGGTATTAACTGTGTTGATTGCAAAATATTTAAGCACGGCTTTTGTGAGCGTATTGCAAGACAGGTTCGATGCTAAACATTTTGATTAAAAATTATATTAAACTTATCTAACTCAAAATTGACTTTATGGAAAACTAACAGCGCCCCGTGGTTTCAGCCACGTAAGTTGGGAACTACCGAAATAAAAGTAACCTGTGTTAGTAACCTAAATCTTGATTACATCCAAATCGGTGAAATTCTTTTAGAGCTTATTCCTAAAAAAAACCTACAAACTTAGTAAGTATAGATTAAAAAACGTCGTAGCACAATTCAAGGTCAATCGAGCTACTCCAGGTAGTTTCTGTGCGTGTAGTAACTATGGAGTACGCTACGCTACGACCGAATGAATGAAGGAGCGTCTCGCGTGGGGCGCCCGCCCGCCCCGCCGCCCTCCGCCCTCCGCCCGCGCCCTCCGCTGGACACAGGGGGTGATGTCGTGTCTACTACGAACGTCCTAGCTTGGTACTTTCTACTTAGCCGTATAGCTCAGGGTGGCTTGCTGGAATATTTAAATCTAGACTTTGAAGGATTATGACTCGATTAAATCTGACAAAACTGTTAGAACAAAGTCTTAGTTTAATTAATGCGATATTTTTCAATGTTACTTTGGTCCTAAGGTACTGAAAGAGTGTGTGTAGGTTGGCGAAAATTCATCGATGATGATTAGATGAAAATAATAATTGTAAGTAGTGAACCCAAATAATAAACCCTCGTTGTGTAGGTATTATGTATTACTGGTATTAATACTTAGTTAGTAATTATTTATGTTTTGCGGAATTTTTAAATTTTTAACTAGGTAGGTCCTAGTTGTTTGTTTTACTACACAAAACAGACCGAGGTGTGAAGTTTGATTCTATGTTAGATCATCCGTAATACCTCATACTTTCCAACGCCTTTTCAACATTCTTTGAAAACTATAACCATCTCTATTTCTAAGCGCTTCGTAGCAGACGTCCAAATATCAAAATATCCAGTCGTAGTATAGGATTTCACGATCACCCCCGTCGTGCACGGAGCAAGGTTAGGTTAGTTTGCAACGTGGCCGCATACCCGCGCCATGCGAAGCTACATACCGCGCTAAATATTAAAAAACTAAAAACAACAAACGAAAAATAAAATCAATGTTAAATAAATCAAAAGTCAAGTGTGTGGTTAACCTATATTTCAAAAATAGAACCCCAAAAACTGCCAGTGTTGTGTTTTTAAAAATATGAAAATGTTTCGCGACAGTTTTCAATTTCGAATGCTTTGAATAAATAAGTTTGTTTTGTTTTTTTCTAAGTGTGACATTTTGTGGTTTGTAACAGTACTTCCATAGAAATATAATAAAAAACTTTAGACAGAAAATGCAACTTGTTGATCGACAATTTTACTCGACCGATTTAGATGAAAATTTGCAAGCAGATAGTGTAGAATAGAAAATAGGATACTTTCATAGTATGTTACTATCGAAGGTTTGTGACAAACTTGAATGCGAATATACTAAAGGCAAAGATATTTAGCATTCACTAGTTATAGAGTAACCATAGAGATACACCAGCCAGGGTTTTCCTAGGGTTTCCTTTGAAGTTCAGTTTACTTTATAGACAATCTTATAACCCCTCCATAACCTACTAACTAAAATTATAAATAGAAAAGTTTATATGTATGTTTCTAATTCCTTCATTCACCCAAACGTTACAAAACCTATTTCTATAAAATTCGGTATGTAGATAGCTGGAAATCTGAATTAATACACAGGCTACTTATAATCCCGTTAATATTGCAGGATCGGGACTTATATAGGTAAAACCGTGGAGCACAGCTAGTGAATTATTGAATATTATCCGTAATTTACTTTCCTAGATTTCCACATCTAAGATTACGCACTAATGTTAAAATCATGAACTTATCAAAGTTAAGCCAAGGAAAGATGTAGATGTTCTCTTTATTTAGCTGTAGTTTAAATATGTTCGGTGTAAGGTGTTTACCAACAGACGGGAATCGATTTCACATTAAATTGTAGTTGTAGGGTGCGAGACGCGAGTGCAGTCGGAGGACGCGATATACCTATATAACCGATATTAATGTTCACATATAGGTACCTACTGACTGAAGGGGTGCTGCTTTGGTGTTTGTAATTGAGGATAGCCAAGAGTTCACTTGACATCACATTTGAATTAAGTTTACAAAAAAAGTTAGGGTAAAAATATTCCCTACCTTTTTCCTAAAAGTAGGTAAGTAGTAAAATCATATTGTATATAAAAGCACATATATTTTATTTTTCGTTTTATCTTGGTGATACCACACACGTCTATCTAATGTAACCTCTACACGACAGACTCCTCGTAGCTGCAGTAGACTCACCGACGCCGACGCCTGGGTATTTTGTATGAGTCACAGCGGCCCGTAGCTACTTGTGATTATTTAACTGACAGGCGCTCTCAATTTACTGCTGACGGTTGTTCGCGGTTGCGGTGCCGTGTTTCGGGAAATGTTACGTAATCAAATTCCGTAGGTTAGCGTACCTAGGAAGTCTAGAAGTTAAGCTCTGTGCAGCTTACAGAGGGTTACAAACCGCTTACCATTCCTAAGAAAAAGCTTTTATCCCGCTTTTAATATATCTATTGTCGAATTTGTTGAGAGCTGTGTCTCTTTATCCACTGTAGTTACATATTTACTGAAAAATACTGAAAGATGTCTGGTTAATTATCTTAAAAATATTCAAAAAACTCCGAATACCTAATGCAAAGATTACGAATCCATAAAAATATGTGTTTCATCCTCCTTCGCAGTAAAATTAAAAAAAGTAATTGCCGCAAGGAACTTTTAGTTCTTCCCAATTTAAATAGCTTCATCTATCGAACGATACAGAACTCTAAAAATAATTAGAAATCTCTAATTAAAACCAGTGAACAGACAGACGGGACGGGCTGTCGTCAAACATTTGGTATAATATTTAATTGTCGTGTTTCATATAAACGAGGCAGACAGCTAAATGTACTCTAAAATAAGGGAGTGAATTCACCCCTTACCTACCGAGCACGCGCCACGCAACTAGGTAAACAATTATAAACTCTATTGTAAACGAATATAATACGTTTTAGGTTGTGAGGAACGTTTGTTTGCCATTTTGAGGTGAAGTGTTTTCAAAAATAATGTGACTTCACTTTAAGAAGATATTAATTGAAACTGTTATTAATTAAAACTCCTGTAAGTTACAAAATTGGAAACATTTTTTTTAGTTTGGGAAATTTAGATACCTTCGTAATTTACCATAATTTACAAGATTTGGATTTTTTAAATGTGGCAATAATATTTACTTTATTCAAAATTCCTTAAGTTTTATACTTTCAATTTTTTAATAGGATTTTAAATGCATTTTTGGTATTATTATCCTCTGGACACCTACATCTACATAATAATATCAACTTAACTTAATATTCGGTCAACGAACACTAATAAGCATCAATAAAGTTTGAGCTTTAAAGCTCATTCCAATAGCTGTTAATCGGCCGATGTGATCCTCTCCACTAAGCTGTGTGATTTATTGCAGCGTAGTATATAGCTAGAGTAGCTTAGCTTAACTTAACATATACTATAGGTAGCCATGCTGTGTTAGTGACAATCAGAACTACTGAACCGTATGATCGATGTTGTCGGTTTCAGTTGGGATTTTATACCTTTTAAGTAAGTCTATTTGGTATCTCTTATCAAAATAAGCACTGAATATACCTACCTACTTATTTAGCCATTTGAGTTAAGTTCTAATAAGTATTATGATTAACACTGCCAAATGGAAAATGATGGTCCAGCAGTTCTGATTGTGACTGCATTAAATGCTGATGGTAGACGTAGAACCTTTGAATAAAAAACGTATTCGAAATGTCTGTTGCCTGTCTCTTATTTTGTAGGTACCTTTTTACTCGCTTTTCGTAGTTGCTTTTTGCTCTCTTTTTTTAGCAAGGGTTGGAAAGGGGTAGGCCACTTCTCTCCACGGCTACTGATTCCAAATAATAAGTGAATGTCCTTGTTACTTTTCATTGTACAATTTGTCAATTGTTCTAATTTTTAATGATACTTAACCGGCATCAATTAACAGATTTCCCAGTAACTATTTTCGGACTTAAAGTTTAAAATATAAATTAAATTATTTGATTGTTAGCATCTTTTATTTCAAAATTTTACATTAAATAAGCTTTCAAGAAACCTCTAAAAAGTTTTAAACAAAAAAAACTTAAAATCAACATCACCTCCACATATTTAGTGTCCAACAATAAACAGTGTGTGCGAGAGAGATAGCGGCTGTAATCTATGCAGTTGTGGGGTGCAACACAATACTTCCAGCCAGCACTCTGGTAAATTGATCAAATATATTATCATTAGGTGCGGAACGATTTAGGGGTAGTTTTCTAAGATTGTTTTGTAAATTATAGGTACTTAGTTTAAACCTAACGGATTCCTATATAGTTATATACTTGTGTTACAAAAACCAAGTAAGTTATGTATTTCTAGATACCCGGTACCCCTAGGAACTTATTAAAAAAAATACTAATAAAATGTATTTATGCGTGAAAATAAAATAATTATTTTAATTTAATTAACTTGGACGCGGAGAGCATGCGGCCGATCGCTCTGAAAGTCTTTGGGGGAGGCATATGTTCAGCTGTAGACGTGTTGTGGCTAGTATGATGATGATGGATGTTGAACCAAACTTTAGATAAATAAAGAAAATTATCCTTATTTACCCAGAGTTTGGGGATTTTTTCAAAATGTGATTACACCATTATTTACTGAAGGGTCGCTGAAAGTAATAGTGTTGCCAAATCTTTGGAATTTCCAAAATTTTCAGTAAATTAGGGTAGTTATCTCGAACTTTAAATTAAAATAATAATTTTGAAGCAAATATTGTAAAGTATCTACTTCACATTAAGAAATGGGGAAGATGTTACTACGTTTCCTCACCCTATACATATACATATAGTAGGTATCGCTACAATGATAGATCATACGAAAACATGATATATTGAAGTAATATTGACAATGATGGATTTCACCCGTTATACCTATACCTCTAAATACTTCCTCATATGGGGTGAAAATTATTATAGTAATGTAAAAAAATGACAATATCGTTCTTAACTACGTCTTGATATTAAAAAACCATACTAAATTAGTAAGTGAATGGACATGAACACTCATTATTGCTTAGGACCTCTTAGGACATTATAATCTAACAATAATTTTAAAATACAAATATTTTCAACCATAAGGGATAAGTGCTCGTACGATAAGTCTACCAAAGAGAGAAATATTCTACCTCTAGAAGAAAACTCATGCAGAACATTTATTTACTTCTACGCCAAATTTTCTGGTCGTGCTGTGGTTAGTTTCATGCGTAAAACTGCATGACGTCACGCCACACTACCCGATACCCCCTCATAATCCAAGTAATGTGAATGAACGAATAGGGGTAAAGATAATATAATATAATATATTAGAAGAAGTATTAAAGAATACATCCAGTGTCCTTGCAATACTTTGATTCCCGTTTGTAGTCCAGTAATGCTAGTATTTTATGAATCTACGTTTAGCATTTCTCAAAAATCTTTTAAGTAAAATGTATTTTCAAGAATTGCACCATAATTCCAACATTTAGAACAGGAGGTTACAAGTTCAAGTCTCATCTTGGTACAAATATTTAGAAATGCATTTTTCAATAAGTATTACAATATGTATACAATCAAAAAATAGGAACTCCTCCTTTTTTGAATTTGGTTAATAAAAATATACCCAGTATAGTATTATTATATATTATTTAAAGCAATTTCCGATGTTTTTTCTATTCCACTGAAATGTAAAATCTCTTTGAAATAAGGGCAATAAGATTTATCACCTCACTTACCCTATTGTACACCTTGCTTCATCATCCATCTTTGTTCAATGTAAGAAAACGACAGAGAGGGAAAACCGATTCGGAAAATTCGTAATTCGCTATAAGATTTTGAAAGGGGAACTATTGCAATTTAATCTAAAATACGACTTTAAATCGATGGAATAAGTTTCGATTTCGTAAAACCGTTTCAATTCAATTACCTACGTTATTTATGCCGTTGAGAAGAATAAGATAGGTTTTTGTTTGGTTTAGTTTTGGGCGAAGTTTGCAAGAAAGTTGCAGACGTTTCAGCTGTTATCAATCATTGTTCTCAATTGAATTAGGCTTGAAGGATGCTCCCGTTGAGAGCCATTGGAACTTATAATACCCTAGCTTGGACTGGAAATATTTCATGAAATATTTACTTTACTTTTAGTAGCTATAGATTTCAATCGTAAGGGTAATAGATATCAAATTCTCACTTACCATTGATCAAAACCAAAAAAAAATTAAATCAAGTTTTTAAATGATCAAATTCTTAGCTTGTCAAATGAGCACTTAGTGAAGCACGATTAAGGACTGACAAGAAGCCATGACATGTTTTTACTTTTTCTTTTTGTACTCAGATAAAGATCATAAATTGATTAATAAGTTGCATTATCTTGTCAGCAATGTAGAAAGTAATTTTTATTTGACGTAGATATTTAGGGAGAGTTAGCTAGGTGGAATATCGAAGTATTACATGAAACTTAATTTATATTAACGCGAAAAATATCACGGTGGACTCATAAATGAAAGTAAAACGGATAAAAATAAAAGTTTGAAGTTGTCCGTCGAAGTGGTCCATCTCAGTGTAGTGTAAGTGGTGGTGAGGATGACGGAGCACTGGTCGTGGCTGACGGGCTCGGAGCCCGGGGAGTATACGTACAGCCCTCCGACCCGGCCCAGCCGTCCGCCGCATCGCCCTCTCGTCAAACTGGCCACCAGCGCACATCTACATACTATTGCAAGGTATAGTATACTCTATTATATTAATGTCTTCTATATCTATATTTCCTGAGAAAACATGCATATCCAAAAATCTTGAATTTGTAAAATAAACAAAGTCAAGTGCATCCGCAAAAGGTCGCGAATTTAAAATATGTCTTGTCATTTTTCTTAGAAAATATTTCTAGAAATCAAATGCATTTGATTTGCGGTTCGTCTGCACGGCTCCTAATTCCATAATAAATGCCTAGCACCCGACTGCTTTTTGTGTATTCAAAGAAGAATTTCAGTTTTTATTTTGTTTTCTTGAAAAAAAAAAACAATTAAGAACTCTCATCAAAGTTTTAATATTAAAATTATGCTAAATGAACAATTCACACCACTCGGAATGAAGCCATGATTTTCCTATTCCATTATATTAACACAACTTTTCTGTATTAGTATTCAAGACGTTGTTTTTTGTGAAAAATGGTTCGAATCCCACAGGAGTTCATTTCTTTTCTAAACCACTTTATAGTTTGCGGATGAAATATTTACTTATTCGCAGTAATGAAGCCTTATTCGCTCTGTATAAGGGTCACGTAGAGTTTCCGAAGTGCAAACACGAGGTGTGTAGAAGTGAATTTCTTGTTTTGACTCCTGAAGGTTCTTTATGTTAAGTGAGTAGAGCTCGTGACGTTTATTTTTATTGCAGTAAAGGTCATATTTCTTTGTCACGGCTGTTAAAGGAAAGCTCTAATGACGTTGGGAAACCAAGTTAAGTTTGTTACTGCGAAATTCAGTATTCTATACCGGTTACAGGGTAGAGTTGAGGATTCGAGTGTAAATGTAAGTTTGTTATTTATTCCAGACTGCATTAGGTGGACAGGTTGATAGATTATTGTAGTTTCCCGAGTGGAATTCATTAAAATTTGACGTAAAAGTATATTTTGCTGGCATTGGAATTGCGCACTTACAGTGATTGTAACCAGTTTATCCTTAAACAAAAGTACATTAGGATTGACAATTGCAACTACAATTAAACTTACGGTTTCAATAAAATAAATCGTAACCCAAAAAAAACAAAGAGTTTATAGATATATGGTTTGCCAGTTCCCGTATTCCTGCAGTCATGTCACGTAGTGTTGCCAGGGGAACCATAAATATATACCCCGAAAAATCGCGACTTGTCGCTTTATATGCAAATTTTTATATTTTTTCCTTAAAACAAAATAGCGCACATGTTGTTCGGTTTTATTGTTTACTGTTATCTATAAATTTGGATTGAAACAGGTGCACAAATATATATATGACATGACGTAGATACATTGTACGTAGGTACGTACAGTTTTGTTGGTACAACATTTTCAGGTTTTGCTTTTTAAGGATATTAACCGTTTTCAAGAAATTCATCCGAATTGTTAAAAGATGTTTTTATTGTTTTTTTTTGTGTTTGTTAATTCGTTTGTCGATGTTTTATCGATAAATCAATCAGTTTAAATCATTTTTAAATATATTAATATCGTTATAAATCTTATATTTGCCACTAACACTAGAAGAAAACTTTAAACACATTTTTGGGCCATATATGCCTACCCCCGAATGCTGTCCTTAAACAAACAGTGATTCCTGCTTTGTTTTTGCACCACGCGCTGTTATATTGTCAATTATTGGCCAGCAAGACCTTTTTAACTATTAAATAAAATTAAAAGCCAAATTAGCATAGAAATGAGCACACAATTTAATATGATTATAATATCTAAGTAGTACATTACAAGTAGCTACATGTATTCCCTAAGGCTAGTACTTTTCCATAACAGCCTCGATCATGGCGACCTCCGGCGCGATGCCCTCCTTCTTAGAGTCAGCCTTGAAGCAGGCAGCTACCTTCACGACACGGCTACAGTCGTCATCCATGTCATCGTACTGCTTCTCACAGTTGTGGATCAGTTGCACCATCTTCTTGGAGAGGACCTCGCCTAAAACAGGATATTTAACATTTTGAACTATCATCGAGGACATTTATTTTATTGACTGAAATTTCCAAAGAATCCTTCCTACAGCCAGCCAGAGAGTTCATTTAAACGTGGACAGGTTTCCGTCGTTTCATTTTTCCTACTTTTACTCGCGTCCCTCGAATGCTTCCGCTTTACTGGGAGCATGGTCTGCGTTAGGCAGTCTTCCAGTCAGGATTGTGTCTTCTAGGAAAGTGTGCTACATTTTTAGATTTTACCATCGGGTGTGATAGTGGTCAGTGATTGACCACTTTCTCACACGATTATTAGCACCACGATGTTGAATTTGAATACTGTTTCTTGAATATTGTTTCTTTTTTCCCTTTAAAAATGATGTCGGTGAGTTATACGATTGAGAAGTCTGTTAGTATTTGAGTCTATTCTTCGTTTCCAATTAGGTCATTAGATAGTTTGGTTTGAATAAAGTATAACTTATTTTATGGAAAAATACAGCTCCATCAAGGAGTCAGAGATTATATCGCTAATCAGCATGACTAAAGCAGTCTATTTGTAGTAAAAGTGTCACTGTAATGCTGACTAATGGTTAACGTACATCACCAACGCTTTGCGATTTTATAGTCAGCTCAGGGTGAGTCGGTGGATTTGGAAGACCTAGCTTGATTTAGAAACATGAAAATCTAACAGGCTTCCTTATCTAACGAGAATGAGGGTTAGAACCCAACCCCTTTGATATAGATACCCATCTTCCTTACCGTTAGGGAAGCTCTTGACGTAGTCATCCATGTTGACGTGATGCATCCTGGCGTCGTCCTGCAGCAAGCTGAACTTGTTCGACATGCAGATGATGGCACAGCCGAGCTCGCGGTGCACCACCTCGAAGTCTTCGCGCCAGAAGTGCTTGAACTCCTCCATTACTTCCGCTGTTAGACCGGACTGGGGACAAAATATCATTTGCCTTATATAAGTAGATTTATTTCAAGTTAGTCCGTCTTAAATTAATAATTTGATTTTTCGTCATCTTGAGTCTACCGCAATTTTCAAATAACTGTTTTACTTTTCGAAAGTATTTTCTACAAGTTAGATAAGACGGCACTTAATAATGTTAAAGTAGGTACCTCATCCCTGCACTCTTCAAGCGCCTTCCCGAAGTGCGCAGTGACATGGCTCATCACCTCAGCCGTTCCCTTCACCTGCAGGGCCGCACCCACCAGCACTGTCGCAACAAGAATCCACTTCATCTTGCAACTGAACACTATCACGGATTGGGCCGACAAACGCCGCGGACTTCACTTTTATCTATCCTACCATTTTTTCTGGACATCAATAATATGTAATTATGTTAAGTTGGTTTTGTCTGACCTCGGTCAATTGTCGGTATGGGGGCGTGGTCCAACTTACTTAAATAAGTGTTTGTTTAACGGTCATCGCAGATCATACACTTTTCAACGTTTATTTGTTTTCTGCCTTCTAATTCAATAGTTGACAACAATGTCGGCCTATCGAAAATTTTATGATCTGCATGCACCCAGTCTGTAGCCCGCGTCTTTGTTTTTAATTGGATGAATTAAAATTTCAAGGAGAATTTATTATTGGAATGCCTGACCCAAAAACCCAAAAAATGGTCAAATTCAAGAAATCAAATAGTCTCTTGTATGAGTAAAACCGGAGGCATATGACTCTAAACTCATCTAAAATAAGGATTGTATAAAATGACAGAAGAAGAATTTTATTTGAAAAACTAGCTGTTGCCCGCGACTTCGTTCGCGATGTGGTTTTGGTATATTTAGAATACCTAGCATTTTCCCGCATAGATACTATTTATAGTTCGGTGTACGTTATAATAACAAAATAGGTAGTTATATTGTTTTTAAACTAAGTATATTTTTTATTGATTTGGCGAAAGCACTTTTGCGTTAGTAATATTTTTTTAATAATTTACACAAATAAAACATAATACACAACAATATAATAGGCTAAAACTAAGTCTAAGTCTTATTTGCACAAAACTTTCAACATACTTTGTCTTCCTAGTTATATATGTTTTTTTATAAATTAAAGAAAAAATAATTATTAACTACTTTTGTCCCTGGATTAATATTCTTCCATTCATAAGTTATGAGGTAATAGTATTTTTAACACCAACATCATGCAAATAATAATCTATTTTGGTAGGTACAAATAATATTTTGTATTATTTTTATTTTTAAATATTAATATTAATGAGCAAAAAGAATGGCCATTAGACAGAACAGATACTCATACTTAAAATAACGCGATGCACATTGAAATCCTTACATATTGATAGCAGGCATTACGTTTAACAAAAAACGCTTCATACCAAACATTTAAAGCGTCTCGGAATCGGGGTATTTGAAGGAATGTGATGTCCTATGATTTTACAAAAGTGAACGGTGCCCTTTGAGTCTATCGATAGAGGACATCGAAAAAAAAACAAATAATAAATAACATCAAACCCCTAAAACGTTTTGGTGACAGGGTTTTTGAAGAAACGTGTTCCATGATTTTCCAAAGAGCGCGGTGACTTAATGCCAAAAAGAATTGTGTAAAATTATGTTTTGCCTAGGGTTATTATGCCGAAACCAATTATGACAAATCCTTTATGTCAACTACAAAAGGACGTCCAACTTCTAAAGCGTCTCGTAAATGGAATAATTAAAGAAAAATTTAACAACCCCCGACCCAAAATAATAAAAATAATATGAACGTAAAAAGCCTAAAAAAAGCAAAAAAACTATGAATAAAACTCTACAAAAAGGACAAAAATAACCCCGAAATTATGACCCTACGTAAGTAGGTAAGTACATCTGAATTTTTTGATTAAATATTGTCGCGTCTCTTATTTAAGAGTCAATTTAATATAATGAAAGAATCGTCGTTGAAATTTTTGTTGAAGCATTTATTTGAATAGTTAAGTTGTGTAAGTATTTAGTTTTTAAGTAGTTTCACTTGTAATTCTTAATACTTTAACTTTTAATATTATCATTTTTTGAAGGTGTTTTATAGGTAAAAAGCGGCCCTCGACACGACAATATTCAATCAATAATTTCGGGGTTTTTTTTTTTTTTTGTAGGGTTTTATGCATAGTTTTTTTTTTGCTTTTTTTAGGCTTTTTACGTACATACTATTTTTTATTTTGTGTCGGGGGTTTTTTGAATTTTGAATTTATTTTTTTATTCATCCTTTTCATAAGGAGGGACTTTTTAATTTGTAATGTGCAACTCATGCCCTTTCATTTGATACCCCACTCGGGCATATCTACTTACATTCGGTTGTTAATCTTGACTTTTATTCCCCATAACTTTCAGATAGCTTAACCGATTTCGATAAAACATAGCTATTTGTAACGTACAAATCATGCCGTTACATTTGTTACCCCACTCTAGCCTGTCTACTCACTCACATTCGGTTTTTAATCCTGACTTTTTTCCCTCATAACCCTCAAACGGCTGAACCGATTTCGATGAACAAATAATGCCCTCAAACAAAACCTATAAAGTGTAAGGGCATTATTTATTCATCGGGTCTAAAATCACAGCGCAAAAAACATAACACATAATATACCACGCTCCCATACTGAATGGCAGGATCCCTTTTGCAATTTTCAGAATTCTTGACCAAATTGTCCAGTTTTTTTATGAGGTAGCTGGCAGGGCTACGTAATTTTCGGGAAAACAAAATGAAAAATTGATTTTTACAAATATCTATCTATTTTTTAACCGACTTCAAAAAAGGAGGAGGTTTTCAATTCGTCGCGTATTTTTTTAAATGTATGTTCGCTGATTACTCGTAAAAGCTTGGACCGATTTGGAAAATTCTTTTTTGTTTTTATTTTCTAAGGTTTCCGCGACTTGAACTCATAATTAAATTTATTTCATTAGAGATAAGCAGGAAATAAACGCGATAGAAATGTAACATCGAAGAGGTCTTTGGTAAAGGAGATCGGTAATATTATGTAGTAGTACCTCTTTGTACCAACCTCATTTTCAGTTTGACGTAGGTAGTATTAAATACAAACTATTTGGTTTCATGACAGCTGTCATCTTGAGCGGAGGCATGTACTGTACCCCTAGCATGACTTTTTGAAGCACTCGAAAAATATAAACCCTTATAAGATCACTCTTTTGTCCGTCTGTCTGTCAGTGTGTCACTACCGATATTCTCAGAGACGGATGGACCTAGTAAGTTGATTTTTAGGAAGTTTCATAGTAAATACTCAATTTAGTATGTAAGATCGGATACGTAAAAAAGTCGTGGTAAGGGTACTGTTTCCTTCTGACGTTCGATTAAGTTTTACCACGGAAAAATATATCGATTTCACATTTTTTTAATGTTTTTTCATCAAATATTATAATTATTGTATTAAAGTTAAATTGAAAAATACCCTAAATGTTAATCTGATATTTTCTGAACATATTCATGTGGACCTTGTTAAAATCTATTCTGTAGTTTATAAGATTACCTGGTTCAAACAAACAGACAAACAGACAAACAAACAAACAGACAAACAAACAGACAAAAATTCTAAAAACTACCCTATCGTGTTCAGCTAACGATTTTAAGACGACCTGTGTATTTTTTTTCTGGATATCTTACAATTACAGATTTTTTTATGTCTACAGATTTATTATATGTATATAGACTACATCGCGAAATGCCAGCCAGTCTCACCAGCCCAATAGACCTTAGTTTAACGATGTATTAGGTATGTTATAATTATGTTAATAATGTATTTAACAACAACCCCTGAATGTTGACTTAACATTTTCAATAAATTTTTATGCCATAGAAAAATATTTAAATTATTAAAAATATTTTAATTATTTATTGATTAAAATCCCTCATTGAAACTAATTAACAATTTCAATCAAAAACATGTTACATGATGTAGAACATAAGATACATAATAGTTAAATCAAAGTTAATTGAATATGTGTTGACATGTGAGTAGGTACCTCACCTACCTAGTACCTACCTACCTACCTACTGAGTGTATGTAATTTAGGTCCTTTATGTAAAGTCATACTGCAACTAGTTGTTATTGTAATGGAGGGATCATGCTCAATAATTTGCTCCACGAACACTTTGATGGTACAGTCGACTGTAAAATAAATTAGCCTTTGTAATACCTATTAGATTTTTATGATGATTGTACTTTTAATTATTCATCTTATTTTATTGAAAGCTTTTGAAATTTTAATTATTTTTACTGATAATAAATATTAATTAGAAGTACTCAAATCGATTTCGCAAACAAAGCGTTAATTTTAATAAATAAGTTTAATAATAATAAATAAGTAAAAAATAAACAAGGTAGGTAGGTAAGTGTCAAGCCAAGCTAACAGAATTGTCGAGCCGCACCGTATCTAATATTACACAAACTATTTGGAGCCACTTTTGACCCTTCATAACTCAAAAACTATTTCACATAATCATGTCGAATTTGGCTCATATATCCAGACTTGCGAGATACTCAATATGTGCTCCTTTTGTCGTTGTAGTCCACAACCAAGGCATATATGTAGGTATCATAAAATTCAACTTGGCACTCATTTCACATTTATGTTTTTGATGGGTAAGGGGGAAGTACTAACTTACTAAGTATATAAGTAATTATTATTTATTTCTGAAATTTTGTTTGATGTAGATAGATAGATAGATAGATAAACACTTTATTGCATCATAAAAACAAAACGCAAAATGATTACATTTAACAAAATTAAAATTAATTCTAACTTCAGTAACTATCTATATGCTAAAAGAAAATTCATATTTAATACCTTACAATATGGCACAATGGATGTACTTATTTGTAAAATGTACTTATTTTCGAAAATTGCAAGGGGCGAGATCGACTTACTCACAAACTTAAAAACTTCTATTTACAGTGCAGATGCATTTTACGTCCTATGCAAATGTCCTCAATAATATCCTAAATTAACAAAAAAAACAAGGCCATTATAATTTTTTACCAAATTAAAATTGGTAAAGCTGTTCGGATGTAAAGCTCTGGACTAACCATAATAACAACTCGCGTGACGCAGACGAAACAATGTTCATCAATTTACAACTTTTAAGATATATGAAACGGTGTCTATGTAGCTACTTAGAAATAATTAAGAAATTTTTATAACATGTAACATAACCAAAACAGCAAAATATCCCTAGCTGACCTAATACAAACAAACACACAGACCTTACCCAATAATCATCACTTGAACAATAACCAACAGACGTTAAATATCAGCAATTAAATCAAACACTGAGCAAACAGACACCAATTAACAGAAACAACTAATCAAACAAACGTATATAAGCTTGAAGAACTAATTGTTTATTGGTTTTTAAGAATAACGAGCTCGCCGTTAAAGGAAATAAAGATAAAGAACGCAAAGAAAATAAATTTAAATATATTAAAGTTAATAATAAAATAGATATGGGTAAATGTGTAGTGTTATTGTTTGTTGTTGCATATCTTGGTTACGGAGCAGAAGGTTCTCAAGATCTTCTGATGAAGTTGTCTAAGAACTTTGGTAAAGCCTTAGATGATTGTAAAAAAGAGGCAAGTATCATTGTGTTTTGGTTATTTTTCTTAATATTTTTTTTTACTCTAAAAGTATTAAGTATTTGTAATTAATTTTTTCACGTATAAAAAATTTCAATAAGTAAATCTTCATTACAATCGCAACGAGCTCCATATTTCTTATGTTTTCTTTTTGTAGTTAAACCTTCCTGACTCGATTAATAAAGACTTCAACAACTTCTGGCAAGCAGACTACGAGCTGTCTGACAGGTTCACCGGCTGCGCCATCATGTGCCTCTCGTCCAAGCTGAATATGCTGGACACTGATGGCAGTCTGCATCACGGAAACGCGAAGGAGTTTGCGATGAAACATGGTGCAGGTAATTGTGACATCATTGTGATCAAAGCCACGGTTTTGCATGTTCTAGATATATCTATTTGTATCTATTTGTTCCTTCCTTTAGATACTGCAGACTAAGCTGATAATATAGCCTAGTCGGTCGTATCCTGTCCAGACCGCACCTGGCATAACTCTTCATACGTTGCATGAATTAAGGAAATTGTACGTGATCTATAATAAATAATTGTCTCTACAGATGAAGCAGTGGCTAAACAACTGGTGGATTTGCTCCACGGATGTGAGAAATCGACTCCAAATAATGAAGATCCGTGCATAAAAGTGCTGGACATAACCAAGTGCTTCAAGGCAGAGATTCACAAACTTGACTGGGCTCCGAGCATGGACCTGATGTTGGGAGAGATACTGACTGAGGTCTAAGCTGTAGTAGACTATATGCTAGCTCAGACTCCGAACAGTTACGATAATTTTATGACATAGGCAGGAATCAAGGAAACCAATTACGTTTAATTATAACTAACCACTTACATAATTTCAACTTTACCATGTTAAATGTATTATTATGTCCTAGGGGAATATTTTAGTACATAACTAATAAGAGCTAATATTAGTTCCTTCTTTTTCATTCAATCTTTCTTTTTTTCTATTTTAACTTACTCTCCTTTTAACCTTACTTATTTTTTATAGACCTTATTTCTTTAAGCATTAAATTACTATGCATTTCAAATATTGTTCTTTTATATCCAAAAAATGCATGACGACAAGATTCAAATTTGTTCACCATCTTCAATCTACCTTAACGCGAGCACAGAATACAGACTGAATGGGCCATCGATATCTCGCCGACACAGTCACAATTTATCGGTCGATTTTCAGTCTACAGGCTGTGTTGGCCCTTAAAGTTGCATCTATACAGTTGACGTGGGTCCTAATAAGTACGTATCACTTGACACAAAAGTCTCAAACACCTAATTATAACATCAAGACATCAAATCAGGCAATTAGAAACAATCGCACGTAAACCTTCATACCAATACTTCTAATTATAACGACTAATTAGTCATGTATACTACAATGTAACAGCGATATAAAAACCAGTGTTAAAATCGATTAGGATGTGACCAACAATGTCAGATTTAATGAAGATAAGTCTCTTGGTGGTGGGGTGCGTGGTGCTGGTAGAACCTTCGCAGGATGTGGTGAAGGAGATGTCGCTGAACTTCGCCAAGCCTTTAGAGGCTTGTAGAAAAGAGGTGAGAAATAAATTTATTTAGTTTGTAATAAAATTAAAAATAAGTACCTAGTTAAGTTTGCTGAGCGAATAGATCAGTACATACTATGCAGGTACCTATATAGATTTAGATTTTAATAAACATTTATCAACTTAAACCGCTTGATTGGAATCGACATATGGACTTGAAGAGTCCAGTGTATACCATATTCTTGTCCCTTTTATTATTCTAGATGGATTTGCCAGAATCAGTTGTGAATGACTTCATAAACTTCTGGAAGGAAGGCTACGAGTTCACCGACAGGTCTACCGGGTGTGCGATCATGTGTATCAGCTCGAAGCTGGAACTGCTGGACCAGGATATGAACCTCCATCATGGAAACGCCAAGGAGTTTGCTAAGAAGCATGGAGCTGGTTTGCATTTTTATTTAGATTATTTGACCTCACCTACATAATATGGATAATATAACGTGTAAAAAATATATTGGGTAAGTATTTGACGAAATTAAAGCTGGGCGATACAATTGTTTATTTTCTTTGCTTTAGAATACAAAAAATACAAACATTTCTTAAAAACTATGCTTGGTGGACATTTGGCGAGTTGTTTTTTGAGAATTACTTTAGATATATAAATTTAGAATTGAAAATATCCCCGAATTTTATCCCCCATAACTTTCAGATGGCTGAGATAACTAAGGACACTCCCGACTAATTCACCTTTCAACCAAAAGCAACGAAATCAAAATCGGTTCAGCCCGTCGTTTTTGCGTCGGGGGTTAAAAAAGCGTGACCAAACTTAAATAATAATAAGTCGAATTAAACTAATTTGGCACAGAACTTTATAGAATTCAATGAAATATGCATGTATGAAGTATATTTCCCTTCCCAGATGACGCCATGGCACATCAACTAATAGACCTGATCCACAACTGCAACAAGAACGTTCCCGACAACCCTGACGCTTGCGAGAAGACGCTCTCCATCGCCAAGTGTTTCAAGAAGGAAATACACACGTTGAACTGGGCTCCGAGTGTTGATCTCATCATAGGAGAGGTGCTGGCTGAAATGTAGAGATACAAGACTCTGGGTGCTTGGATAACGTAATGAGTAAAGATTATAATCTATCAGAATCCTGTGTTGTTATACAAGCACCCTATATCTGTAGCCTTTAAAAGTCCTCGGTACGATCAAAAATGTACGTAGAAAAAATAAAACTGAAGATATTAATTTATACAAACGTCAAACAATCAAGCGGCTGAACATAGCAATCGAATCAAGTATTCCAGCATTTAAATCTGCCCAGTTTTGTGCTTGATACAATTTTGATCGCGTTGGGGAGCTGTAATTGAATATGTAGCTTGAAAATTGATTTATAATATTATCTACCTCGTTCAGCTGTCAATATTAGGTATATGTGTGTTATATGCAAATGAAGCAATAAATATAATATAGCTTCTTTACTTTTCTGTTTTATTTATATGAATATTTTTCTACCAGTTTTGTATTGGTATCTATTGTTTACGAGATACTGCACAAATCTCCACAACCACACGTGTAAAAGATATCAGTTGTTCTTGTGTGTTTAAAACTTAACATTTTAAGAAAATAGTGGGTTAGTTCAACTATTCTTACAATTTGTTCCACGATATGACTTTTAAACCTTTTATAATTATCAAAATCAAATTATAAACTTTCATTAACAAAACAATTGTAAAGTACAGAAACCGTGACATTTTTTTAATGAGTTCAAATCAAAGTTAATTTGACTCTCGTTTCACTTCGATAACTGTGTAAGTGAAGCTGTAATATGGCAGTCGGGAAAATCTTGATACTTTTCATTGTGCTCAGCGTAATCATGTTTTGGTCCTTGGTAGAATGTGAATACACTGGGAAACAAATATTGAAACATATGTCTCAAGCTATTGGAGAAACCGTTAATGAATGTCAAAATGAGGTACGTGGGTAGATTACATTAATCACAGTATTATCGTAAAAAGTATTTAAAACCTAACTTTGAACCAACTTTAAAATGACACTTAACAAAGACTACCTTAAAAAACATATAATGATAAGACGATGGCAGCGAAATCTAGAACTCTTAAACAATTTCTTAATGTATTACCCTACCCACATCACGTCAATAGGAACAAAGTCTATTGACGTCTAAAAACCATTTAGTCTTCTTATAGACAACAATCCTTAGTAATTAAAATAACCAGGTGCACTTCAGCAACGACATAATAACGGACTTCCTAAACTATTGGGACGAAGATTACTCCCTGAGGAATACGGAGATGGGATGCGTGGTCTACTGTGTGATGTTAAAACTGGAGGTGGCACAGCTCAATGGTACCTTGAGGATGGAGAATGCTAGGGCATTCGCTCATGCTAATGGAGCTGGTATGGTATAGACTGTAATGTATACCATTCAGCTAGATGACACGAAAGCAGTCAGAACAGTCATCAGATAATTCTAAGTTTTCTAACGTGAACTGACGACAGCGATAGTAATAAGACCCCAGAATAATTTATTCAGAGAGCGCTCTGCTCGCGCTGGACTATCAATGTCCTGAGAAGTTTGACTTCATTTGACTTGTGCCAAAACATGAATAAAGCTTTTAGTTGATTTAAAATTAATATTGAGGTTTTAATGCCAAAGAATTAAGTTAGTAAGTTTAAGTTTGGAACTAAAATCTAAATACAAATTCTAAAGATTTTTAATGTTTCCAACTAGATGATACGCAAACGGAATATCTAAGGGCACTATACGATCGATGCAAGTCCAACATGACGTTTGAGGAGCCCTGCAGCGAGGGTCTGAAGATGGCCGCTTGCTTCCGTCGTGAAATCATTAAGGTTGAATATGTTCCCGTACCTGATGACGATGAGTATGATGAATTTTAAAAGAGTTATTGAAATTAAAACATGTTTTTTCCGTACTGAGATTTTTTATAAGATACCTATTTTTTAGATCTGAACATAAATAAATTAGTTAACTATTAATGTTTCCATGACTTGTAACTAATTTATATTAAAAAAACGTACAACAAAAGGAACATCTTGTATTTGTAATCCTGTGATGTAGGCACTAAGGCACTCTATTATCGAGGTAAAGTGGAATGTCGCGAAAATTCAAAGTATTAATAAATAACCCACAACTTTGACAGCACCTACATTATAAACAAAAACCACATGTAGAGATACAGGATCCTAATAACCATACGTTACTTTACCACAAATCCAATTCCAGTAGTACATTACGTCCTCAATTAGTTTAAAAGCTAGTTAAGCACATTACTGTAAATTATAGCACTCTACACCGCGTCTAAGGTGCTAATTGGTGCTCAATTATCGGTTAACACTTGCTTTAATTAGCAATTACGACGTTTGAAGACTGTATTATCATCTGTTATATCTGAGGGTATAAATGTTGCAGCGAAAAATTAGTCTTAGACACTTTAGTGGTTAGCAATACTCCCTCTATTACGGCATTGAATCTTTAGAACTTTACTCCTTTGAAATTCTAAAACATATTAATTCTTTGTTTTTTAACCCCCGACGCAAAAACGACGGGGTGTTATAAGTTTGTTAATAAAGATAATAATAGCAAGGAGGTGCCAATCAAATATACAAGTTGTACTCCTATTTATGATACAATGAACAAAGTAGTGTTCATTGGTATATGTTTGGGAGTCCAGGAGTTGCAAGCGAATTCTGATGCCATGAAGTATCTTGCTTCAGGTTTCATCAGGGTTTTGGATGAGTGCAAACATGAGGTAAGTTTTTGTTTCATATCACAAACCTACCTAAATTAACAACCAATTAATTGTTTGCTACCGAGGTGACCGGATCGTCAAAGAAATTCGGTTTTGTTGAAAGATTATATCTCTGCAGTGAATCTGTCATGCATTTATGGATAAGAGATGAGTGTTGTGACAAATTTTCAGCGAGAGACAATGTTTTATCAACATTTTCCGCATTTTTTCAGCTTAACCAAGCAGACCACATATTAAGCGACTTGTACCACTTCTGGAAATTGGAATATGCCACCTTGACCAGGGACACGGGGTGTGCCATCATCTGCATGAGCAAAAAGTTGAATCTCTTGGATGGACAGGGCTTGATGCATCATGAAAACGCTCAGGAATTTGCTGTTAAACATGGCGCTGGTATTTCTTAATATATATTTGCCTTATACCCATTTCATATTGGTTGCTTTTATTTTCAGAAGGAATATTATTAAATTCAAAGCTTTTCCCCTCAATAATAAAGTTTGGAAAAATTAAGATAGCGAGCAAATAGTCCGGCTGATGTAAACTGATCTTCCCTGTCCATAAAAAAGAAATTAGCCTAGAGCGAGCTTGAACAAAATGTTATATACTCGTCATTTTAAAGGCAGCATACGATTATAAATACAAGAACCCATTCTTTCAGATGCTGACTTGGCTTCGAAGCTGGTGACCACAATCCACGGCTGTGAGCGCCAGTACACCTCAATGAGTGACGAATGCTCCCGCATGTTGGAGGTGGCCAAGTGTTTCCGAACTGGTATCAAGGAGCTGCACTGGAATCAGAAGGTCGATGTCATAGTTACTGAGATGCTTGAAGAGATTTGATACAATTATGTGCGAAAATATAGATGTGTTAATGTTTTTTCTGTGTTTTATTACATAACTACTGCTGACTCTTCCATGTTATTTAATTATTTATTGTGGAAACCTGTTATATGTTTGTCGTCACACTTTCGATAGATTGATATGTACCTAGCTACATTTACAGATATTTTGATACCTATGAACTTGAAAACTCTATCCCAATACCATGTCCAGTGGCGCGAATCATACTCGACCCGACTGAGGCGATTTATAGTGCTATATCAATATCACATGGTTGCGTAGTTGTTTTTTAAACTGTGATAGAATACGCTGTTTCCCATACAGAGATTAGCGCTGATCTCATTCACATTTAGCAAGACTCAAAAAAGTGATATCAGTCACATTGATCCTATTCACAAATGATAGGCTTCACAAAATTTACAAGTTATTTTGATCCATTTTCAGAGCAGTCAGAAAGAATCCAAGTGATTGTTTGCATCTATTCATGCCGATAAGTAATAAATAGCCATATGAAACAGTAAAATATCCACATATCCACTTAAAGTGAACAATAAACGTGTTAAGACTATAACAGTTAGTTTAATTGTGTCATAATTCAGCGCTATCTAGCCATTAGAAGTGGACAGGACAATCGGTGTCGCTAGGCAACTGCTAGGTGTCTGTTAATAGGGAACTGATGTACCGATACGTTGGGTACGTTGGGTACCGACCTACCGACTACCGATCCGATAGACACTTGCGATGGAAGTTATTTTGGACCTATTGTGACCGTATTTACGAGTTTAGAATGTAATGGATCGGCACAATTAAGTTTACTGATTAAAAGTTAACGATGAATACTAACTAATTTCAATCCTTCGTCTAAAGAGTAATAGCAGAACTTCAAACAATAATGACTTGTTTACAAGGAAGTTAGGTACTTGAAGTTCCTATACGTGTAATGGCGTCAGATGCTGATGAAGAAAATGAAAAACACGTGGCTTTTTATGCTTGTATCTTTTTCCACATCTTGTACACGAAATAACCAATTCCATTGTAATCTTCAATAATGGATAATTTTATCATATTCCTCTATTTGTGTATATGCTCAAGTATTATTTAGTAAAACAGTTAAGGTGGGTATATACTTTATGAATTTTATTTTTACTTTTCATTCCTCAATTGAATTTATCTCCAAAAGAAGATAAGTAAAATAAATAAGAACAAAAGGTAAGTATTTGTTCCGATCCATACCGATCCTCGAGACATTAAATCTTAGTATTTACGTGAACACACCTGAGGCCTGTGTCGATGGTGTTTACCTCGGTACAGGGACGTAATAAGGTATGTCATTTTGGAATGTGCCCACCAATGAGGAGGAAGAATAACAACAACTTTAAAAAAAATAACACATTATTTAAACCATGCTGTGTCTGTAAAACATTTTAATTAATGAAATAGATGATGTTTGTATAATAAATATGATATTTCAGTTTTATAAAGAACAATAAAAACAGAATTTATTATCAAAATCGGACTACTCTGCAAAAAAAGATATAGGTATGTCATACATAAAAAAATAGATACCTACGCGTCGGAGAACCTCCTCCGTTTTTTCGTCGGTTAAAAAAGTCGAGAGTGTAGTTTAGATAGTAGAAAAAGAGGCACGAATTTTAATTGGTTAGAAAACAATTATGTATATTTTTCGATTGCTATTTTCAGTAGATATAAATATTTCTTGTTAATTGTTTATGCATATTAAATCTTTTTTTACAGAGTAAAAACGAATTTATTAAATTTTTAGTTCCTCTTGCCCCTGATCCTCAATCCACCCCTGGCCCCATGTGACTCGCATACTACGCGTTTTCTATTTATTATCTAGGAAAATCTGTTGTCGGGTGGCGCAGCTGCATTTTATTTCATTACGTTTGTTCTCCGAGTTTTTCCAGAATGGTAGATTGTATGGGTATTCTATTTTTATAGGATAGATGAGGGTTGCAAGCTGTTGTAGCAACAGCTTATAATATAATAAAATATCTAATATTACTTATTTGTACTTTACGCGTACGCATTTAAGTATGTCTTTAACACTGAAATATTTTTTGAAAGATACAATCTGGTTGATTTGAAGAGAACTGTGCTGATATGAAACCGGCTCTATGTAAATATGTTGTACGCTGACACTCAGGATGGTTGAATCAAATTTAGAGGTTTTGATGATAGTTTAGTAAAGATATTTAAGCCTAAAAATGCAAAAACACCAACATAAGTATGGGTAAAGACCTCCGTGTACCATGCATTGTCGCAGGCTGAAATAATGTCTGCCTGTTTTGCCCGACTACGGCAAAGACGTAGGAAGGCGGACGAAAGGAGGGTTATGTTATTGTAATGTTAGTACCTTTTACTTACTTTCTAAATAATGAGAATCAGTTTAATTCAATTTTTTTGGTAGTCATTTCTGTATCAAAAAACCATAAAGTCTTTGAAATGTCACGAAGTTCTAAAGAATTTCAATAGTAACTACACAACTCATATTACACAAACGTATATTAAACTAATTTTAGATAATTTATTTTCGGTTAGAAACAATTATTATGGTTACTTATTCCAACGTGGTCCTACATAGCGTTCATAACCTCGCCGAGCACCTCTGACATGCTCGGTGCCCACTTGAGTCCATGTATCTTGGTGCGGAAACACTTGGCCGTCTCCAGGACCCTCGCGCAGTGGTCCTCGATGCCTTCGTGCGTCTTCTCGCACTCGTGCACTAAAGAGACCAGCTGCTTTGCCATCTCGTCATCTGGAAATGAAGCAAGTACAAATATCCAAGAACCAATATCTAATAGCAAGTATATTGCTCCCCGTAAGTTCCGATCCCGTCGTAATATTTGAAAAAAATTGTTGTTGTTCCGTAACACAGCTTTCTACAAACTTAGTTTCATCGCTATCGGTTCAGTAGTTTTTACGTGGCAAGGCAATAAATAAAAGCACTGTGGCGGTGCGCCGCGTGTACTTTTCTGCGCGACTTATTAGCGATATCGCGCACATTTAAGAGGTCTAGCTCGTAGAATTCCTGAGTAAGTCAAAAATAAAAAAACTTCAATTTTCTTGTATATTATGTATCTTATAATGTTACCAGCGCCATGTGTCTTAGCGAATTCATGAGCGTTGCCATGATGCATCTTCATGTCAGCATCGATCAGTCCCAGCTTGGTGGCCATACATAGCACCATACAACCGAGCTCGCGGTTCACCAGGTCGTAGTCCTCGCGCCAGAAGTTGAAGAAATCTTGCATTATGTGATCCCCTGTGTTTTGCTGATAATCATTCAAATACACAGTTTAACGTAAAACCACAGTAAAACTACGTCTTAGAAATAATTCTGTCCAAGATAGCATAATTGCAAAATCAGACTGATCACCGGGCTTCATTGCAAAACCGATTTGTGATTAGTATATTAGTGATTAATAAATCGAGACGGACGGAAAATCAGCGTTCTATTTCGAGTCTAAGGGTATTCTTGGCTTGAAAGCACAGACAAAGATTTAGGAAATATTAAAAAACAAAAAAAAAAATAGATCATGGGTGCCTTACAAGTTCAAAGTATATCTGAATATATCTGATACAGGAGACTTGAAACTATACATAAAACAGGAACAGAATTCTTACCTCTTTTTTACAATCTTCCAAGACCTTCCCGAAGCCTTTAGTCAAGTTGGTCATCACCTCCTGCGAGCCCCATATCACGTGCACCCCCAGGAGGCAAGTCCAAGCCACTATCACACCGTACAGCACCATGATTGACTCCACACACCGCCCCCCATCGGGCTTTATAAACCGTTGCAATTAAAACATTAATTACTATATGGTGTAAATGATGCCTTTGTGATTGACAGTGATTACGGTGTGATTGTTCTACTAACTCATGCTTCAGTAAGGGCAAACCTAAACTGCAGACGTTTCGATCGGCCGATACAACTGGTCGATCGTACAATTTCATACAACAACTTCTAAGTAACAAATTGTTAATAAACTTTTTAAATTCACGATTTGTATTCATATTAATTATTTTTATTTTTTATTTCTCTTACCTCGACGTTTCCATGTTACAATAGTCATGGTCGCAAGGAACAAATTGCAAATTGACAAATTGTTGTCTTTTTACATAAATGATAGGTCACCGTGAATGAAAGTCAGTTTGAAATTGGGAGGACGGTAAAATATCTGGTTATTTCTTTCAATAATAGGGTTCTCCTTCTTCTTCAGCAGCAGTATTAGCCCACTACAGGGCATATGGCTCTCCACCGTTTCTTCACAACGTCTTATCACCGGTCTTTTTGGACCACGCTGCCCCAGCATGAGCTCGAAATAGATAGTAAAAGACGATAGAAACAGATATAAAAGAGGACCGATCAAAAAGTATGTGGTCTGCTTCCGTCCTATGGGTTAATTAATAATTTAACAGTGTTTTGTTTTGTGATGTGTTTATGAATAGTTTATGATATCTCAGGACAAGTGACTAGTAGGCTGTTAGCTGCGACCTTCCTTAGTAGGTAGATATTACAATTATTTTTTTAATTGTAGGTAATATATTTTTTATCACAGTTGCTCATAAAGTAGATCTTATTCAACCGCTTTTAGGATCATAATCCAACGTATTACGCACGCGTGCGTTATGCATTACCTCGACGCCACTAGTGTGTAATAAGTTATCCTGATAAGTTAAATTGGTATCTTACTGCTAATTACATGTTAGGTAGATGAATCATTCTTAATTTATCTGGGTTATACTGTTTTGATGTTTAAAAAAAGTTAGGTACTAAAGAGTTTCTAAGCTAGCAAAAATGGTTGTCTCTAAAATCGGTTTACGAACGAAAATTTTACGTGATAATGACTTAGAAAACAATTAAAAATTGAGTTCTGTTTATTTTTTGTTTTTTCTTTACATAAATATATTGTTTTTCCGTTCCATTGTATTCTGTTTTTAGCCCCCGATGCAAAAACAAATGGAAAAAACCCTAAAAAATATTGTATGTCAGATGAGGCTGTATAGGTTAAAACTCTTTTGCCTGGCCTTTCGGGAGTGTAATTAACAAAAAAATATTGCCAAAAAAAAATTGTAAACATAGACTCATCATCAAATATTTTGTTATTTATTATTTTCTTTTCTTTTATTCACAACTTTGATAAAAAACGTCGTACGATACACGTGTGGTAAATTGATCATTTAATCTCGGCTTCTGAAACGCCTCGATGTAATGATCAATTTACCAGACTTGTATCGCAACGTTTATTTCTATAACGTTGCACGAGATAATATCTCAAATCTGTGATTTTATTTATATTAGCAACATTTTAAAATCTGTTCTTGTGTTTTCAAAACTTTACACGATACACGAAAAAGTATAATTGTACGAAATTCGAGCGAGTCTATAAAAATAATAATCGTCAGCAAAATCTTTTGATTTTCGTAGTTTAAATTTTAAATGTGTACCTACTAAAAGAGATTAGTACCTTGCAGCGCTGCGCGGTTTTACCCACGTAACTCTCGATTCCGTGGGAATATCGGGATAAAAGTATCCTCTGTAACTGTCAATAAATCAATGTATCCTCATACCAAGTTTCATCAAAATCAGACCACAAGTTTCGGTTTCAAGTTTTTTTGTTTGTTTGTTATCTTTCATGTTTATAAATACAAAATATAATTACCAGTTAGTCAAATAACCCGCCCCTTATCGTACCCGGCGTAAAGGTTCCCATAATGCTACAATTATTATAAATTAGCATATACTAATAAATATATCCTTTTAAATCTTGAAAACAGTACCAAATCCCTAACAGGCATTAGAGCGTAGCGCAGCGTAATAAAGCATTTGATTAAGGTTCGCACACACAGTTACACTCGAGTCGAGTCCTTATTGCTACTAATTATGTTCATAATGGGATACACGACAATGTGTTTAGAGAGGCATTACTTGGAATGATGGTGTGTTTAACTCTTTATGTGAGGTGCGTTCCCATTTACCTCTAAATATTCCCTTCAGCCACATTCGGAATCACAGTTTATAACTAGCTAAAAAAACTTTTATCTTCACGGTTTCATTATTTGTTAATTTAATAATTTAAAAAAGATAAAATACGAATGATCCTAAAAATGAATATAGGAAACTTTTCCTTTTCATTTACAAGTAACACCGATCCGCAAATAACGCAGTTCCATCCCGTGGGAGAACAAAAAGAATGCGTTACTATCAAGGATTTAATTATATCTTCATACCAAGTTTCTTCAAAATCGGTCAAATAATTTCAGAACCATAAAAAACTTTTCTCTAGTGTTATTGTGGACTGGGGCTCGTAGTCTCGTCTTAATGAGATGCTTTAGTTCGGACCTTACTAGAAGTATTGAATTTAAGATAGGGTTTTTAATTTCGTACCATTTATCTTACTTACCCTGCATCTAAGCAATGAGTACCTAAAAGATTTCAATTCCTAATATATAAATATTTCATATTTTACCCTAATATCCTTTGCGACAATGGAGACGCACACATCGACGTCTGTAATCCGATGTCAGAGCGCGGATTATTCACCATTACGAGACATTGAACGAACGTTGCCTGAGAGTTATTTGTCATGGCGATAAGCCCGTCTAGCCGATCTCTCTCTCTCTCTATGCTTGTGTCTTGTCGCGTACGTCATTTACTTTGATAAGTTGAAGATATATTCACAATACTTTAGGACCGCTCTGAACAACGAATGTATTTTGGATTTGTACCTATAAAATTTACATTATAACACAAAATAATACTAAATTGGCTATTTTTGGAGTAAAGGAAATACACTAATTTAAAACAAATTTAAACGTCTCTTCTCCACTAGTAGGCATAGTGGTACTATATATGTGGTAGGTAAGTCTTAAAATGACCCTATAAGGTAACCCTACCATAGTTACACCCGTTTTATAAAAATAAACGTTTAAGATAAAGTAAATGTTTAAGTACACGATTTTGCAAAAAATTGCAAAATTCCAATTCTAATATAAAGCAAGATTTTGTAATTTGACTGCAAGTGCATATTATCATAATATCATTTTTGAGTTTTTACAAACAAAGGCGCGTTGATTAAAATGAGCATATTTTGTTTTTCTATTCACTTTCGTATGTACTACTTTTTAGTAGGTGTCAACTACTTTATACATTATTTATATACAAAATCCAATTACATCAGTATACATGAAATAGACGTAGCGCGAGAAACAGTTACCGTTTATTGCAGCGGCGAGGGAAACCACGGGCTGTAACTAGTTTAAAATAGAGTGGAGTTTATTTTCAATTTGAGTGCGGTTTGGGTCGATGCCAACCGGACCGACTGACAATAGTCAATACACACACACACACACACCACGGATAGACAGACAGAACGCGGTTGGAAGATTTATTGTTAAGCAAACATTGCATTTTTAGTTGCAAAACGTACCAACAGATTTAAAATGTAAGCAATATTTCTATAAGGTTCACAAATAAGGGCTGGTGGTTAGTTTAATTAAATAAGATGGTGTTGCCATCTACTCTGTCTAATTGTACACTGTAATTAAGAATTTTGAATCTATAGTCAAGCATAAACTTCTTATTGTTTACCTGAACCACGCGAGGCATAGCGTGAGGGTAATATATTTAACATCTTATACTTTATTATATTTTTGTCATGTTTGTTATAACTATTGATTTAACTTTCATTTCGTTGTTTCAGGTACGTCACTAATTCTATGAAGGGTACAATATGACAGCATCGCCGCATACGCAGGCAATTTTCTCCATACAAATCAAGGGTTTAACGGGTTTAACCTGTAGGTTTACTGTAAGTACACATTATTACAGTGTATCCTAATAGTCAATAACTGTAAGAAATATGAATCATAAAAAATATTCAGAGGTATGTTGTGTGCAGCAAACCTCGAGTTCATGATAAAAGTAAGTCTGATTGTTCTAGCTAGAGGCATTATTCAGGAAGTACAAAGTCAAAGTCAAAAAAAAGACAACAGTCCTTTGGAGAAAGTGGTGCTAGGATATACATAGTTATAAGTAAGTCAGTACATTATTATGTAAGGTACTATTACTGACTTATAAAGGGATTTAAGTTATTTTCTCATTTAACAAAATCCATTCTAAATAGCCAATACCTCGAAGGGTATAAGACTACCAAACCCTCGATTGCCCTAATCCTCGAATCAGTGTTATTTGTCGTAACCCTTAAAACGTCCCTCTCAAGAACGGCCCGAGTTAAGGGTCCAAGACGTGTCCAACGACTATCGTCCACCTGGTACTAATCCAGGACCGTCTGCAAGACGCACGGACCGGGGGCACATGATCGTATCGTTCTACTGATCGACGAGATTTAGGGTTTAATGTACAGTCAGTGTAGGGGTAGGAACTCATAGAAATGACAGTGTCTTGTTTTGTAAGTAAACGATACACGATAAAAGAAAGACAGTAACTTTTATTTTACATTTGTTACATTTACACATGTTTAAGTAATATAAATACCTTTACAATAATTAAATATCAAAAAAATTAAAAAGCTAATTTTAAATCTAAGGTAAATTTTAATTCAATGGAATAAGATTTTAATTTTATTACTTTTAGTAATTATCACTTTGGAGTTTAATCGATTTCATGCCCCAGGTATGCACATTTTTATGGGTGATAAAAGCGAGCGTTAATAAAAAAATTCAAGTATTTTTTTTTATGTTTGCATATTTGTTCGAAGCTTATTTTAATATTGTTGCTACTATATTCAAGTTTTTAGATTGGAGTGATCTACTAGTTAACCAAACAATATTAAAGAAAGTGAATCAACCTTGTTCTCTCTAGTTATCTGTAAGTCTACCCCGTCACAACGTCTCAAATGTCCCTCTCCTTGACCGGATACCGGCCCGGGGCGCCGTCCGGGGCGTGCGAGGAGTGAGGGGTGACCCGGACAAGATGTCCAGATTGTCCGGATTACGGGGTTATATCCGGACTGGCGATTTAAGAAACAATTTGTTCTGAAGGGGTACGGTTTTATTGGCTGCTGTTTACGGGAATGTTTGGGACTTTATATGTTATATGTAATATACAGTGTATCCATCTAATACATTTCCCAGGTACTACAGTGTCCTGAATAGTGAGGATTGATAGATCTATGCCATAGATTGAAATTGTCTAGATTACATGTAAATGTTTACATAAGTAGTTATTACATAATTAGTTCAGTTCTTGAATTTCGATGGATAATCTCCTCACCTGTTCGTTGAACGCAGGACGACTTCAATGATGCTGACCTAGCTGTATTGGTATAATTTAAAGGATGTACCCCTGACACTAATAGAAGAAAAACATACAAAGATAAAAACATAACCCTTTCCTTGCAGTCGGGTAAAAAGGACTTTTCTATGAAAATGTCACCTATTCACCAATAAACAAACATCAGCAATCGATACAATGTGTTTGGACGAAGGAATATATTCATCGGCGACAATAGAACCCGCAACTATCACACCGCTCGCTCACCGTAGGTACCACAGACGTATAAGTACTTACGGTCGGCTACATAATTTAATTACAGACACACCATAGAGCTCCAAAACGGCTGTTATAAGAATGTTTTCAACACAAGCAAGATTCTAGGCACCTACTTTAGTTAAAGTTTAAAGTTTTCTAACTCATGAATTTAAAACAAAAATTATTAGATTGAAAACATTCCAATAATAGTAATTTCAGAACTCTAGCGGGGGCTGCAATTATGCAGCCGACTGTATATGTGGGTAACTTTGCCCCATACATCATCCAATGGGTGGGTAGTGGGGAGTGGGGAGGTGACTGTAGAAGGTAATTATCGTGAATTTATTCAATAAATCACTCTGTTATCGTAAACCTACTTCATTACTTAGAGGAAAGTTTGTACCTACTTGAACTTTGTTCGATTGTATCATATGGAGGAGGAAGCCGAAAAACGTATAATACCTTTCGCCTATAACAAAAAAAGAAACAAAAGGATTAGTTATGTAAATGAGTAGGTTTGGAGTTTGGTCAAAAAAATTCTTAATTTTGATTGGTTGCATAAAATCTTATATCTTTAAATGAGCAATTCTTGTATATATATATATATATATATATATATATATATATATGTATATAATTGGAATCGAGGAATTGTCCGTAGATAGGTAAAATCTTAGAAATTTAAGATAAGACCCCACCAGGAATTCTCGTAGGAACAATTTGTAGCCGGTACCACAACACAACACTTAACAATAATTTTCCATGCAACAATTAAGTAACAATTTTAGATAGAGGCGAAAGGCATTTTGCTTTTGCCTTCTACTTGTTTAAACCTTTTAAGGTGAGATTCCAAAATAATACTTAAAAAAACCGGAGAACAATAACAGAGTTTTGAAAAAAAAACCTGGCATTGTAAAAAAACTGGCCGTACCATTATATTCTGTTTTTACTATTTGTATTATAGCGCCAACAGAAATATACCATCTGTGAAAATTTCAACTGTCTAGCTATCCCGGTTCATGAGATACAGCCTAGTGACAGACAGGAGGACAGACAGTGAAGTCTTAGTAATAGGGTTCCGTTTTTACCCTTTGGGTACGGAACCCTAGAAACCCATAAGTTAGGTTCTGAACTTGTAGCGACATCCAGCGTTCAATTCTTACATCATGTTATTAATTTCAATGTATTCGTTCTGCTACTCACCGTAAGATGGCGCTGTTATCACTTATTTCTATATAAATTAAACTAGTACCACAAAATTTTATTTATAAAAATAATAAATACTTACACCAAAAAATTTCCACCCCTGAATTTCATAAATAAGCCAAATTCAATTTCCTGTAAACATCGTTCGAAGCATGAAATGACCACTTCCGTTTATACTAAGGGAAGATATTCAATTGAAAGCAGAGCACAGTACCTACTAGAGATGTGCGCCGATGACTCTTTGATCGGCGGCGGCGTCTGACGTATAATTTGTCGGCGGCGGCAGCGTAATCGGCGTAATCGGCGCGGTAGGCGATAATGAAAGCAACATGACGGACTTTTTTTTGTTTTCTCTTTTTGTATGAAATTGACATAAGACAACGTGGTATAGCGTTAGATAAATAAAATGGTAGACTATCTTCATCTTACGCCAATTTCATACAATGATTTATGTCAACTTTGCACCGATCGGCGCACATCTCTAGTACCTACCCTGCGGTTTCATTCGCGTAAGTCTCGTTACCGTGCCAATAATGGGGTAAAAAGTCTAGTGACCCATTTATTTTACTCTCAAGGATTGAAAATATAAGGATTCTCTCTTACAAAGCTACATCAAAATCGGTCCATTCGTTACAAATAAATATGAAAAAATTAAAAAAGTACCTAGTCTACCTACCTCTATTCATCTACCTATATTAATTAAGTATATTTATTTAAAAAATATGCATGAGTTCTTACTTGGCACATCTCGATTATTTCAAATAAAAAAATATATATAAAAAAAAAAACTTTTCTCCTGTCCTTCGCATTGCGCTATCTATTATAACTTGTAAAATATAGACCAAGAGGTCACACTCTATTTTATGTTTAGTTTTTAGGTTTTAGTATCTAGTTTGAATATTGTGTAGAATCGCTAACTACTAAACAATGTTAGTTGTCGATATCTAATCCGGTCACTTTTTAAATTCAAAACAAACTATTTTCTATTATTAAACAAACTTCCTACGCAACTGGGCCGCCATCCTCTTATATTTATAAGCAAGCACTTGTTAACTACTTACACATTCCATTCCCCGTCGATAAAACTAACGTACAAACAAACAAACTTTATTATAAAAACATAAGATACGAGTAGAAGACGACGTCGACCGCGCCTGGACGCAGTCGCTAGTGGTAGTGCGGGCTAAAGTAGGGTGGAACAAAAACTATTTACGATCAAGCTCTCATTAGGACGCATTGCAAATTTCTTGTTGTTGTATTTTCGACCTTGAACTCTTTGTAATAGTGTAGGCATGATAAAACTGACTGTAACAAACCTGTCATTCGGGTATCTATAACCGGCTTATTTGATATTTTGTCTTACTTTTATAGCGTTAGGGTCGATTTTTCTTCAATGAGAATAAAGGGTATCGACCGTTGTCTGTCTCGCTCGGCAGACGGTGGCGAGCGCGCGCCGCCGGTTGACGCCTCACGCGGTGCTGCTAACATAAAACATGTTCTTGTGTACTTCGCGATGCGCTGGCGACAATTATCCAAAATACATAAGACGTTGTGTATTGTTGTGGTCTATTTTATAGTGTTCGTAATGTTATCATATTTTACGGAACCCGAGCCGCATATGTCGTTCGTGAGCCGTAAGTACCGAGTCGGTGACAAATACAGTTTGATATACCTCGCGGACGGCAACGACGGCAGCGAGGCGCCACTGTCCGATGCTGAGGGCGCAGAAGTGTTCGCGGCGCGTCAATGCGGCACCTGTTTCATCACAAACAATAGAGGATTCTTGCCGCTAACGGAGTACGATGCAATCCTCTCGGTTGGTAAACAGAGTTTACTGTTGGAGCCCGGTGCCGCCTTCGTGTTCCCTGACAAGCGATACCTCATGGAAGCCTCGGAGACATGCATCAAGAATAAGTTGAGGGGATGTATGGTAGAGCCAAAGATCACGTCGTTCACGACACGGAAGTCGTACAACCTTTGCTCTCTCTGCAGTGAGCTGTTGGAAGCGAAAAGCGACCCTAATACAACATGAGCCTAAGGAACAAAGTATAATGTCAAAGGAGGAACTCTTTAATCCCTTTAGTACCTGCTGAGAATTGCCAAAATACACAGAAATTCTGAGAAGTAATACTAAGTTGTGCATTAGATGCAAATCAAAACGTGACCGTATCAATAATTCGTTCACTTACCTTGAACGATTATGATTAGTGTATTAAATGATTCACACATGAAATTAGGTTACATTTAGTAAACTGTTTGATCACATTTAGAACATTATATTATTATAATTAGTACTTAGGGCACCTACATCAGTACCTAACAAATGTACCTACTTATTATGATATTTATAGTTGTACTTATCATATTATCATACATACTCAATCAGTTTATCGGAATGTTAAATAGGTAGTTTATTTTAATGATTTTGATAAAGGTGCAGAAACATAAATATATAGTACGGAGACTGGCGCAGTAATCGCCTTTTTTTGAGCAGCAATCTACAAAATAATCTACATATGTATTTATTTTTGGAATGTGTTGTTTGTATGTATTGATGTCCTCTGTTGCCAATTGGATTTAAAAGTGGCCGCACAAAGTTAAAAGTGGATTCAAGAAACTTCTTTGTTAGAAACCTTAAATAGATTTAGTGGTAAATACTTGTACCTAACCTACTTACATTATTACTACGAAGTGTTACTATTAAACATAAACAGAAACATGCAACTTTTTTGACACTTGTCATTTATTTTGTCACTTATCTTTGACAGTTTTGTAAATGCTTAAAAAAGAATGCCTCTTATTTAAAATGTATATTTAAATTAACAAATACCTACCTACGCTTAATGTTAAGGAAATTGAGGTATAATAATAGAGAATTATGTACCTACTTTAATAATAAATTAGACAATAACTATGAAATGTAACTACCTACTAGTGTAGCAGAATGACTAATGGGTAATTAAAAACTAATCAATATCCTTAAGGAACCATATTGTTATATTTAGAGTAAATACCTACTTACTACAGAACAGATGAAACAATCTGCCATTGTATGCCAATAGCTCACTATCGACAGATTTCAAGTTTAATATGTATTCGTCTTACAAAGCATATTGTTTAGTTTCATAATGATCTCTATTAAACGTTGCATTTAAGATGTTGCCAGGAGCTAATGGTCGCTCTCTGTTGGACTGTATAGAAATGAGCCAGAAAAAAGATAGTAATTTACCATTTTTTTTTTGTTTATTATTGCATGGTAAATTTTTGTTTTGACTCAAATTTTCACTTATTCTTATTAATCTATTTCCTTTTCCGACATTACGGTACAACTTGAACCGAAATGTCGTTTAAAATCGAATTTTAGTGAAAATACTATTTCTGACTAAAATTTATTTACGCTTTGAAACGAAAAATAATTTTCGTTTGATTAAATATATAAATATTGTAGGATATTCCACCAAACTTTACTGCAAGACTTAGCAGTATTGCACCAAGATTGTTAAAAATTCAAATTTTATTCAAAACGTTACAAATATAATGGTGCAGAATTGATTGGTAATGGTATGTAAAGGTGTATTGCAAGTCTGAAAGATTAGAAATTAAGTGATAATAGGTCATAGGATACTACAACTCTGATTTATAATCTGAAGAATTATTTAATTATCTTACTAAACATCACAGATCAATGAGAATCATGTACCTAATGGTTAACTATTTATTCATTTAAGGGAGATAGAATTATGTGATTTCGGGTGCGCGCGGAATAAAAAGTCAAATGGTTTTTTGTAAAACTGACCCAGTTAATAATCAAAATGTAACTTATTTTGTGATCTATAACTCGGCTACATTTTCAAACTACAACAACTCTAGTTTGGCTTTGATACCTGCTAAAAAAAGACAATGCACTTTATATTCAAATTCGATGTTAACTAATTATTCATAAAATACCCGTACTCATTTGGGATGGTTTCAAAGATAAATTAAATTTGCCAAAAGCAAATGATAAATTTCCTTTGGCATATTCAACAAAAGTTTTATAGTCTGCGACACGCACTTTATTCCTCCAACGCAAGTTGGAGGAATAAATTCACGCGCTCCCTGTGACTATCCATTTTCTTTGTTAATAAATAGGCGTAAGATAATAAAGGTATTGTTATTAGCTAAGAAATACATTTTGCCTTTTTTATTTTTTGGTTTCCTTTTCTCGTGATTATTTTTTCCACCTGTCCGCATCCAACCCTAACAGTATACCTAGATAGTATCTGATAGTCAGCTAGTAGGTAGGTAAATGAAATAAAAACAAGAACAAATGAATTTCTTAACGTATTGTTTAGTATGGTTTCTTTGATGACGTCAGAGCGAGTGAAGCATGCAAAAGTGACGTCCGCTCTCGGACTATATTTAGAACTAGCTGTTGCCCGCGACTTCGTTCGCGATGTGGTTTTGGGTTATTTAGAATACCTAGCATTTTTCTGCATAGATACAATTTATCATTCGGTGTAAGTTATAAAAACAAAATAGGTAGTTACATTGTTTTTAAACTATATTTTTAATTGATTTGGCAAAGGCAATTCTTATTCTAGGCTTACTCATACTCCGAAAGTAGGTCTAAAGATGCCTGAAGAGCGTGTAGAAAGAAAAACTTTCGGCCCTAGGGAAAATCGCTTTCACTGACAGCTGTCATGTTAAATTATGGCTTCGCGCGGCTTGTGCAATGTGTTTGTAGCCAGTATCAGTATCATTGAAGATCATTACGCATTAGGGACTTCAAAAACCTAACCTCCTTGATTTAGGTAACACCAAAGAATAACAATTATGGCTTCGCACGGCTCATCCATACTGCCAGAGTTTAGTACATAATAGGTTTTTTCTTAGTAATCGAATTCAGGTAGATATATTTAGTTCAAGATATCTTATTTAATAAAATAAATGTAAAGATAACGATAGAAAACACATTTCATTATAACACAGATGTAAGAATTAAATTATACTAAGGAAAAAAATAAGTGTGGTGAAAGGAAAAAAAAGAGTCGTTGAAGTTCGATTTCAAATAAGTATTTTATCAAGAAAAGTTTAATCAACCATTTAGAAAAAAAATGTTCAATATTTAAGTAAATATTGTCCAAAATTTTTGGTTATGGTTACTGAGGTGGTATCAATTTATGGAACTAAGCTCGTAAAATCAGTTCCACTAGAACCGCAGGGTCATGACCACAGCCCTGGAGCTGGGCTAAACACACTGCATGGCCCTGGCTGGAGAGCGTGTTCAGCCCATTCGGGAGATTTCTCTATTCATATTTATTAGCACCAAAGAGATTTTACTCTTCAATTATAGAAGGATGTTGGATGTCTCGTTGGTGCCGTTCCGGTTGACATATAATTGACATCTAAAGTTAGTATCTATGGTAGCCTGTGGTCTGTGACAACGCTAGAAAATATCAAAGAGAATCTAAATACTACGTGAAAATATTAGAAATAAGTATTAAATGTTCATATCTTCGGATAATATTATATCCGTGGAATAGTTTTGTACTTTTTAGCCGACTACGACGAAGACAAAGAGAAGGTTATGTTTTCGATTGCACATCAATGTCGACCTTGTCTCCATCACGATGTCTCTGGTTGCCACGACGAAAACTGTTCAAAATGGCGAAGAAGATATTGTGTGTTGTGATCTATTTCATATTGTATTCGATAGTCAAGTTTATCGTAGAGCCGGAGCCGGTAATGATAAGCCAGGAGTATAGACTCAGTGTAAAACGGTACAGTTTGATATTCCTCTTGGAGGTGAGTGAGAGCAGCGGCAAGGTGTTCACTGCGGCTGAGGGTGCTGAAGTGTTCGCGGCGCGTCAATGCGGGAACTGCTTCATCACAAACAATAGAGGATTCGTGCCGCTAACGGAGTACGATGCTATCCTCTTGGTTAACAAATGGAGTTTATTGCTGGAGCCCGCGCGCGCCGCCTTCGTGGACTCTAACAAGCGATACCTCATGGAAGCCTCGGAAACATGCATCGAGAATAAGCTGAAAGGATGTACGAGAGAGCCGAAGATCACTTCGATCACGACACGAAGGTCCTACAACCTTTGCTCTCTCTGCAGTGAGCTGTTGGAAGCTCAAAGCTTAAGATACAAAGTGTCTTAAGGATAAATTTTCTCGTTTAGAGTATGTTGCAATAGTAATGGTCGTGAGAAGACATCTCATGCTGATATAGGAAGATAGGTGGAGTACCGACACTTGATTCTAGAAATTACGGTCTCGTGGGATAGGAATGTCCCGTTACGAGCCAATTTGCTCAGTTTAGGGCTACATGGCGTTGTGTTTAATGTTTATTTATACACACACACTACCTTATACCTTTTCTACGTACCTACTTGATTTTAATTAGGTTTAGGTAGGTGTTAAAATAAACAGGAATAAATCATTTATATTAACCTTTATTTCCGTAAAGACTGATAGCAAAAACGTGCGTAGGTTTAGGTGTTGTTTTTATTTAATTATGGTTAAAAGAAATAGATATAGATAGACTTCGCTCGCGTAGGAGTAGGATTTTCCAAAATCCTTTTTTTAGCGGATGCCTATTGCCTACGTTATAACAGCTATCTGGATGACAAATAGCCGGATCCGTCCATTGGTTTTAGCTGTGCGTTAAAATATATGAGCAGACAGGACTTTGATTTTTATTTATCTATAGATATCAGCTGACTTCACTTTAAACTCTTCAAAAAAGTTATAATTCAAATAGCACAAAAATAGTTAGCCTACTTATTAAAAAAAGATAACAGTGTTTTTACAGATTATACCTTTATGATGTGCTTTGATTAAACTTTAGTAAAATATTTCTTACCAAAAAATTATTAAATTAAAAAATAAATTAAATGTGTGTTGTACATGCAAGCAGTATCGATATCTACAATTTCCCAATGGTTTCCTTTACACTCGCAATCCAGGATGAGGCTCGTTGGAGCGAGGAATCCTTCAGCCAACCTTCAGTTCACTTGATACAGTTGAAACATGGAGTTACTGTTACTAATACGCAGGTTCGTTTCTTTTGTTGTTTAACTTATCTAAATATTGTTGAAATCTAAAGGTGAATGCCGACTGAACGATGACAAACTAATACTTGTGCTTGGGTATCGTTTGACTATTTCATCCTTCTTTCTACTTTCTATGCTTAACTTTTGAATGTGAAAGTTTATGTGCAAAAACCAAATTGGAGTATAACTTCATTATTTCTAACGGATTTATAGAAAGAGGATGTAGCAAATCCAATCCCTTTATGAAAAGGTACGTAAGGAGCGTGTCGTTAAGTCTAACGATGTTAATTAGAGTTTGATTACCTTCCCAATCTCCTAGTATTCGCCTCATGAAGTATGCGGCGTCTGGTTATAGTTAAATATCAAATCTGTCAATGCTCACGTCCACCACCTGTAGAGATACGGAAATAATTAACACCTCAGTGTCACTAAGTATACCTACCTGCCTACAAATCTAACGAGACTTCTCCTTTCTTTAACTTGCATACTCTCATCATACTCTATTACTTATTTCAGGTCCACTCTCTCTCTTACCATCCTTATTGTATTTGCCTTTCTTACTTCCACTTATCTTTATTTCAATTCTCATAGTACTCAATACTTTATTCAGTTTGTAATTTTAGTTTTATCTTATTTTACTCCTTTAACTTTCTTTATTTATTTAAACCTTCTACCTTTTCGGAGGAGGTTTCCACGTAAGCCAGGTTGTTAAATTATGCAATCCATGTACCAGAGATTGCATCCAGTTTTATTTAATTATATCATCTACCATTTCAGAGATGATATCCACTTTTGCCAGTTTTAATTATGCAATCCCTGTACCAAGGATTGCATCCAGTTTTAATTATATCTTCTACCATTTCAGAGAAGATATCCACTTTTGCCAGTTTGAATTATGCAATCCCTGCACCAAGGATTGCATCCAGTTTTAATTATATCTTCTACCATTTCAGAGAAGATATCCACGTAGGCCAGGTTGTTAAATTATGCAATCTCTGTACCAAGGATTGCATCCAGTTTTACTTATTTATTAGTTTCACTTATTAGTTTTACTCTCATACTCATGAACATTATTTCTGTTACTTTGATACCAAAAACCGAACTTATAACCTTTAAGTTTTTATTATAGATGTTCTTTCACTATTTAATTTTATTTGTAACTATTACCTAATTGTGTATACTTAGCTTAATTCCCCCAAATTGATCTTTCCAGAAGAACACTTTAATTTAATTGCACTACAAACACAAATACTTTATCAAGATGGATATTTCGCCGCCATTTTATTTTTATTTTTATTTTATTTTATTAGGTATAGTTACAGGTAACAGATCAAAGACTTACAAAATTCCAACATACAATAGATAAATCTAGGTAAATCTGAGACCCACTTACAACTATACACAACTTACAGTTAAAAAGCATGCACACAGTTAGGTGATTCTAAAAATAATAATTATTACAATAATTATTAGAGAAATAAAATTGAAATTAAAAACTAATAATAATTAAAATTTGTTTTCTAAATGACATGCAGTAAAATAAACTATAAGGTACTTAGTATTGATCTCACTTTCAACTTAAATGAGTTGCAGCTATGATGAAACATGTCTTCATTTCCGTCGCAGATAACTTCGTTATAAGTTCTACACATTCTAGCAATTGGGTCATTGTGAGAAACGTTATTATTTGTGTAAGGTATACTAAACAGTTTAGCAATACGAACCGATCTTGATGGCACTTTGAAGTGGACGTAGCTCAGTAACTTTCCATTACTAATTCCGTTGCATATTTTATAAATCAGTGTCAAGTCAATTAGTTTCCTACGTGAATTTAAACTCATCAAATTAAATTTTTGCAGTCTATCTATATAGTTAGGAATTTTTCTCCTAAGACCTTGCCGGCTACATAACTTGCGCACAAAACGTCTCTGTATTGCTTCAATTCTATCAGTATGAATATCATAAATGGGGTACCACACTGAGGAGCAATATTCAAGGATAGTTCTGACCAACGACATGTACAACGTGATCCAGGTATTGCTGCTCTTAAATGGTTTCGCTACTTTGAATAGAAATCCTAACATTCTACTGGCCTTTCCGGTAATGTAGTCATAATGATATCTAAACGATAATTCACTATCAAAATAGACTCCTAGGTCGCGCACTGTATTTACTCGCTCTAAGGGTAAGTGGTCTATATTGTAAGAGTATGAAATAACATTTCTGTTCTTTGTAAAACTTATAACCTGACATTTCTTTATATTAAGTTCCATACAATTATCCTTACACCAGTTGTTAATATACTCCAGATCCTTTTGCAAGCGAATACAATCCTCCTTGCCCTTAACCTTACTAAAAATTTTAATATCATCAGCATATGCTAAGCATCTACTTTCGATAGAGTCCAACAAATCATTAATAAAAACTAAAAATAGTAATGGGCCCAAATTCGAACCCTGAGGCACACCTGAAATCACCACAGACGGTGGCGAATCATAACCGGATAAAGCTACCAACTGAGAACGATTTAACAAATAAGACATTATCCATCTATGCAAATTGCCATGGATACCGAGATGGTATAGTTTTTTTAAAAGTATTGAATGATCCACCCTGTCGAATGCCTTAGAAAAGTCAGTATAAATTGCATCGACTTGTATTCTTTCATGAAATGCTCTACATAGAATATGTGTATACTCTAGAAGATTAGTCTCAGTAGACCTGCCAGAAATAAATCCGTGTTGATTATCATTTAATCTATGCCTTAAATGACAATAAATGTGCTCATAAATCATACTTTCAAAGATTTTCGCGAAACAATTCAGGATACTGACGGGCCTGTAGTTGGTAACATCAGATTTTCCGCCAGACTTGTATATAGGACAAATTTTTGCAATTTTCCAAAGTTCCGGAAAAGTGCCCTCCCTCATAGATTTATTGTAAATAATTGTTAAAGGCTTAGCCAATGCTTTTGCACACAATTTAATGAAAATAGGGGGAATTCCGTCGTATCCGGACGATTTAGTTACATTTAAGGTTTTTAAGTGTTTTAGTACTGTACAATGTGGAATATCTACATGACACAAACTATAATTTGATGGAGGAAAGCTAGGCTCATAATAAGATGACTGTCTAGCAGAATATACAGATGAAAAGTAATCAGCAAACAGACGTGCAATCTCAGGACCAGTTCTCGCTGTACGATCATTGTATTGCATAACCTTAGGGATGTCATTAGTTATGCGTTTGCTTTTTGTATACCTCCAGAACTGCTTCAGGTTAGTTGAAAAATCTTTTTCGATATTTGCTATATAATTTTTAAACGTTATCTCCATTAAAATTTTACAACTGGAACGCAATTCCGAAAAGCTGTCATAATCCCGCGGATTTCCAAAGCGCTTATAGCACCTATGCTTATTGTTCTTTTTTGTGAATAATATTTTTAGCTCCTTAGTAAACCAAACAGGGTATTTTTGACTTTTAGATCGAACTTTAGGAGTGTACTTTTCTATGATTATATACAATACATTATAAAAAGTATGTACAAAATCATCAACATTCATTTGATTAGCCAATCTATCCCAGTCCTGCCGATTTAGGTCTTCCATACACTTAACGTAATCCGTTTTTCGAAAAAGTAGTCTCTCTAACTCAGTATTATTATTTAAAAGTGTTGACATTCTAAGTCTAAATACAAATTCAAATGGGGGATGATGCTCATCAAGACGCGAAATGGGGTCGCCTGCTTTAAGATTGTAGAAGAGCTCCGGGTAGTCTGTTAGAACTAGGTCTAAGAGTCGTTCGTTGTGATTTTTAATATTATTTAACTGTCGTAAGCCACTTGAGCATATCAAATCACTTAAGTGCTTTGATTTCTGGCCAATAGACACCAATGGACAATTAGTATCGGTTGGCCACTTTATGTCGCCCAAATTAAAATCTCCTATAATACATGTAACGTTAGTGTCTGAAGAATCACGAACCACGTTTTTACAGTTATCGATAAATCCCTCAAACACATTGTCTGGAAGGTAATCAGCAAGATATACTACGCATAACGTTATGGAGAAATTAGTATTCACCTTTATTCGTACCCAGATGTCTTCCGCATATTCCGCTCCCAAATCACCCAAAACATCGAATTCAAGTTCATTATTAATCGCAATTAGTACTCCTCCACCATCATCTTTCTGAAACCTATCTCTGAATTTTTTATCACGATCTCTCCTCAGCACTCTGTACCTGTCGTCAAATAACTGCGACGAAAATATTGTGTCATTAAGCCACGTTTCACAAAGACATATCACATCATAGCTGTTACACAAAATTGATTTGTAAATATCGTCATATTTGGTTCTTGTACCTCTAGTATTCTGATAGAAAAAAGATAATGCCATACAAACGACACTACAACAATAGTAAAGTAACAAATGCCTAGATATAAAATTATTGCTTATTAACACAGAAAAGAAAAATAGAACACCTACAATAAATTTTAAATTTTATGAAGTATCAACTATTCTTCCCACAATGTTTCTTAAGATTTAGCGAATAAACTCCAAACTTTTGTCATTTTTAATAAGTATATAGGTAGAGATAGCGTCTTTTCTCACGTATATCCTTCCGTTACGTATCCACACATATTTGTAGCCCTTTTCTTTAGCTCTCTTTCTCGCAGCAGCATGCAGTTGCTTGTTCAGCGGAGATAGATGTTCAGAAACATAAACGGGTGTGTTTTCTTTCATCCCCAGCAGTGCTGTATTAAGCCTTGCCGACGGGTGTGATTTATTGTATTTGATCACCGAGGAAAAAAATTCATCACGACGTCTTACCGAGCTAAATTTGACAATAACTGCACGCGGCAACTTACTGTCCTTGTTAATTTTCGCGACCCTAGTGGAATGAACTATATCACCATCGCTAATCTTGTGGTTAATGGCGACTGCGCATGTCTTTATAATCTGTGTAAGATCTTCCGTTTTACATTCTGGAATTCCATGAAACTCCAAGTTATTTTCCCGAAGATGTTGTTCAATGTTATTCATCCGATTCGATAGTTCATTGACTGTTTCGGTGAGTCGAATATTTTCTGCTATTATCTTCCTATTGTCTTGCTGTAATTCATCAACTTCCTCCTTCAAATCCTCGTGCACACCGTTTAAATGCGTAATTGATTGCTTTAGCTCACGTAACTCATTCCTTATAGGAGACAGTTCTTTTTTAACGATATCCGATAATAAACCGGGTATCTCCGATCTTATTATAGTCAACACTCTGTCTGAGATTGCAGCTAACAGATTGTCATTGCCACTCAAGTCAGCGGTTTTTGATTCTAATTCTTTTCTCTGGCTTGTACGAACTGGTGTGTTTGTATTATCGCCCTTTGGTTTTTTATTTTTACATGCCTGGCAACACCAAGAATCTTTCTGTTCCTCCGACATCCTAAGCAGCTTTCTTTCGGCAATATTGGCACAAAGCAAATCATAGAACTTGTTGCATTGACAACATTTTATGTTATTGCCTTCTATGACATTGAGACATCCGTCACACATTATTTCTTTAGACTCCATTTTTAAATAGATTTGACAGTAGGACAAAGTAATTACCACAGTTCAAACAAATTTTGGAAGCAAAAATGCAACTTTGTATTGGTACGACCTGGTATCGAACGTCCACACCTTTGTATACAAGGCGGCGACTTCCCCACAGAGCCAAATTCAACTAATGTCAGTGGTCGAAAATCTCAAGTTGATTCTTCTACCTCGGCGGTACGGTGTCGTTGCCGGTTAGTGCAGTTTTTTCAACTGGTAGGTAGGTAAATAAAAACTTGTGTGGCCCACCTTGATAATCGATTTTTCCAAATAATAACGGCGATTTACTGCTTCAATTATCATTCTTGAATACACACTTCATTCTGTTGAATACCTTATACATATTTCTGTGTTAATATTTGCACTTTAAACCATAATTTTTAATTAAATACTGAGGAGCAAAAATTATGACGGCTAACTGTGACAATCGCCGACTACCCACTGCCATACTAATTTCACTTACCATCATAGACATTATTTCCTCTTTGTCTCACTTCCGGTGCAATGTTGCCATTGTTTTTTATTTACATTTTTTTTATTTACGTTTATTTAGGGTTTCGTGACATCATCGTCACGACAGAGCGGTGCTCCTTTATTATTAAACAGTTTTAATTTATACCTACATTAATAACCTGCATTATGTAATGGGTGCAGTTTTATGGATCTCTGCATTTGAACATTATAGATGTTACTCCGTCCTACTTGTATCATCTCTGTTCGTGATCACGTCAGGAGACCTGTTCTCTCGAGCTACCAAGACGAAGGCAGACGAGAGGGATCTCAAGAACAGCGTATTCGACTTCATCATCGTCGGTGGGGGGACGGCGGGCTGTGTGCTGGCTAACAGGCTCTCAGCTGTACCGGAATGGAAGGTATGGACCAGGCTTGAAAACTTATATCTAACTTCAGTGAGCTCTCATCATGGGACTTGGCAAGTCTTCTCAGCTCAAGGAACGTTAAGCGCCTATGTTCACATCACAATCAAATTCCTAGTTCTCCGATAGCGATGTGAACATAGGCGTATACATTTGTGGACAAGTACCTATAGCGATTGCGATAGTTATATGTTGCTCAGTGACCTTAACCATGCCCCAGGTCCTGCTCCTCGAAGCAGGGGAGGAGGAGAACATAGACTATGACATCCCGGGAGTACCGACCAAGGAGTACCGGTCCTTACTGTGGAACTACAGGACCGAACGCAACGGGTACTCCTGTCTGTCTCGGTCTAGTGGAAGCTGTGAGGTCAAGACTGGAAAGGTGAGGAGAACATAAACAATTGACCGCATTGCTCTAGCACATAATATATAGACGTCATAGTCCTGGAGCACGCTTTTCATTGGTTGATCTGTCGATTGCTTTACGTGATTGGTTGGTGAGTTTGGGCTAAACGCCATGGTTCCGTGTCTGACTCATTTTTTTTTCCTCACGTCGCTTTTTAAATATTATCTACCTCCTAAGGTGCTCGGTGGTTCCAGTGTCACAGGAGACATGAAATACACGAGAGGCTCTAAGTTCGACTACGACAGTTGGCACAGTACGGGAGTTATCAACTCTTTGGACTGGAAATTTGAAAACCTACTCGAGTTCTTTAAACATTCTGAGGATAATGGTGAGACTTATCTTAAAAAATATGTGAAACAACCGATAGTTGACGCAGCGAAGCTTATTTTAACCCAATGTCCTTCCACATCACTCAAATACTTAGGAAGCGTGCGTGTCAGTGTACCTATTTTTTAACAAGACAATATGTCAGGAATGCCAAGGTATTAATTTAGCTAGTTTAAATGTCAACGAAAGGTTAAAAGTTGCATTGTATTTAGTGGTACCTTATATTTAATTCAATGGTTACATCAGGAGCATTCTACTATACTAGTCTGGAAAATACTTTGATTAAAACGTTTTTCATAAAAATAAACAACTTTTACCATTATCGAGTTCCTATTACCCTAACTTATAAAATGATTGACGTAAAGAAAGTACCCATAAATGAGTGATATACTGTTTTAAAAAAAATACATAACAATGTTGTCTTTCAATTTGTAGTAGGTAGGTATTATATGGATTAATACTTTTTCTAATGCATTATTTTCTTTCTCAAGGTGATTACGACGTACTCCTGAACTCCCACTACCACTCCAGAGGAGGTGAAATGCACATCCAAAGGTTTAAATACGTAGACAGATACATCGAGATCTTCCAGGGTGCCTTCTCCGAGATGGGCCTCCGAGCTATGGATATTAACGGAAATATAGCTGAAGCTGTCGTCACGCACCAGTTCACAGTCCACAATAACACCAGAATGAGTACTAACACTGCCTATCTCAAACCCGTCAAGCACCGCAAGAATCTCGTTGTAATAATTGGCGCGACAGTCACTAAAATAGTCATAGACCAGCAGGAAAAAACAGTCGAAGGTGTCCTTTATGAAATCGAAAAGGGTAAACAGAAAGCTGCTTACGCTAAACGAGAAATAATCTTAACTACAGGAGCTATCAATAACGTCAGACTACTTCATCTGTCTGGTATTGGACTAAAAGAAGATTTGAAAAAGTATAACATAACTTCGTTAGTCAGTCTTCCTGTTGGATACAATTACCAAGATCAAGTCACGATTGGTGGTCTGGCTTTTGCTCTAAATGATGTTGCGCCGGTAACAGAACAGCAAGTCATAGAAGATTTTAAGACCTGGTTTGAGAGTAGAAACGGCCCTCTTGCCTCTCGAGGTATCAATCAAGTATCCGCTTTCATACAACTGTATGAAAACGTTAATGCGCCAGATGTAGAGCTAGCTTTAGAAGGTAATTTTATTAGAAGCGATAAATTCATGCTGACTAATGTAAGTGTACACGCTGCTGAAGAAACGAATATGCCCCTACCATATTATAATTTGGTTAACATTTACCCAATTTTACTACGGCCAAAGAGTAAAGGACAGGTGAAAATTAATAAAAGAAATCCTAAATATGGGCGTCCAATAATTCAAGCTAACTTTTTAAAAGAGTCCGAAGACTTGGATACTCTCGTCGATAGTATAGATATAGCCTTACAGTTGTTGGATACGAAAGAATTGAAAAAGGCTGATATCAAGTTTGCTCCGTTAGACTTATTCCCATGTGATAAACTGAGCAATAGAGATCAATGGAACTGTATAGCTAGGCACTACACGAAGGCTATGAATAATCCGATAGGTACTTGTCGAATGGGAGACAATAGTACAGATTCCGTAGTCGATTTTCAATTGAGAGTACATGGTATCGAAGGTTTAAGGATAATAGATGCATCAGTGATGCCAACTCACGTGCGAGGAGGGCTACTGGCTCCGACGATGATGATTGCTGAGAAAGGTGCAAAGTTAATTATAAGGGATTGGAAAGAAAACAAAGGACATTATAATACAATAAGGTGACTGAATGAATAAATAGTTTCAATACCAAGTTGTTTTAATTAAATCACTTGCTTTTTCAGCTATCATTATAACAGGAGCCGCTGTGGAACCTCTCGTTATCTTCGGCATTATAGACGCATCCACAACTCTCAAGTTTGAAACTCCATAAACTCTGAGATTAACATCAACGACGGATGCTGGGTCTGTGGAAGGTCCCATCTTACACGTACCGGCGTAATTATGTAATGGCGCTGAAAAATGTTTTATAATACAAGCCCAAAAATCCGAAGAAACTTTCTCGTGATCTTTACATTCATTCTGTAATATTGGTCGAGGATCAAATTCGAATTCAGCATTCTTAAAAACCTCCGTATCAAATAGTCGCACGACTTGATGAATTCCTTCCAGTAACTTCTTTTCATCTGAAGGGTCTTTTAAGAAGTTTGGATAAATCAATGGTTTTCCAAAAACGGGGTCAGATGCATTTAGAACTATTTGACCACGACTTTTGGGAGTCAATAGTGACACACACATGTCTATTTTATCGTAATACATATTAGAGTCGTGTCCTTTGAATCTCACTTCTATATCTGGAGTACCAAGTATGTCTGATATGGTGGACTCTATAAAAGCCACTACCTGAAAGTTTGCTGATAATGGACCCAATCCTTTAGCGTAGTAACTCGTTATGTCTTTCAATTTCTCTGAAAATTTTACTGAGGTAGCTGTTCTTGTTAGTTTAATTACAGGTAAGCAAACAGAGAGATGATCTTGAAAATTACCACCGACAGGCAAATCGTGATGTACTCTTATATTTAAATACTCTAAATATTCTCTAGGACCTAGTCCAGATTGCATTAATAGTTTAGGAGAGTTTATTGCACCAGCACTTAGTATTACTTCCTTATTTACTTTAACATTAACTTTTGTACCATTTTTCATAAAACTTACTCCTATCGCTTTGTTTATATTATCTCTAGATTCTTCTAAAACTATCTTAGTTACTAATGCTTCTGTTACTATTTCTAAATTAGCTCTTAATTTTCTGACTGGATCTATAAAGGCTGTGAATGTACTGACTCTTTCTCCGTAATAAGACATAGTTTGTATCCTCATGAAGCCCAGTTGATTTCTTCCATTGATATCAGTGTAATTATAGCCAAGTTCGTTAAAAGCACTGAGGAGAACATCGACATTATCATCGACGTAAGGATACCTTCCAACGTCGAGAGGTCCTTGAGTCGAATGAAAGAACCTATTTTTACTAATGTCTTTGTCATAATTTCCTTCAGAGTATTTGAAGTATGGTAGAACTTGACTGTAGCTCCAGCCTTCGTTACCATTGAGTGCCCACTCATCATAATCAGCTGGACTGCCTCTCATGTAAGCCATATCGTTGATAGAGGAAGTACCTCCAAGAACTCTTCCTTGGACAACTTCACAGCCTCTTTCGGCTCGATTTTGGCAAAATCTGTAAAACAAACAACCTTTAAGTTATCATTACCTACTGTATGAATTGTAAACAGACACAGCCAGTAAGTTTGACTATCAAGCAATATTACCCCCTCTTAGGTCTCATCGAGTACTGCCAGTCAACAGAGGATCCTTTAAACTCGCTTGTTAAGCCTGGGATTAGTGCCATTTTCGGCTCTTCAGGACCAGCTTCTAATAATAGAATCTGCAATTTCACGAATATTATAAAAACATTAGTAATTAAGAACTAATGTAACAAGAAATTATTGTCTATTGCAAACCTTCCATTTCCTATTCTCCGAAAGTCTACTTGCAACGACGCAACCGGCAGTACCACCTCCAATGATTACAAAATCGTACTCCTCAACTCTTTCCTTCTTATCTTCCCCTGGAAACTTATCAAAGTATGAGAACTTTCTATACGTTATTCCATTCTGACTATCTTCTTCTTTAGCTTGTTTCTGCTTGCCCACGTAATCCGGTTCGGGGGCAATGTGGCCGTACAGAGTGTGGACTAGTGAGATTAGAAGTATGGCGGTAGGAGCGCATTCGATTCTGCCGTCGCAAACTTTACACAGCTCATCGGTTATGTTAGCAGTCATTGCATCTTCTTCGTCTAGTTTTCCAATTACATCGTTATGTTTTAATTAAACTTCATTATATTTTACAAATCTGAAAGAAATGATATATTTTAGATTAAAATTAACTCCTTTTTTACACATTAAAGGATAAACTTAACTTTGGAAATAGGTGACTGAAAATTATTAATTTTTTGGCAATATTTTTAACGACTAACTACTCATTTTCATCACTTTTATATGTATATAGAATAACATCACGAATTCATAATGATAGTATGTTCAAAATAGATTTTCTACCGCATTAACTTAGTCACTCACTCCTACCTATATGATACCTACAACGAAATTGGAAACTGGGCATGGATACACGTGATAAGATTAGATACACACGAACTATTTGCCCAAAGTGATATAAATTAATGACAGAGGTACGAGGAAAGTCCATCAAAGATTTCATTAATAATTTAGTTTTTTTAAGCCAAAGTTTTCGAGTTGAGTGTATCCACCAATTTCCATTGATGAAAATACTGGGACAGGTTCTCCCACTATTTCCATTGCTGGCGGTGGAAATATTCATAAAAATAAATGAAATAAAATATTCATTTAAAGGAGGAAGGGCAAATAATATGTTTGAACCTTGGTCCAACTACTCAATACTAACACCATCTATGCCAATGAATAGATTATATATACTTGAACTAATGACAAATAGTTTTAAAGTACCAGGGACTGGGAGGCTATCTAATCTATACACAGGGTGATTTTTTTATGTGGGCCTTCAAGGCTATATCCAAACTATAGATAGCGAAAAATGCTGAAAGGACTTGCGTGCCCGATTTTGACGAAAACTAAGACTGCATTATTTTTGACTTTTGAAAAGTAATTAACGTAGCCAGGAATCGAACCTGTAGATTTTGCAAAAAAATAATCATCCTATATTTTTATACCAATGGATAGTCTTGTTGATAGAGATTAATTCTTGGAAACAGACATACTATGGCAAATCAAAGGAAATAGCAAATTTTTTTGTACGCTCATTTTTTTTCTTTCTATCATTATCTTTTGTTTTTGACATTTACACAAAGAACCCCATGAGTTACAGATTTGTCGTCGCACAACGAAATAAAGCCTGAGAAATGCCCTTGTCATTGATATATAGCTTGTCGGTATTGAGTATATGGACCAACTTGCCCATCCTCTTTTCCATTACTCAATATCACTTTCTGGTCTTTGACCGAACATCAAAAGTCCAGACTCATGGCAGCTATGGAACTAAGCATGCTCGGTATAAAACGCGTCGACTGATTTCGAAAAACCACTCTTCGCTCGAAGACGGGGATAGCCGATGTAGGGAGTAAAACTGCTAATCTCAAATGAGATTGGGCGGATCACGTGAGTCTAATGTATCCCGAACGGTGGACTAGGGTTGACACCGACTGGCTAAACCTTGCCCAGGACCGAAATGCTTGCAAAGATGTTAGGGAGGCCTTTGCCCAGCAGTGGGACAATATAGGCTAACCAAAATAATATCACTATATAATTTTATTTATCAGTTATTTATCAGGCCGTCATAAATATTGAAGTGGAAACAGATTATCAAATAACACAACTACGTTTTTCTGCTCAATGGAAATAATGGGATATAAAGTAAAAAAAACGCTTGTCCCATTTTTTCCATTTTGTATTTCCATGGAAATAGTAGGATACAGCCTTCGAGTTTAGTTGTACTTAATGTACCTACTCTAATTTCAGAGCATTTTGATACGATACAGCGGTAATTTAGTATTTTATTTTGATTTAATTTGTAATTTTTTTCATTTTTTCTTTGAAATAATGAAAATTAGAGTCTTTCAAATAGACATGCAGAGAATCTTTTAGATAATATTTAGCTTCGAAATACGTCAGATATTGGCTCAGAGTTTTGCCAATGAAAATACCCAGATGTTGTTCTTCATTATAATTAGACGTATCTATATATTTTGTCTCTTTGCTATTTCCTACTCTAATATTTGAAGTGCATAAAACCCACCTTTATCGTTATGAATAAAACACAAGACACCACAGCAGAAGTACCACGGAGGTAGCAACACTAGCGACTGCCCCCGGGCGCGGTCGTCGCCGTCATGTCGCATCTTTGTTGCCGTACCAAGAATGCATTGTTTTTGTATGTTTGTTTGTTAAACAATACTAGGAATGTGTCACTACTGTTTACATTCTTATCATTGTATATTTCTTTGAATTATATATACTTATGATTTCGTTTTGTCTTTTGTTTCTGCTTCGAATGTCTTTTGTATAATTACTAGGCGATTATTAGGACCAGTCAATCAATAATGCAATGTAAGCCCTATACGATACCTAAACGAATGTATATGAATGTAAACGAATACTTTATATTATCACCTGTTACAGGTTATAGTATCCTGCTTGAGTAAATTCACAACCTACCATTAAAGCTGAATCAGTTCTTCTCCATCCAAAGGTTGCCTGGAAGAAATCGCTTTTAGCGATAAGGCCGCCCATTCGTACAACTTATACTTTCTAGCCATTACTTTACTTTGTGTATATCGTGTTCTGTTTCTTCCTGTGTTGTACGAATAAAGTTTTAAAGTTATTAGTATTTAATTTAAAAAGGTCAAATTAGTAATTGGACATAGAAGTTATTGTACATCGTAAATATTATGTTATTTGATATCAATCGGCACTTGCATAGATTGTATTCTAGGCTTATAACTTTGAAGTGATGAACATTAAAAAACCGAGCACGTGTAAATAGGACTCGCGTACGAAGGGTTCCGTACCATTATATTCTGTTTTTAGTATTTGTTGTTATAGCGGCAACAGAAATACATTATCTGTGAAAATTTCAACTGTCTAACTAACACGGTTTGGGCACATGTTTGGGTACGGAACTCTAAAAGTAGAAATACAAAGTCTAATTTTTAATGAAATAATTATACTTATTAAAATAAAATAAGAAACACCAAAATCGGTCAATATAAAGGGAAGAAGAGACTTAGTTCGTTTTATATAAATAAATACGCGTTATGTTAAGTACTTGTCTTTCTATTTACGAAGGTTAACCTTTTTGTTTCAGGTACATTTTTGAAAAGGATTGGTTGATACTCATAAGATTCACTTACTCTGATAATACAACTTTGGTGAGTAAAGCATTATTTTGTTGCGCCTGAATTTATTTCAATAGCAATTGCAAGTTGTCGTATTATGAATCTGCTCCTAAGATTGTGAAAGGCGTTTTAAAATATAATATTAAAATACAATACAAACAAGCTATTTATAAGCTGTGGGAATTTTAAAATGAAGCCAAGACAATTTATAGAATATGTAAAGTTAATGAAATTCGCCGGCTTAATTCCCTGAAGTGGATAATGTAAATTGCATGGAACCCCAGTTTTATGACGTAACAGTTATTGTATAATGGCTTGAACTGTCGATTTACAAGTCATTTGTGTAACTTTGTATAGCCCAGCCTATAAACTATGCCATGTCGTTTTAAAATATAGTCTGAAAATATATTTCTGAATGTGGCTAAATATTTTGAAACTAACGTGCTGCCATCTATATTAAAATATTACAAAGACAGAAAACTTTAATTATTTTCAATCATTAAATTAGCTTTGAAGTAAACTCCAGTTTCTTGCGCAGGTAGTGCTCCAATCGCGAATCGGAGCTAACACGTTTTTAAAATTGCATAGAATAGTAGGTTCCTGGTCACTTACAAAAACCAAATGTGACGGATGTACCGTCTCATAAATTGAAACGAAAAGGAAAGAACTAGCTAACTAGAGATAAGATTAGCTACGTCCGTCATACATAATACACTGTTGTCTTACAGTAAGATCAGAGTTAAATCGTAATTTATTGGCGTGTACTTAACCGAGACATTTTTTTATCATCTTTTTTACAAGAAATTGCCTAAATAGCGCGCCATCTAGTCTTTGCACTTACTTCCTAAGGTAAGATTAGACGTTTTCCGAATTCACTGTGACTGCGTCAAAATACTGGTCCAGGAGCCAGGTACATTTTCGGTCAATCATTTCCTCTCGAGCGAAGTCAAGGGAAAAGTCGTCACCTGATAAGTTTCAGTAGGTCATAGATGCTGTTGCGTTACACCTTTCAAGGTACCAGCTGACAAACTTTCCACTGAGATACAGCCAGCTGACATTCATTTTCATTCATAGTAGCATATAAGCAATCACCAGGTAAATTTTTAGTTGAGAGGAAATCATTGAAAATAAAATAAAAAATTTAATGTTCAAGGAGCCAGCTGACGTTTAATACACCGTGTTATGGTCAGCTGACTACGTTTTTTTTTTCAAAATACTACATAAACTATACTCTGATAAATTTTCAAATGAGAGGAAATGACTGAAAAAACAATTTTTTTTCTCCATGCGTGGGAGGCTGCCACTGTCCACCCCACCCACGGAGTGGCAGCTGACGGTCGCGAGTATTCATAGTATAAGTCCCTTATGCATTTTACGAAGTTTCGATTGGGAGGGAATTGGTCATGAAAATCTGTCACTGGCTCCTGGACCATACAGACAATCCGTCGTTTATTTAATTTGTGTTGAAAAGTCTAGATTTAGATTGAACTTTCATGCATAGGTCGGAAGTTTGGTGTAACGCGGGTGAAACCCGGAGGGCAGCTAGTCATGAATCAATGGACTGATTGTTTGGATGTACCTACCTCTGCTCACTGCTCACAATATACATATATTGATGAGGTCATGTCATTGTGAGTATGTTATCGATTATTGTTTTTATAAACACGTGCCGACTTTCCGTTCCATTAATTAATTAAAGACACACAATAGCTTTCTTTGTACCTACTACGATAGAGTAGTAGCTATTTGATTCTCCATCTACATTATAATATAGGAAGAAAGAACAAAAGTGGTACAATAAGTGGCCTTACCGCTAAAAGTGGTCTCTTCCAGGCGGTTTTGGGAGATTTATAAATCAGTCTGTCTGTTTTTCTGCCTAACTATTTTATGAACTTGGAGACCAACCAATATTATACGTCCTTATAAGGATCATGTAAAATGTCCCTACAATCTTTAGATATCACCTTACATATAACTTCTAAAATATCTTAAGAAACCAACCGACAAATAGCGTAGGTACTACTATCTTATTTTTAAATGAATATGCAGATATCCATCCGATAAATTATTGTAAACCGATTTAGATAGAACGCGGTCTATTTGCATTTTACATGCATTCCACTAAGCCCTAGTCCGCCATAACTGTTAACTACGGGCGCCGCCACGCGACCGATAGCGGAACTAAAAAAGGAACAAGACTCCCGCCTCTGGCCACAGATGGCGTTGTTTTAAATAACGTTAAACCCTTAAACCGAACTTTACCGAACGGAAATGAAAAGTAATTGCTATGGTTTTCCATATTTTCATTTATCGGTACGGTTCTAAGCGCATTTTGGGGCAGTTTAATTGCATTTATAGGTGTTTCTACAATTATAGGGAGTATAAATGTACGTTTTAATTATAGCGAGTTGCGGACGACGCGACGCGCGGTGCGGCCGCGCACAATATTAAATGTTATTGCAAATGAGTTGCTTCATATTGTTAATATTAATGGTTATTGTATGGTTATGTGAACGGAGTCTGTATTGTTGGTATTAGTTGTTTTTACACTGTCGATTCAATTACTCAATTATAATAAATACAGTTACTAGCGTCGGTCCGCGGTTTCACCTGCGTTAGATCCTATCCTATCCTGAGGGAATATCGAGATAAAAACATAGGTACGTACATACATACATATACATACATTGCAAGTTAAATAAATGCTGTTGAAAAGTAACTTAAGTTACTCCCAATTATTCAATGTATCATCTTAAAAAGTTTCATCAAAATTTGGACAGTATTTTTGGAGCAAATTTTTTACAAACAAAACGTTAATTTTTAATTGAATTATAAAAAATAATTATAAAGTATAAAAAAATTATAAATAAAATAAATTGTTTCCTATTTTTTTATATAGGTAATATAAGTGTAGACTAGCTGCGCCACGCGGTTTTATCCATGTTAAATGTAGACTATATCCTTCTCTACACTTTGGACTAAGATATCAGTGCAATTATAACATCGAAATCGGTCGAGCCGTATTTGGAATTCGGGTAGTGTGTTGCACAAAAAACTCCAGGGCGGGTTTCGTTAAATAGTGAAAGAGTTGATGCTTAGATTTATGCTTGACACTGGCATGCATAAATTGAATGAAACTGAAACTTGAAAAAGGTGACAATAAGGTGGTTAGGCGGAAGCAAACACAAAATACTAAATTTGTAAAAATGGGCGCTGATCATTAAAATTGTAAATGGAAAGTTGTTAATTACTTATTGTTGTGGATATCGTGTGTAGCTAAGATTTTTTTAATTAGGTACTTGTATTTTCCAAGAAAATTGTTTGTTGTCTGAAAACACATTTGCCGTCTTTTTTCTAATTAGGTCTGGAATACGCTTTTAAAATTAAGGAAAAGCTTTCAAATTACCTATACTAAAATGTATTCAAAATATAAGTAAACAACTTGCCTACAAACTGTACATCCAACAACACTGAACAACAATATTTCATTCAACAATTAACAAGTTTGATTACCTATACATATAGGTGAAAAACTTATCTTGTCTGTCTCCTATTTGCGGCTTGATGCGGCGCCATAGTTTATCTAGTCATATAAAAAGGTAATTCAGTTAGTTAGTTAGTCCCTCCTCATTAAGCAAATATGGAAAGTAGAATCTTTGAGCAACTTTCTAACAAGTATTTAATTACTAGAAGGTATTGGTACATAACCTATGTAATTACTAGTGTCTTACATAGAGGCTACATACATACTTAGGTACTAAGTAGTATGTATCATAAGGAATCAATGTATTCTTATGCCAAGTATCATTAAAATCAGTCCAGTAGTGTCTCACAACCAAATTATTGCAAAACAATTTAAAAGCAATATTTATAATAAAAAATATATATATTGCAGGCCATTTCACACATCGCCATCTAGCCCCAAGCTAAGTAACTAGACTTGTGTTATGGGTGCCAGACATCGGATATACTAATTATATACTTTTCTTATACTTATAATACATAGAAACAACTAGACCACAGACAAATATCTAAGCATAAATACTTGTCTGAGGCGAGAATCGAACCCACAACCCTGCGTTTGGCAGTCCGGCATTTTCTTTATTTAGATAGGACGTGAACTAAAAATTGCTAAATCGTATATAAACAAAGCAAAATAGTAGTACAAAAAGTTGGTGACGTCAAAGACGTCTATCGCACAGCGGTCCAATGCTCACCTCCGGCACAGGAAGTCACGGATTCAACATGATTTAATTAAATCCATATAAATACGCAGTTAGATTACCTAGTCTAAATAAGTACGTACCTAGTAACTTAGGTACATGAACTGGAATTCAATGGAAGTCCATACAAAGCGAAGACCGCCTGGGGAGACGTTAATTGCTTCGATTAAATACAATCCCTAGGTATTAACTACGGATAGGGAGCTGACCATATGATTTGAGGAACCGTGTTGGTACCGTCTCTGCTTCCAATATTGTTGGTGTGTGTGTGTGACTGCTAAAGTTATATAAAACGGGATATTTACCATAATTTTATTGTTTTTATTTTGTAGAGATGATATTAAGCTAATACGGCCGCCTCTCACTATAAAATGTACTTTCCAGTCTCATAACATTGATATTTGAAACAGCATCGAAATATCGAGCTCCACAAAATGATTACAAAAACACGGTCAATTATACGGTTTTCGCTGATTTTACAAGCATCATTTTCACAAGACTGGCGTATTGTGGATAGAACGGGATAGATAGGGGCGAATATCTCGTTTTAAATAACTCTAGTAGGTTTACCTAACTAATTAAAATAACTATGTTTGTTTAAACTCCAAACTTTGACCTGAAGAAATTCGAACACCATAACCAGATGACTTGGGGTACTACCGACAATGATATTTCATGGCAAGCAAACGGTTCCGTAATGTACGATAAGTCAAATCATATGGGCAGCTCCCTAACCACTAAATACCAGTTATAGGCATATACGAGCAGTACTAATAGTCGAAAGTTATTTCTTTACGCAAAAACGACTGAACCGATTGCGATTAAACTCGCGGTGTATGATAGCTGAATATCTAGATTTATACATATAGGCCACCTTTTATCCTGATATTTCAAGGGGATTGGAATTAATCCGCAGGTGAAACAGCGCAACGCACCTCTATAATTCAGATCCCTTTGAATCCAACCCAAAAACCATCTTATCACTTGAAATCTCCGTCAGCTGTAGCCGAACAAAGCCCATAAATTGATATTACAAGTCATAATCGTAGATGTTATACTTTGTCTATGTTCATAATAATGACGGATAATTCTAGGGTCCCACGTGCCCGAAAATCGGTCCCGGGCACCAACAGGTAGATACATATAGTACGTCTTACAATAACATACGAAAAACATGCGTTTTGTCTTTACAAATTGCTCTGAAGAATAGGGAGTCGCTTTCAAAAACCAAACGTTACTGATGTAACGTTATGACTTGTAACGGATGTGAGTAATGAAGATGTAGAGTAGAATATAATTTATTCAAACAAACACACGACATAGGATACACACAAATAAGAAACAATAAGAGATAGTAACAGAGAAAAGAACTGAGAAGTAGGGTGTTGCTGGAATGGGTAAAGCCTCAGCATGTGCTGCAGATACGCACGCACATCTGCAGCGCTGGTGTTCCGGCCGCAGCCTGTGGGTGACATTTCCGCTCCCAGGAAACGGCTTGGTCACCAAATGAAAAAAAGTAAAATAGCTAACCTTCTAACTATAGGCTGACGTAAGACAAGAGGTTTCACAAACTCCTGCCTACCTAATATTCCAAATTAAAACCGATTAAGATGGGTAGTTAGGGTTACCCAACTACTAAAATGTTTTTTTTTGTGCTTTTTAATCTCCAAATGAAAAAAAGTCCAAAATGCAGTGGTTTATGTTCTAAACCAGCTTTCATTCAACCCGCGACTTCGTTTGCGTAGATGTTTAATATTTTCAAAATCCTTTCAGCGGATGCCTACTTCATCCGCTATCCGTAGTATAGAAATTAATTACTTGTAATAGGTATTTGTGTGATCATTGGCTTGAGCTGTGCGTTCATATATTAGTCAGTCAGTCAGGACTATATTTTTATAGATCTAAATGTTTTGTGATTGTTATTAGCTATATTTTATGTAAATCGGTTAAGCCTTTTTTATGAAACGTTGTTTTTAAAAGCTGTTTTAATTTTAAAATTGTTTAGGGTGCGCCACGCGCAGTCATCGCGCATTGTTTGTATAGAGACGGAGTATATCAACGAAATGAAACTGGTCCAAACAGCAATTATTTTGTGGAATCCAGTAAAACGTTTTGTTGACTGGATTTACATATTTTTGTGGTTGGCTTTCGGTTTGACTGATGGTCTTTTGTTTTTGTTTTTCTAACTAGCTGCTTCCTACAATGTTACCCGCCACGCCGTGCAACGCCCGTGCAACGCCGCGCCGCGCCTTACTGCTCATCATAAAAGTAGCCCTAGTAAGAGCTCTAGATATCTGTAATAGCAAGTTTCATCGAAATCGGTTTAGTAGTTTAAAGGTAGATTACAGATACACTTGATTTCGAAAATATACTCTGATTTACATGCTTAGAATCAAATCGTCAACTTTCGGTATCTGGTAACATCTGGTAAACGTGGTAAACTGGTAAAGGGCCACGAATGCAATAAAAAAACAGGTAGGCAGTATCAGTCGGATATAGCCAATCCAACCTATTTGTTAGAAAGTTTTGCAAATCACACCCCTCTTTCCTTACCGCTTACACGTCCAAAACTCAAGTGTTAGTGCATTTTAAAGTAACATACCGTGAACAAAATTAAATTACCTATAGGTACTTACCTACCATACATTACCTACGTAAGTCATGCAGTAACTACTTAATAAACTGTACGCTAAATTAAATTAAATTTCGACAACAATAAGTAATTCAACATTGATTAGATATCTGTCAAACGAAACAACCAAAACCAACTTGAAATGACTTGAATTGAAACTCATTTATATCAAGCTATAGACAAGGGGTGCCACTAACTGGTAGGACCACGAGTGTGGTGGTATCACGGGGTACTATCAGGAGAATTTGTTTCTTTGAAAACCAATATATCTAAAGGTTGCTTGGAAGAGATCGCTGTTAGCGATAAGGCCACCCATTGTGCCATATTTTTTTCATTTATAGTCTTTTATAATTTTATAATTTTTAATTTACTTAATACTGCAATAAATTGTTTATCTATCTATCTATCTCTATACTCCAACGAGTTATTCAATCGACGTATGATGTTACGTTCGAAAAACTGTACTACGAAATGCCAAACTGCGATGACTTGTTCCATCAACGTCTTTTAAAATATTTATTGAACACTGATATGAATGTAAATTATAAATTTGTTAAAATTTAAAATATGCAATGAAAAACTATTTTGAAAATTAGGAAATCTAAAAAAAACGACTTCGTAATAATTAAAATAAGTGATTTGTAAGCTATTTAACTCCAAGTTGAATAATGAATGTGGCTTCAGACGACAACCATACTAAATCCAAGATTGATACAACAAACCGCTTTGTTACTTACTCCAAACAAAACTAAACTTTAAAACACTGTCAATAAAGTTCAAAATATAGATAAGTAAAAGAATACAAGTCTAGAGAATAATTTGTCAAAATGTCGTATTCCGTTTTGGACATAACTTATCTAATAGAAAATCTACTAATTAGTTAAAAATCGAAATATAGGTACAGATAATATTTCAGTGTAATGTGACAACTAGACAAAAGGCAGACTTTCAACATATAATAACTTATTTAAGGTCTCCGTCCATACTACCAACCAAAGACGATAGATAACAGAGATAGACTGCCAAAAATAAATCAAAATGCATCACAAAAAAACCTCTTAACACTTACTCCTTATTCACCGAGGCACTCGGCCAGTTTTTTTTAACTCCTGGACGAAACTTAGCATACAGGTTTTACGAATTTATTGATATTTTTTCTCGTCGGGGATTTTTAATACTCTCCCTCTAAAAACGTGCAAAACATGCTCTCTAAGTGCATGTTTATTCAAATTTAACAGTAACTTAGGTAAATTTAAGAAGCTAAACTGTAAAAGAAATCCATTGAATGTAATTAATTCGAAAGCTTTACTATATAGCTTGGTTGAAGTTGGATTTGAAACATGTTTATATCGCCCGAAGCGAACAGACAGCGGGAACTGGTTCGTCTACCTGACCTGGCTACCAGGCTATCAGCACGCAGAACGTGGCGCTTGTGTATTTTATTATGTCTCTTTTTTTGGCTTTTTTTTTAAATCAGGCAATGTTTGCTTGGTAAAATAAAACAGAAAAAATAAAAAAAATATCCTAAAAAAACCATTTTCCTGACATTTAGCTTTCAAATAAATCAAATTGTTTCCAAATCGGTTCATCAATTTTGGAGCTCTGATATCGTGTTAACACGTTATTAGTATTATAAATGTTTACTCTTTAAGGGTCAAACTTATTTAGAATCTTCTTCATTGTTAGAAATATAGAAAGAAAGAAAGTTTATTTGTAACCAAAAGTAACTTAAACATCAAAGAAATTAAAATATAAAAGGAATACAACTCAGCATACAGCGCTACACAAACAAGTGCGTAGCGCGCTGATTTTTAGTCGTATTCTTGAAAATAATAGAAGATTAATCTATACTATTATCTATACATATAATAAATCTATAGACATAAAAAAATCTGTAATTGTAAGATATCCAGAAAAGAAATACACAGGTCGTCTTAAAATCGTTAGCTGAACACGATAGGGTTGTTTTTAGAATTTTTGTCTGTTTGTTTGTCTGTTTGTCTATTTGTCTGTTTGTTTGAACCAGGTAATCTTATAAACTACAGAACAGATTTTAACAAGGTCCACATGAATATGTTCAGAAAATATCAGATTAACATTTAGGGTATGTTTTAATCGTGTGAGTCATGTGAAATCGAAATATTTTTCCGTGGTAAAACGTAATCGAACGTCAGAAGGGAACAGTACCCTTACCACGGGTTTTTTACGTATTCGATTAAACATACTATATTGAGTATTTACTATGAAACTTCCTAAAAATCAACTTACTTAGGTCCACCCGTCTCTGAGATTATCGGTAGTGACACACCGACAGACAAACGGACAAGAGAGTTATCGAAAAAGGGTTTCTTTTTTTCGAGTTCTTCAAAAAGTCATGGTAGGAGTGCAGTACATGCCTCCGCTCAAGATGACAGCTGTCATAAAACCAAATAGTTTGCATTTAATACTACCTACGTGAAACTGAAAATGAGGTTAGTACAAAGAGGTACTACTACATAATATTACCGATCTCCTTTACCGAAGAACTCCGATGTTACACTTCTATCGCGCTTTTCTCCTGCTATAGTTTGAATTATGAGTTCAAGTAGCGGAAACCTTAGATAGTAAAAACAAAAAAGAATTATCCAAATCGCTCCAAGAGTTTACGAGTAATCAGCGAACATACATAAAACAATATATATATACGTGACGAATTGAGAACCTCCACCTTTTTTGATGTCGGTTAAAAAATATACAGGTAATAGTCATTTGTAAAAATCTTTTTTTTTTCCCAAAATTACGTAGTTACGTACCTAATAAAACAAAAGGATATTTTGGTCAAGAATTCAGAAAATTGGATTCATAGGACATCACGTTCCTTCAAATACCCCGTTTCCGAGACGCTTTAGATGTTTGGTGTGAAAGCATTTTTTGTTCAGCGTAATGCCTGCTATCAATATGTAAGGATCTCAATGTTCATCGCGTTATTTTAAGTATTAGTATTTGTTCTGTCCAATTGCCTTTCTTTTTAATCATTAATATTATTATATGAAAATAAAAACAATGTAAAATATTATTTGCACCAAAATAGATTATTATTTGTATGATGTTGGTGTTATAAATACTATAATAACCTCTTATATTATTAATTGAAGAATATGAATCGAGACACAAAGGTAGTTGATAATTATTTTTTCTTTAATTTACAAAAATCTAAAGATAACTAGGAAGAGAACAAAGAACGTTGAAAGTTTTGTGCGAATAGAAATTGGACTTAGTTTTAGCTTATCATATTGTTGTGTATTATGTTTTATTTGTGAAAAATTAACAAAAATAGTACATTGTTACCCAAGGTGTGAAAGTCACTCATTGAGTCCCGAGACGGAGTTTGGCGCCCGAGCGTAGCGAGGGCGCTAATACTTCGAGGGACTAAAAGAGTGACTTTTACACCTTGGGTAAACAAAACAAACCCGAGGTAAACACTGTGCTTTTCATTACGAATAAACATAAAATTCTTTCTAATAACGAAAGTGAATGAGAGACTCCATACTACCTGATCCTCTTACAAGGTTGGGACCAAAGAGGTTATACATTATGTAGATTTTTTGCTTTTGCTATTTGTTTTCAACGTGTTTTCAATACTCAAATACGTCGGTACTAACCGAAGAGATTTTTATAAATTAGTTTATCCAAGACTGAGTGATGACGCGAAGTCCGTAGATTTAAATTACAGTTTTTGTAACACGGTTTGTCTAGAAAATGTTATTTACACAAAATACACAATCATAAATGAAAAACCAGATTAAACTTAACACAAAAACATAATAAAATAACAAATATAATACTAATTAAAATCATTCAAAATGCAAGCATTTCCCGTCAGTATTTTTTACTCAAGAAACGACACTGACCGCACGGTCACATAAAGCCACATCTTGACAGGGCGCCGGTAGAGGCGCAGCATGGTCATACGTCGCTTTGACCATTTTCATCTTTACATTTATTTTATTAAATAAGATATCTTGAACTAAATATATCTACCTAAATTCGATTACTAAGAAAAAACCTATTATGTACTAAACTCTGGCAGTATGGATGAGCCGTGCGAAGCCATAATTGTTATTCTTTGGTGTTACCTAAATCAAGGAGGTTAGGTTTTTAAAGTCCCTAATGCGTAATGATACTGATACTGGCTACAAACACATTGCACAAGCCGCGCGAAGCCATAATTTAACATGACAGCTGTCAGTGAAAGCGATTTTCCCTAGGGCCGAAAGTTTTTCTTTCTACACGCTCTTCAGGCATCTTTAGACCTACTTTCGGAGTATGAGTAAGCCTAGAATAAGAATTGCCATTACCAAATCAATTAAAAATATAGTTTAAAAACAATGTAACTACCTATTTTGTTTTTATAACTTACACCGAATGTTAAATTGTATCTATGCAGAAAAATTCTAGGTATTCTAAATAACCCAAAACCACATCGCGAACGAAGTCGCGGGCAACAGCTAGTTAATATTATAAAGCTGTAGAGTTTGTTTGTTTGAACGCGCTAATCTCAGGAACTACTGGTTCGAATTGAGAAATTATTTTTGTGTTGGATAGTCCATTTATCGAGGAAGGCTATAGGCTACTTTTAATCTATACTAATATTATAAAGCTGAAGAGTTTGTTTGTTTGTTTGAACGCGCTAATCTCAGGAACTACTGGTTCGAATTGAGAAATTATTTTTGTGTTGGATAGTCCATTTATCGAGGAAGGCTATAGGCTATTTTTAATCTATACTAATATTATAAAGCTGAAGAGTTTGTTTGTTTGTTTGAACGCGCTAATCTCAGGAACTACTGGTTCGAATTGAAAAATTCGTTTTGTGTTGGATAGGCCACTTATCGAGGAAGGCTATAGGCTACTTCTTATCCCGATATTCCCACGGGATCAGGAGTTACGCGGGTAAAACCGCGGATCGCTGCTAGTAAATAATAACCGAGAAGTGAATCAAAATTAAGTTGCAAGATTCCACCCGAACATACATACATACACTGCAAGTTAAATAAAAGCTTTTAAAATTAATATACTTCCACGTATGTTTTTATTATTAAGTTATAGTATGTTTTTATTTTATAAAAAACTTTGAAGATTTCTTCTAATTTGTAACCGACCTCAAAAAGGAGGAGGATTTCAATTCAACGTTTGTTTTGAGTCATTTGTATGTGTCTATTTTAGCTTTGTAAGCAGAATATTTATAACTGTTTGTTTTCCAAATAAAATAAAAAAATAAAATACAATAAATTACTTATTTCTCCTCACAGTTGAATATTACACGGTATGTATAATCTAATTAATTTATTATAGTCTTTTGAAATCCATAAAATAGTAGATAATAAACCGAAGGACTAATGTAATTTCATTAAGTATGGAAACTTAGCTCCAGTAATAAAATACCGAACACATTGGCGACGAAACCTCATAAAACTAAGATTACCTCACGATTGGTGTAAGGATCAGTTCAGACTACAGACTGAGAAGTTGGTTACAAATCGATACATTTAAAAAGATCATTTATTTCAGAATCACGTTGAATTTCATACTTATAGGATAAATTACAATTGTTTAAAACTAAAAATTATAATGATTAGGTACATAAATTTTAATAAACGTCACGCAATTTAATTTAGCACTATACACAATTAATGTCATAAAAATATACTTACAATTACACAAACGTCACGCTTTTTTTGAATGTTACATAATGTCACTCAATTTGATACATAAAATTACGCAAATCCTTGACAAACACTTCAAGGATCTCTTCTTACTCAAAAATATTGAGTAGTCCTGTAAGGAGTAAATAAATAGTATAAGTACTTAGTAGAATTTTCTAGCATAGGTTTGAAATATGTTTTTTAGGCCATGTTTAAAACCTATTTTATGAAATAAAGAGCATTCTATTGTCTACACTCGAGTTGTTTACTTGCATCGCCAACAGTAGCCCTCCCTCACATGACGACCGTACCAGGACACCCCTCCTCACAGCCCAGTTTCTGTAAAAAGGGTCATCCATCGTAACTTGACTCAAACATTTTTATTGCAGAATACTGTAATGTTGCTGCTTGCTCTGAATCAGTGGAATAAAGATACCACTTTCTGTCTCGAGTATGAATGAAACGATTGGTAGTTTCATATATCGATCAACTTAGAATCTATAGCCTGCGTCGAACCTAACCTCAAGAGGACGCCGACATTCCAATCCATAAAAAAACAATTACGTACATGGTACTATTAAAAATGCAACAAAATTGTTGTTATAGAGATTATCAATATAACTTCTATAGTTTATGAGTAAAAAACGACAGCGAAAATACGTTGATCGAGTTTTGTGCGCACACGCAAGCAAGCTTCGCTCGATAGTATCTGGGGCTGGCCATTGGTTACAGAGTAAAAAATTGTACTACAATAGACAGAATTGACATCAGAAGGTTCGGATGTGGTCTTCAAACATTATATTACTACACATTTGCTTTTTTTTAATGTTTCAATGACACTAATTATCGTCTTTCGTCCGTCAATACGGTCAAAATTAAGGTGATTCTTACATTACCAGAACTACGTGTCTACGTACTACGTCTTGAGGCATCACAAAAAAATCATGGTTATTGCATTTAATTTTAACAATTTTACACACGTGAAAATAAAGGTGAAAAATTGTGCAAATAAAAACGCTGTAATGAGCTTGTCTATTGTAGTATTTAGAGATGTTTATCTCAATATGGACTGGCTAATTGCGAGCCCGGAGCTAAGCTACCATGTGTACGCCTTTATTTAGTCACGAGAAATTGCGTGGTACATCTCATTACGGCTGCAGCTGTATTATTTGTTGGGATAAATCTCAAGAAATGACACATCGCTACATCGTATCTTATGGCGATTGTAGATTTGTGGATATTATAAGATCCAGACTTACCAGCACCACTATGCACTCGTTTTGAAATACTGAATTGTGTCAGCTACTTTTAGTCCTTACTAAGTTTGTGACATTTTTGTAATTTGGGAACTATAAATTCTGTGATATTCGAATATTTAGTTTTTTATTGTTTGAAATGTGACCTCTTGGGCATATACCTGTAATAAGTGCCTCAGAGGGATAGTAATTTAACCTCGATTCTTTGAAACAAAAATTTAGGACACTTATGGAACATTATGACAATCATGCAATGATAATAATATATTCTATGAACGCACGCGTACTGTCTCTACAGTACAGTGTCTCTACCACGAGTTGAAGTATTGGACAAACGTTAATGTATTTGATTGTCTGCGACGATACGACAGTGGTATTCAGTGAATCCATCTATCTCCTCTTTGGACGACTAAAGAAGAGATGGAGGGATTACGTTTGGAAGGATATGGGTTAAAAGGGAGTAAATGCGAACTTGACGGGGAATACAGTGGAGTGGAGAAGAACCATATATTTTGATTAAGGGCCGACCCTGAAAATTATGTTTTACTTATAATTAATAAATAAAAATATTAATAATAAAAATAATTAATAATTATTTATTATTAATTATATTTAATAATTATTTATAATTAATAATTATATATTAATTAATTAATAATTAAAAAATAATTAATAATAAAAATAGAAATATAAATAACTACAAAACTAATGTCACAAACTTAAAATTACACAAACGTTACAATATTATCACAAATAATGTTACAATAGGGCCGTGTCGTATTAAAAGTCGAAAGCAATCGCAACTCGTGGTAGGGGTACTGATTGACACAAACAACTAAAATTGCCCAAAATAATTTCCTGTCATTACACCATATCAGTTATCTTCTAAAACTTGTAATCTCACAGTTATTCGTGTGAAGAAATATAAACGTTTTGAATTATTTGTTTCCTTGACTTTACTTTAAATATTACCTTACAATTTGAACAGGTAGAGTCGCGGTCAGAGGTCCAGTTGTATCTTGCAATACCATATTGTAAATGTTCTTTCTTGTATGTAATTCACGGCATCTTAGGTTACTCGTGTAAAAAGTAAGAGCGCAGCTAGTTTATTACGGAGTTCGTAAATTTTCCATACAAAAGTAAGACCAATTAATTTGGAATTCGTGAACATTCCACCTAAATATGGTTTTATTTGGATTTAAGTAGTACTTAGTTTTTTACTGTTTTCTACGTTTCATACCGTATGAATATAAAATGCTTAGATGATTGACTGACTGACTGACCAAACTTTTTAGCGTTAATGACATGAATTCGTCTTATATATATGTATTGTATTTGTAAGAATATTTTAGTATAAAACATGGTAATACTTATGGCTTATCAATATGCGACACACGATAGACAAGAATTGATTAATATTCTTCGTATAAATCACACGGGACTTGCAAATAATTATCGATTACAAGATCTGTATTTAATTTTACATTGTAAATTAATACGGCTTGAGGCAGCTTTGTATTTATTAGGTGTCTAATGAATAGTTTTAAAGTGTTTAATATGTTATACAAATGTATATGATTTACAGGATTTTTTTCATTGAAACGTCTTTTAAATCTGTCAGCAGAGTATAGAGGTCGCTTGCAAATACAAAAAGATAATGTAGTTTAAAAATCACTTAATGAATTAGTATGGAATTGATTTTCTCGACTGATAGGTAATTTCTGTCTTTCCTCGACTCCTGACCCAAAATTAAGACAAACAGGACGTATTTGTACCCGAATTTAATATTAGAGAGAGGCAAAAATAGTTTAATTCGGGTCGGAAATATTTATTTTTCTAATTATGTGTTGGATTACCCAAATATGTATGATGATTATGGCAAGTATAAATATTCTCATAGAAAACATATTATGATGACCTTTCTTTCTTCGAATACTGACCTCTTTGACCACAAAAGAAATATTTATAGTCTTTTAGATGTAGATAAGGTTAGATTGACAATCAGCTTAATCTCTTACCAAATATAGCTTACACTTTATTATAAAAATATCTCTAGTCTTTGACAATTAAACTACGCCTTCGCATCCAGTGAAAACTCAATAAGTAGGTAGTAAGTACATATTTTTTTAAATTTCGGGTCGCTTTTACTTTATGTAATTTAAAATAGTGTAGGTATGCAATAAATGATTTATCTACTTATCTATTAATAAAATGCGAAACCATCGTCTGTAATTAAATGTAGAATAGTTTATTTGAGACAAAACACACGACAAATATACAGTTACAGAAGAAAAAGACACAAAATTTGACAAGGACATAACAGAGAAGCCGTGTGCTGTCCCAAATGTGTCGACTTCAGTTAGGAGCTACAGTCAAGCATGCTCGACTGCGGCGCTGATCTTCCGGCCAGACCCTCGGTCTTCTATGACTAGGTAGGAACCTCTACGTCAACAAAGGAGTGAGCCCCTTGCCCTTTTTGTATAGAATAATTTCGAATAGTCGAACCCATGGTCCCCCAACCGAGTCTGTAATCTCGAGTCGCCATATAAGGAGCAAACATTAACAACTTTTCTAACGCTTATCGAATCAACGCGCGTACGTTTTGATTTACAACTTCTAACTGGAAGAGATGGAAATTATATCATTTACCGTATATGGCGTACCTAGAGGAAACGGCTGTCTGTGACAACTGTGTGTAAATCATTATAGTGCTAATTGGAAATAATCCTACGCGTTTTATATACATGCTTACTTATATAACTAGATCTCACAACCTTGCGCAAACGTACCTACTCATAGCTAAAATCGTTCACATTTATTAGTGCTTTTCGACGTGACAACGTCTTATAAATCGGTAAACACCGTACTGCACTCACAAAAAAGTGTGACGCCACGCTCACGTTACGGGAACGTGAGCGTTATTGACAAGGTAACCAAAGCAACGTATTTATCGTTGCTATGGTTACTATCAATGTTTTCTCATGACGTTATCACGTAAAATTATCTTATCGTAATTATATTAAATTATCGTCCGTAAACCAACTTTACAGACAACCATTTTTTTTAGCCGACAGACAGGTTATTTTTGTGGCGTTACTCCTGGCTAAATAAAATACCGGCCTATATTTTGCGGCCAAAAGATATCAATAATTTAATTGTTAATGTCATTATTTGTGACAGACTTTTGACCTTATATTATTCGGTTCAACCACCAGCCCGACTTTACACCTATGACTCGTGGTGCCTCTAAGTGGTGGGACCACGAGTCCTGTTCTACGACACTGTGGAAACAAAATGATGGGAGAATTATGAATAAATTTTGGTAGTCTATATAATTCTCATTGCTCATCTACCCACAGATAGCTATTATAAAGCAGGCATCCTCTAAGAGAGGATATTGAAAAATTCAGCCCCGACGCGGACGAAGTCGCAGATGAAAGCTAGTTTAAAATAAATAAGAAACCGGATTAAATTGCAAACCAACACCTTAAGACTGTCAAACTCAATTGAAGTGACGTCGCCCGTCGTCGCACCTCGGTCGGTCGAGACGTTGCAAAAACAACGTGCGGTGCGAGTCGAGAGTAACACGCTCGCAGTTCGGTTACATTACGTGGGAATATATCGGACACGCTGTTTCACGATTAACCACCGGTTTTTCGCATTTATAATAACGATCCTCAGGTATTATATTGTCAAAGGTAATAACATGATTTTAAGCACAGAATATTATAATAGTATCAGAATATTATAATAGTAACAGAAGTTGACTTTTGTGTTTTCACTGTTTATTTTGCTGGTTCTGAGACCTTACCACGAGTCGGTCAATAAGAGATAGGTACATAGCTTAAATAGCAGTATCCCTAAATCTCTGTTGCGTCGGTATCTAGGAACTCAACATATTTGGTCACTTGACAGGGACAAGAAACCATCGTTTTTAAGCTAATATTGGCAGATTCTATACTTTAAGTTTTATGGAAAATTACGATAAGTTTGATAGAGTGCGTAAACAACCCGTGGTAAGAAACTTAGAAGGCCTCTTTTCGATTGCTTTTCCGATGATTGACCGTTTTGTCCATATTATGATAGTTTAGTATTTCCGGCGCTCATTTGTTTTTCCGATGTATAAATACTTTTTTGAACATTTTACTGTTTAAAGTACTTATGTAGTATATTTCAAAATGTTTAATAAATTATTTAGTCATGAATGAATATGAAAGAACATATTAAACCTTACTGTGAACGGAACTCTGCTAATAAAAATTCTCCACGGCTGCAACATCTACTTTATATTCATAAACAATTATTATTGAACAAAAAAATGCAATTATTACAGCTACCAGTTACAGTAATACAACGATTTTAAAACCTGTACCAGTTTAACAATGTTGTTTCTTCACTTTATTGTGTCGCTAGTGTCTATGCAATGTTATGAATTTGCTAAAAAAATTAATAGTTCCGATTTTACCCACCTGAAAAGGTAAGTTGGTGACGTACTCTAAGTAATGTAGTCTACTTTGTACGAGCTGTCAAAAAGCGGTCGTTTGTCGTCAAAAGCCCAGTCTTTATAATGTCTATTTACTGTCAGAATCTTTAACGTAACTTTACTTGCTACTCTAAGTTAACACCTCACTCGGGTGTCATTTTCTAAGTCAAACTTATCTTTCTATTTGAGACGTAAAAATGACCCGTTGAGGTGTTAACAGATGGTAAGAAGTAAAGGTACATCATAGATTCCCATCTGACGTGAATCTTAAAAAAATGAAAAATGGAATGTGGACTGAAATACATATTATTTATCTATACTGAAACATATGCATTTTTTGTATGGATAAAGTAAGTTACACTGGTGTAGCAAAATGGCACGACCGGCGGTGTGACCACGAGTCTGCAGTGAAACTACTGGACTGATTTTGATTAAACTTGATATAACGATACATTAAAACCTGGGGATTAAAATAGGTTACTTTTCATCCTGATATTTTCACGCGATCGAAATTCATGCGAATAAAACCACAGAACACTGCTAGTAACTTAATACTTTCATGATTTTTTTGTAAACACTGTATTATTTTTTGAAAAATTCATTGTTTTATTGTTTCAGGTAATTTTCTCTCAACAAAATATTTCACTGATGGACTCAAACGCGTTACAATGTAAGTTACCAACAATAAGCCACCACTATGCTATTGTGTCAAGTTATTACAAGTTACAACCGATAGTTTATTTTTTACATAATGGCGGTTTAAAATAAAATTACACGTTACTGCGTTATTGAAATGAAATAGTTTTCCAATTCGTGCTTCAATGTAGATCATCAAATATGGCGGATGGTGATATAAAATGATCATGATTCACGAAAATCTAATTTAAATAGTTATTGTTGTTTTAAAACTTGGTTAATGGGGTTTAAGGAAGTACCTACTTATGTAAGTGCGTTTCTAAGTGAAACTTTAGTTAATCAATGCTTTGTGTCGCTCATGTATAGGTATTCAACATCCGGGAAAATGTGACAAAAGCTTTTATGAAGGCTGTGCAAAGCGTAATATTTGCAGGAACCAAATAAAACTAAATAGATTTTTGCAAAGATGTAATAAATCATCTACTCACGGACCACAAGTCTCTGAAACTACAAGTGCTTTTTATTTTGCATGGGGGTATTTTGTTTCCGTTTAGATCGTCTCTTGAATTCGGGTTAGGTTAGGAACAGCATTTCGGGTCAGGTTCAGAAGAGGGTTACGTTCGGAGTGAAAATAATATTTTTTTGCAGTTCCTAACCTAACCCGCTACCGTGTTACGTTTTCGGGTCAGGTTAGGAATAAACCTTCTTTTGGATTTATAAATATAATTATAAATATTGCAGGACATTCCACACGTCGCCATCTAGTCCCAAGCTAAGTAACTAGACTTGTGTTATGGGTGCTAGACAACGGATATACTACTTATATACTTTTCTTTTGTAAACATATACTTATATTATAATACATAGAAACAACCAGACCACAGAAAAATATCTAAGCATGTATTTAGCAGTCCGGCATGGTGACCATTGTGCCAACTGGGTCGTCAAAACCTATTGTGCTCACTGAGACCGAATTTTGCTAAATTCGACCCCTAAATGAGTAAAAAGGGCTGATAAAGTTATATTATTTAAGGTATTTCTAACGACGAGACAGTTGAATTCATATGTATAAAATAATACTAAGAAAGCAACAAACAAGCCACTTTGAACCAGTTTCATCACCTGTCTCTACCTATGCCTACAATATGTATAAAAAAACCCTCTCCGCCTATACGGGTTCGTGCCCTCAGGAAATAATTATTAAACTAGGTAGGTAACTATAGGTATGTATTTATCTAACGTTAAGGTCAGAATTGTTATAGTCTCATGTCTTTCAAAGTATGTGTTTAAGACGATACTTTGTTACTGAATAAAATGTTAAGTTTAACAACTAGGTAAGTAGGTAGGTACTTTTGATTGATTGAACTTTTGATAATGTGACCCATCGATGAAACTTTATCGGATCTCCACCAAATCTCACCACCAGTGCACAGTCGAGACGAATCATTTGCTATAAACTACCATTTGGTTAATACTACCATTTGAATAAAACGACCATAAAATAAAAACTACTATTCTACGAATGAAACATACTTTGTAGAAAGGATGACAAGTATTTTTTCTATGAAATGTCCTCAAAAAATTGGTAATTTTTAGACTAAACCAAAGACGATGAAATTACATCAACATTGGATAAAACAACGTTGTCAAAAATTTCATCATAAGTTGTAAGCTTAACTAAATATGACAAAGATCTGTTTGAATTGAATATAGGGCTCCATTGTCCTAACTAATTTAACAATTAAATAAAATTAACAAAATTATAGTAGTGCATTGCATTTTTGAAGGTTTGACGAGTATGAGTATGTAATATTGACCAGTGCGTAATGTCGTCGTCAATTTAGTTATTTTTTCAACCAAAATATAATTATCTTTGTCAATCTTGTAATGATCACTTCACGGTGAAGCTCAGTAAGATTGTGAAAGTTATCGGAAATAGCTTCAAGCTTGGAGGAGCACACGCGGGGGTGCGCCCGGCGCCCGCGCAATGACGCGTGAATCCTGCTCTATAGGTACTTTTACTTGGAGGGAAGGACGAAGAAATTGATATACAATAACTTCTGTCTTTAATGTTAACAAAGATTAATTATACCCGTTATTTGGTCACCATAACACAAGCCTAGTGGCATAGTTTGGAGCTATTATAGCGCTGTGTATAATGCTTATAATGCGAAAGTTTCTTTGTTTCGTTCGTCCTTGTTTGGTTCGTTCCTTTTCACAGTCAAACAGCTGAATCGATTACGAAGAAAAGTGATAGAAGAGTAGTCCATAATGTAGAGAGGTATATAGGTTACTGTTATTCTGATATTCCCATAGGGTCGGGACCTCAAAGCTATGTTAGTTCGGCAACTAGACTTCTATATAACAGCTAGATTGAATGATTCATTAAAGCCCGAACTTAGTGGGTTGTATACCGGTTCACGTTGCTCACGTCTCTGCAGGCTGACACATCACTCTAACGATCGTTATTCTAACGTCCGTTACTTACGGTGTATAACTCGTATGACATACTGTCATAAAACTATATAAACACTTGTATGGAACATTCTTATTTAGCCTCCATTAACTTTGCATATACTTTTGGTCTTTCGATCTGGATAATTTACACAACGCCAACAACTTTAATCCATGCTATTCAGCAACTATCCTCTCACTTTAGTCGACCGTGTCCAAAGGAAAATAATTACTAGTCGATAAGTTTGGAGTCAACTAAGCCGCGGATTCCAAGTTTCAACACGTTATGAATTTAGGACGAAGGCACGATTGACAGAATAAAAAGATTTAAAAATAATTAGATCTAGAAGGTTTCTGTAACTTTTGACCAAAAACCTCTGTGTGCTGTTCATTGAGCGCTGGAAGGGGATTTCTGGCCAAATATGTGGCTAATTATGAAAGTTAATTGGAAACATGATACATTTAATAAATCTTTGCCATAACATTGATGCAGGAAGTTCAAGTGGCTACAACGCACAACAATGATAGAACATCGAATAACCGGACAACTAATCATTTCATAAACTCTACGCGAAAATGTACTCTAACATTTTCAAAATTAGGTTGTTTATCTCTTTGATGTTGTACCAGAAATAATTTTCGAAACAACGTTATAAATTGTGTACGAGATAAAGTAAATTAAGCCGTAAATCAAAGGGTTAGAGTAGGAATTCGTGATGAGATACAATCTTGTGGGGGAGGCGGCGCGTGCGCCTTGAACCACTACTATTGGTTTTGGTTGATGTTAACGGGAGACTTCTTAATACATATACCTATTTATTAAAAAAATACTGTCACTTTTAGTTCAGTAAGTACACCTATGCTCTTTTATTCAGTCAATATTTTGCTTTTTTTTTAAATTTTAACATAGTCCTATCCTAATTATAATATAGCACCGACCAAAGAAAAACTTATTTGAATGCAATTTTTTTTATCTGAAGGTTTTTCCGTAAGTATTCTTAATAGCTGTTGGTTTTCCTAATAAATCAATAAATATTTTGAACATCATTTTATATTTTTAGATCGTCTGACAAATACATTTGTTGATATCTCCGCGTATCGAGTGAATTATAATCGAGTTTCGATAGTAGTATCGTATTATAGGGACGTGTAGTTATTACGATGATTGCGAGGTAGCAAATGATGCCTCCTGTCTGTTGCCAAGGTGCCTCCTTTCCACTCACGATGACGATCTTACATCTTGATTTTATATTTTACCAGCATTTTTTCAAACTTAGTTTTATACGATGAAAATACTGGCAATAATATTTAGTACCTATGAAATTACTTTTACAGTTTTAATATTTTTATGTGTTTCACCATAACTTTGGTTTTTGTTTTCTTGTTTTAAAGCGGGTGTTTAAAGCTTCCATTACGTATTTTATTTTGCTTCCTTACTGAAGTGGTACTGAATCCCACGGATATTTTATGTGAGTAAAGCTCAACGAATGAATCAATATTAAAGCCTCCGGTATTTTAAAGATCGGTAGTAATAACGTGCGCTAAGACAATAGACAAGTGTTTTTTTATCAAGCAGTGACTTGCGTTGATGTCTTTTGCTTCGGAAATCAGATTTTGTATTTTACGCGCACTAAGATAAGACACAGAGATTCAATGTATACAATCAGGGGACAAAGTTCTATACCCACCGTCAAGTTAAGCTCAGATATGAGCCTGGTGGTAGCTGAACCACTATGTTATGGGATTGGTCACACCACTCTAATGCCCTCGTTTACTCTAATAATTCTCACTCCGAGAAGAGTGAAGTGTCCAGGATACGTCGCGCCGGACGCTGATATCGATGGCAGGGCAGATCAGTCTACATTTAACAAAAATAATCAAAGATATGTCTAATATTTCCCACAGTTTAATTTCCTTAATCTTTAATTGAAATAGTTCCAGATTAACGAAATCGTGACCGAACGAGCCTTCCGTTACGTCGTCGTTATTAACGATTAACGAGATTACGGAGGCTCCATACGGAGGTTGTGTGCTAATAGATTAATATTAATTACTTTAATTAGATTCGACCTTCAATGCTTGAACTTTGAATTAATTAATATGAATTAATTACTTTCAATTACGTAGATACTTAGTAGATAGACGATTCCCGCTTCGTAAGTCAATTATTTGATCAACCCACATAAAAGTTGCATTTCGTAATATTTGTCATCTTTTGTATGTCTTTTGTTTAAATAAACTCTTGTATAATGGGCGCAGTAGAAGTAGGTTGATACTGACGAGTAGGTACTGACGACAAAACAATTTACATAATATTCGTTAGATTAGTTTCAGCAGAATTGTGATTTAAATTAAAAGTACTAGCTAATTAAAAAAAATTAATTATTGATTAATCTTATTTTGTTTTTACAACCATGTTTTCTCACAACCACTGATTGGTTTAAAATAACCCAATTAATATGTGTGTGACGTAAGATAAATCGCCTTTAATTCGACAAGACTTGGAGCTATTAGAAGATGTTCGAAGTTAAACCACTAATCAGACGGCTAACTTCTAAATTAACCGATAGTTAAACCTTTTAGATCATACTTTGGTATGTAAATGTGGCGCCATAAAGTGTATTTCATTTATTACCAGCCGTTAAGAAGCTTTTAATCAGAATTCCATCATCGAACTTTCTATTCTTAATTAAAAAACAAAATGGCCGCGATTTATAACAGAAAATTTTGGAAAAAGAATACAAAACCGAAAAAATAAACATATTTTTGCGATAGTACAGTGTGTAATTCAATAATGTATGTATTATGATGAGTTAAGGGATGATATATAGTTGTCTCTGTCTTACGCGTGTGTTTTGCGTGCTTTTGTTTCACTTTCGGAGGCATCTCGGTGTAGTTGAGTGTGCCGTGTCAGTTACGTATGCGCGAGCGCGTGAAGCGTCCGCGTTCGAAATTTCAGAAGTTTTCGCGCGAATATTCCTTGCGACTTTGATCATTTAGGACTAGAACATTTTTCTGTACAAAAAATAGTGAAATTACCCTCATAGTACATATTTAAAAGTGATATTTGGATTGTGTTGTGCCAAGGATTGCAGTGAACGGATTTATCGGTGTTTAACTTAAGGTTAATTTATGGAAGACATTTTAAATTACAATGATAATTGCCTTTCAAACAAATGCCATTTTTCAATTTTGTTTATCGAGATTGCTTTTGTTATCTTAATTAAATCAACAATTCTTTTAAAAACATAGCTTCACGTAAAGTAATCTCAACACAAAGTAGACAAGCAACAAAATTTTATGCATTTTTTTAGGTATTTTCTCGCTATTGTTTAAGTAGCTGACGACACATTAATTGTACTATTTGTAGTCCATAGAGGTAAAACACCTTTAATATTAAAATAGAGAAATAGTAGATAAGGAAATTTTACAAAATTTACGAATAAAATACCAACTATCACATTAGACGCAATTACAAGGCAAAATGATTTAGTCCCAATTCAGAACTAAAATTCATCCGACTGTCTAACATTCTTGATCATGTACGTAACGTACAGAAGGAAAAACGGTGTATTATGAAATCAACGTGTTAAAATAATACCGTGACTGAATTTCTGACTTATTCCTGCTATTATTACTGGCGGAAGCCAATAAGTGGTCAGGAAGGACAGACTCAGGCAAACTGACTCTTAGTGCAAATAAGGAATGCTATGGCATTTGTTCATTTAGTAATCGTAGAAAAGATGTAAAATGTCCTCTCTATTGTAGTTGTAATTAGTTTATCTCTATGCTGTACACAAAATGAATTAAACGTTAATTAATCTGGGATCAGTGAAATTGTTTGAAAAGAAAACTAACTGATACAACAAAGATGTGAAAATAATATCTAATCTATGTGGGGAATCTATGTTAATTGACAATTGACATGCGAAATTTTTGTATAATTTGTAGGTGATTTCTTTACCGAAATTTTGATATAATACTGCAGGACATTCCACACATCGCCATCTAGCCCCAAGCTAAGTAACTATACTTGTATTATGGGTGCTAGACAACATATATACTACTTATATACTTTTTTTTTGTAAATATATACTTTATAATACATAGAAAAAACCAGACCACAGACAAATATCTAAGCATAAATACTTGTCTGAGGCGGGAATCGAACCCGCAACCCTGTGTTTGGCAGTCCGGCATGGTGACCATTGACCATATAATTACCTTTACTGCGTATAAACAGACAGACAGATATATAAAATCTTTCACCATTCGAGCGCTTGTCTAACTGACAGACAACGCACATAGGTAGGTACATTCCAAACTTACTTATATTATAGATATTCTTCAATTTCGTCGTTATTGCTCAGGAATATAATATTTTTTGCTTTTAACGATTAGGTACAGATTTCACCTATTTCTGAAGTTATGAAACATTTTTTCCCCAGTTTTAGTACTTGTAGGTAACATTTCATGGGTTATAGTGCGCACTGTTTCCCCACAGGATCGGTATTATCGCGGGTAAACTCGTGGGGTGGAGCTAGTTCTTTAAACAATAATAACTAGTTCCATGTGCCTTCATAGGTTGTGCTGTGCAGAAGAATCGCTAATACACAAACTTTTCCAGAAAAGATGTCCAAAACTAGATAATTTTAAAATTATAATGGAAATCACACTGAATTTTCGAAGAAAATCAAGTAGGCATCCGAACCTTAAAACCTTCATGCATGTGCCTAAAATGAGAAACCACTGAGAAACTCACATTTTATCTTGATAACCGCAAAAAATCTAATTAATGGATTAAAAAATCAGTGGTGACACACGGACAGACAGACGGATAAGAGAGTGATCTTATAAGGGTACCTTTTTCACCTTTTGAGGTACGTAACCCTAAAAACATGAGGATATTAAAAAATCTGCCTTAACACCAATCATCTAGGTGTCAAAATTAGAATAGACCACCAAACCACCATAAAAGTCTGGTACTACTAAGTACTACTTCAATATAAGAAAATGTTTAAATAAGACATAAATCCCACCAAGTCAAGTACCCCATATATCTAAATAAAAGGTTTTATATTCGCAAAAAGTTGACGTTGTAGCTTTATTGACACGTTTATCTGATCGAAATCGGATTAGGATTCAATATGGAGGCGTTGCTAAGCAACCGGCCTATAAATGGAGGTAGGTGTAAGATAGCATCTAGAATATCTAGATATTGTGAAAATATTGATGAGTGGAGTCTGTTGAAATATGGGAGGAGCTGGTGGTGGTAGCCGCGATCGGAGTCAAGATAATCCTTTACTTACTATCTGGTCTAGTTTGAATATCATTGCAGTTACTTCCTACTTGTATTAAATATAAATAAATTCGGAATACTTTTGATGGTTTGCTGCCAGTAACAGTAACAGTGGCAGTTATTGCCCTAAAACTACAGAACCGATTTTGGTAAAACATTGATTTTTAGGACTGCCTCCGACTAGATGGACGGACGACTTAATTGAGGTCGCGGGAAGTCGTCGGACGCAGAGAACATGCGACTGATCGTTCTGGAAGTCTTTGGGGAGTACTTCGTTCAGTAGCGGACGTGTTGTAGCTGATATGATGATGATGATTAATTTTTGGGAGTAGGTAATACAAGCTACTTATAATCCGATATTCCCACGGGATTGGGCCTTACGCGGGTATACCAGAGGGCGCAACTAGTCTGAGATAGATCTGACTTAAATCTATTTATAAAAATTCTCACAGTTATAATTCTTGAAGTAAATAATAATTTCAACAAACTTATTTAGATTTTTTTATCAGATAAATCATTAAAATTACCATAATAATATAGGTTACCATACTATCAGTACAACCTCAGATTACAACGGACTGTAACCATGAAATTTCGACGTCAAATTGTAGTAAAAATGAAATTAGACTGTATTGTAGTATGGTGATTAACGATGAGAAATATTGTGAACTAGGTGTGTCCTACGGTTACACTCGCAGTTGTAATAGGTATATCCGAATAAAAAGCAAGATAATTTATTATATTCTTCAGGAACCCAGTTATCGAAAAAGAAAAGACAACTGATTTGTTTGATTTATAACCCACAGACAGACATACAAACTTTCACATTCGTAATATTGAATATATTAAGTTGGTTCACATCGCCTTCTAGTGGTGAAAACAGCTATTGTTAGAAAAAAATGTTCTACCAAAGTTGAGGTTACATTATATTGTTGTTAGAAGAGAGTGAACGGATTTATAGCCGCTGTTAGAAAAAAAGATTAGAAGCATAAAAGATCTTAATACGTTACCTTAATTTGCTATTATTAGGAATATCTGCGTATTACTCCCTAGCCCGATTTACAAGATCGCAGGTCAACTTGTCACAAGAACCACTGAAACTGGTGGAAGTACCAGGCGTCCGCACCAAACGTTCTGCTTCCGTATTCTTACTGCAAGGGAGCGGAATTTGTTGCCATCTTAGGAATAAAAAAATAGCATAAATGTAAAATTAAGCTCTGTTTAACTCTGTCAATTTTAGAGTTTGATCATAAATATTTCTTGACCGGAATTTTGTTGGCTATTAATTTATGATCTATTTAAATAGCGCCATCTATTGAGTGTTTCGGAATAAGTTTAGGAATTCATTTCAATACGTAATTGAATGAAAAATCTATGATACGTACTTCCGCTTTCCAGATCATATATTCTGTACGTTTTTCATTGTAACTATGTACTTGCTTGTAATTTATATTGGGAGTAGGTAATTATTGTTCCTTGAAACCCAAAAATTATTGTTCCTTGAAACCCAAAAATTATTGTTCCTTGAAACCCAAAAATTATTGTTCCTTGAAACCCAAAATTATTCATTTTTATGGTCGGGGGCCTAGACCATTCACAGAAAATGTATATTTTCTCGTTTTGACCCATTATGTCAATTATTCCCAAGGTGAGACGCTGTTGAAAATTATATTATCTCAATATTTTAAATTGCTCACTTCGCTCGTTCAGTTGTGACCTAGAAAGAATATACATCAAAAATCTTTTATGATCTATGATAACACCGTCCACACAAGTTTATTAATTATCGTTACCGCAAATCTTTATTCATTTCGTTTTGTACACTGTTAGAATGCAGTTCGTCAAACAACCGGTATCATTGCAATTTGAAAATATTGATTTTGCATCAGAAAAATGCAGTTCTCGTCATGGAAAACTTTTACCGAATACAATACGTTGTATAATATGTGGCCCATCGAACTGTGGAAAAACAAATTTGGTTATCGGTTTACTCTTGCACGAAAACGGTTTACAATTTCGTAATGTTTATGTATATTCAAAAACTCTATACCAACCAAAATACGTGTATTTAGAAAAGGTGTTGCAAATTGTTCCTGGTGTTTCTTTCTCAAAGTTTCATGAAAATCAAGAAGTTCTTTCTCCTGATGCGGCAAAATGTAACTCAGTTATTATATTCGATGATGTGTCATGTGAGAAACAAAATAATATGCGCGACTTTTTTGCAATGGGTAGACATAAATATATAGACTGTTTTTATTTAAATCAGACCTACAGCAAAATCCCAAAACAATTGATAAGAGATAATGCAAATTTACTTATACTTTTCAAACAAGATGATATAAACATGAGACACATTTATGATGAACACGTCAATACAGATATGACATGGCAAGAATTCAGAGAAATGTGTGCAAATATATGGAAAGAACCCTACAGTTATGTGGTAATAAATAAGGACTGTGAAAAAAACAGAGGATGTTATCGAAAGAAATTTGATACATTTGTTAAGTTTCATTAGTCGACTGATGTAAGCCAGTGTTCATCAATTATTTGAATCATTTTTAGTCGATTCGTTGTACAAAAAACAAGTATAATGTCTTACATACCTGTGTATCGTCGTTACGTTGATGAAGAGGAACGTTTACGGAGTTTTGCTACTTGGCCGCTGGGTTTAAATCAAAAACCAAAAGAAATGGTAGAAGCAGGATTTTTTTATACGGGGAGGAGCGACAGAGTCGTCTGTTTTTACTGTGATGGAAGAATGAAAGATTGGAGCCCCAAAGATCTGCCATGGGAAGAGCATGCACGCTGGTTTAATAAATGTCCGTATGTATTAGTAATGAAAGGAGAAGACTATGTAAAAAACATACTAAATAGAGGACATGATGAAGTCGAAGAAGAGTGGAATAAAATTGAATCGAGATCTCCACATTTAAAAGCCGACACGATATCGTTATCAGTTATGTGTAAAATTTGTTTGGAAGAAGAATTGAATACGTGTTTTATATCTTGTGGTCATGCTGTGGCTTGTGCGAAGTGTGCTCTGTCTCTTGATGGTAAATGCCCAATTTGCAGAAAAGTATTCAAAAAAATTATTCGAATATATTTATAATAAATAATGAATAAAAACATTTTTATTTTCTAACTAAATAGTAAACAACTTTGCTGAGCTCTGATTAACGATCCTCATTCGCTGGATTAGAACCCACACAAATATTTAAATAGTTGAAAATATTGTTAAAGCTATCATTTCGTGACGATTACTTGAACCAATAAAGTCCAATACAATGACAATAAAATTAAGAAAACGAATCACCGATGCTGTTAAAGGGAAGGTTGAATGCACGTTCCGTTTCTTATGGGCATGCTGTGGCTCTGTAGGGGATTTTTATTCGATTATATTTCTGAATAAATAATTAATTATTGGAATGAGAAATCCACTATAAATAGCTGAATGTATAAGCCAGACCTTCATTTCGCAAGGATACAGACATTAGTTATATCAAAGCCTGATAATGGAAAAAAAACTGAAAAATCAAATTGTAGAAGCTGCAGAAGCTGTTAAAAAGAAGGTTCGAAAGATGCGTGATATTGAAACGGAAAAGAGTAATATATTGGAATCCGTTTTTAAACCAATTACAGAACCTCTTCATAAAATGGTAGATAATTCTTCACTAATCGATACTCTTAACAACAAAGAAGCAATCAACAATAATTCAAAAACTATGAAACGTGAAATTAAATTTGATACTTCAAGCCCATTAGAGAGTGATAAAACTCTTAAGAGACTATCCACCATTGGAACTAATAATAATACATTTAATCCAAAAGTTTCTTCTGAATCGGAAGAATTCGATGAGAGCGATGATGTTGATGAAGTTAAATCGGATGAAGGAGATGAATCGTTTAAAACAGTAGATTCAGATCCAACTGATAGAAGTTTTAACATATCTTCGTGGTCGTCTACTTCGGAAGCAAATTTTCAAAATGTTCCGTTTGGTGTGAGACATGAACGCGGTAAACTCATGATGGGATCTTCACGTGTAATTGTGTCCGATAGTTGTATTCAAATTGGTGCGAAAAAGTATAAGATTACAGATGGTATAAACGAATTATTGTTTAAAAAAGTTCCTAACTTAAATGTAATAAATGATGAAGATTTGGCTCATTATAAGTTAATGTTACTAGAAACAAATGCTCATCGAAGAAATTTCAAGCCAAATCAACCTATCAAAAGTAATAAGGGTCGAAAATACTTGAGTATCATAAAACCACTATTCAAGTTACGTAAAGTTTCGGCAAGTACAGACTGTAGCCAACCGGATATAACACATCAAGGAAAAGGTTTACCATTGTTGAAGACATGGAAGAAAAATGTTGACTACGTATACTGGGACGATCCTAATGAACTAATCGAAAGATTAAAGCTTTTAATTGCATCAAAAAATGCTGGTAACACTGGGTTGGAAAATGAAATAATATCCATTATAGAAGAACTGCGTGAAAGTGGTATTATACCTTATTAAATAGTAAACATCCCTTATTTTTTTCATTTCAACATCGTCTCTGATACCCATCAGTTCGAAATAATGGATAAATTTGGAAATTATGGTCGTAACCGAATACGTTTACCTGATTTTTTAGAAAACTTTGATAATAAGGTGTTGATGCGGACCGAAAGCGGTGAATTCAATTTACATAACACAAGATTGACTGGTATTTCGATTCCATTCCAAGATTCCGACGCTGTCAACAAAGAATATGTTGATAAACAAAATAAATTGTATTTAAAGAAGCAAGAGCTAGAAACAATAGTAAATGATTTAAAGGCAGTTGTGAAAGAACACTTCGATAGTATTAAAGCAGATTATTGTACAAAGGCTGAGTTAACTCAAATCACAAAATTTTTAAAAAATGAGTAAACTTCAAATTGTAAATGAAATTCACAAACCGGCTCGCAAGAATTTTAACCGACGATCTGTAATATTGAAAGGAATCGATGACTTATGGCAAGCTGATCTTATTGATTTTCAAAGTCTAAAAAGTTATAATCGAGGCTATAGCTATATTTTAGTGATAATAGATTGTTTTTCTAAGTTTTCTTGGACAATCCCTGTTAAAACTAAAACCAAAACCGAAATAGCAAATGCGTTTAATAGTTTATTAGTTAATAATCTCCGAAAACCGATTAATTTACAAACTGATATGGGCACTGAATTTTACAACGATGAATTTAAAAAAGTTATGAGGAAATTTAACATTAATCATTACTCAACATACTCTATTAAAAAGGCCTCTATAGTAGAAAGACTAATAAAGACACTGAAAACCAAGTTATATAAACTTTTTAGTTTAAACGGTAATTATAAATGGATTGGTGAACCATTGAAAATTATCATAACAACGTACAATAATACAATACATCGAACAATAAAATACAAACCAAACGATGTAAAGCAATCAAATCAATGTGAAATTTTAAAAAATATAATGAGTTCCCACAAAACAAATATACTAACGAAGACCGGTAAGCTAAAGGTAGGCGATCATGTTCGCATAAGTAAATATAAAAGTAGCTTTGAAAAGGGATATACTCCTAACTGGTCTACAGAATTGTTTTTAGTTAAAAAAGTTCATCTTTCTGTACCAGTAACATATTCTATAGAAGATCTGCGTCATCAACCTATATTAGGGCGTTTTTATGAGCAAGAACTTCAAAAAACAAACTGTCCCAATGTGTATCTTATTGAAAAAGTTATAAGGAAAAAGGGTAATAAACTCTTTGTCAAATGGCTAGGTCTTTCGCAAACTGAAAACAGTTGGATTAATAAACAAGCTATTTTATGACCTCTGATTCTCTGATATATTATAAAAATATAAAATTGCGAATGCTAAAAGATATTACCCCATTTATAACTCAGCTATGCGCGGAGGAGGACTCGTGAATAGTATTATAAATAACTTACCGTTTGAATTGCATTTACCTGGATATAATTATTGTGGACCTGGTACACGATTAAGAGAACGATTATTGAGAGGAGATAAAGGAATCAATGAGCTTGATAACGCTTGTATGAGACACGATATTGCTTATAATAATTCAAATAGTTTGGAAGATCGACATAAAGCTGATTTAGATCTCATAAATATGGCAAAACAGAGAATTAAATCAAAAAACGCTGGAACAGGTGAAAAACTTGCTTCGTGGCTTGTGAACAAGGTGATGAAATCCAAAGTCAAGCATGGTGCAGGCGTGAGATCATTCAAGTCGGTGGTTTCAAAAATACATAAAAGACTGAAAAAGTCAAAACCAAAAAGTGATGCTGCAGCAATAAAAGAAGCTTATTCAGCGGCTAAAAAGCTCATAAAAAATAAGAAAAAGGTTTTCGTGCCTCGTGTTATACCGTTACCGAAAACAGGCGGTGTTTTACCACTTATTCCAATATTCGCCGGACTATCAGCGTTGGGCGCATTAGCCGGAGGTGCTGCAGGTATTACGAAGGCAGTAAATGATCATAAGTCAGCTAAAAAGAACTTAGAAGAAGCTCAACGTCATAACAGAATGATGGAATCAATTGCTTTAGGAAAAGGCCTCTATATAAAACCCTACAAGACAGGAAATGGTCTTTTTGTAAATAAATCAAAAAACTAATTACAAGGTTACCCAAACGCGCTCTTACTGATCTAGACATATTAGGATATGCTAATAAATACATACCTCACTTTAGAGGTGTTTTTATGAGAAATGAGTTACCATCACAGCCTAAAGATATTGAGTGTGCGATTGTTAATTTAGATAGTTCAGAGAATGAAGGAACTCATTGGGTAGCCTATGTAAAACTATTCAAATATTGTGAATATTTTGACAGCTTCGGTGATTTAAAACCACCGTTAGAATTGATCAAATATTTGAAATATAATATAACATATAACTATTGCAGATATCAAAATTTTAATACATTTTATTGTGGTCATTTATGTTTAAAATTCCTTGATACATTTTGGACAAATGTGTTGTATTGATATTTTAGTAAATGTTTTAATAAAGGATTATCGACTATATAATTACAAACTAGTTTTTATCACCTTCATTTGTAAAATGTCTTTCACGTTGTCTATAACTGGTAATACCTCGGTTTTATCTTCCACTTTTTATCCACCATTGCAATTTGAAGGTGAATACGAGTGTGCCCTGTTGTATTTGTCGACATTCAATTCAATCCCTAACATTGATAAAAGAAACAACAAATTTTATTATGGCAACAATGATGTATTAGAAATACCAGAAGGTGCTTACGAACTTCAAGATATTTCTGATTACTTAAAAACAAACATTAAAAATGAAACTAATATAAATTTATTTTGCAATAACAACACATTGAAAACTTTCATTTTCTGCTCTAAAGACATACATTTCGAAAAAAATTACTCTCTTGGAAATTTACTAGGGTTTGGTAAGCAAACTCTAAAAGCCAATATAATACACGAGTCTCAGCTTCCAGTTAACATTTTATCAACGACAGTGGTGAGAATCGAATGTGATATAGTGAGCGGTTCATATATTAACGGACAATCAAGCCACATTATTTATGAATTTGCTCCAAATGTTCCACCAGGTTATCGAATAATAGAAGTGCCGAAAAATATAATTTATTTTCCTGTCAATCAAAATAACGTAGGTTCCATAAATATCAAATTATTAGACATTAATAATAATTTGATAAATCTACGAGGTGAAGAAGTTCAATTGTATATGCATGTCAGAAGAAAATGATCGACTTTAATAAATACGGTAATGGTATTATAAAACACATCAGTACGCATCGAACATTCCGGAAAGGAACAACTAAAACAAAAATTAAAATAACGAAAGAAAACAAACAATTCCTGAAATTAATCGGACTCTTAAAATGAGTATATTAGATGTAACAAGTTCACCTGCTTATGATAATACCATAGAAGGTATCGAATATCATTCATATAAGCCGTATGTTACAAGTTACAACAGAAATGATGAAATTCGGATACCTATCAACCAACAGGATTTGTACGTATTACCATCTGCAAGTACCCTCTACGTAGAAGGAACTATAAACATTATAAAAAATGTTACAAAAGAAAAGGTTACTGCTATTGAATTCACGAATAATCCAATACTTTTTCTGTTCCAAGATGTTCGTTATGAACTCAATGGAGTGGAAATCGACAGAATAAAAAATGCTGGTATGACAACAACAATAAAAAATTTATTATCTTTTAATGAAATTGAGGCTAAAGTCGCAAAAGCTTGGGGTTGGGATATAAATGGAACAAAGACAACCCTCCATAATTTTTCTTGTTCAATACCTCTTAGTAACATTTTAGGCTTTACTGAAGATTATAAGAAAATTGTTATGAATTGCAAACATGAACTAATATTGTTACGCAGTAATACAAATTTAAACTCATTAAAAATCCCATCTGGTGAATCTCTTGAAGACATAATAATTAATAAATTAGTTTGGCGCGTTCCACACGTCAAGGTATCCGATAAAGAAAAAGTACATTTATTAAAACTATTAGAAAAGGACCGTCCTCTACATTTTGCTTTTAGGAATTGGGATTTATATGAGTATCCGTTATTACCAAAAACAACTAAGCATACATGGTCAATCAAAACGTCCTCGCAGATTGAAAAACCACGTTATGTAGTATTGGGTTTACAAACAAATAGAAAGAACTTACCAGATAAAGATATGTCGCGATTTGATCATTGTAATTTGAGAAATGTTAAGGTATATCTCAATTCTGTCTATTTTCCATATGAAAATTTAAATATAAATTTTAGTGAAAACAAATTCGCTTTATTATATGAACAATATGTCAAATTCCAACAATCTTATTACGGTCGTAGAAGTGAACCGCTACTCAGTGCATCAGAGTTTAAAGAAAAAGCGCCACTGTTTGTAATCGATTGCTCTAGACAAAGTGAAAACCTTAAGTCGGGTCCAGTAGTCAGTGTACGTATAGAGCTTGAAAGTAATGTTGAAATACCCGATCAAACATCGGCATATTGTCTCATTCTAAACGACTGTATTATAGAGTATAGACCATTAAGCAATTTAGTAAAAAAAATATCATGACTTCAGACGTTGCTATAGTCGATCTGCAAGGATTCAAAGATGATACCAATCGATTCATTGTGAAAGAGTTTTCAATTTTATCTCAAGGATATACTCAAACCTTTCTTATCAAGGCTCCGTATCCCTTCAGAGAATTGTCGGTTGAAGGAAAGCGACAAGTTCGGTGGATTGAAAATAATCGAGGGATTTATTGGAACGAGGGTTATGTATACTTTAACGATTTTAAACACACTATTAAACTGTACCTAAATAATAGAAAAATTATTGTGAAAGGTGCTGAGAAAGTTAAGTGGATAAAGGAACTCTGTTCTACTTGTGAAATTGTTGATGTTGATAAAAAAGGATGTCCTAATTTTTTAAAATTATATAATGACTATACAAAAAAAGATATGACATTAAATTGTTTACATCATAAAAAATACTGCGCTTTAAAAAATGTTTTATGTCTAAAGTTGTGGTGTAAAGATAACAGCATATTTTCCTATTCTTTATTTACTAAATAACTTTTTCCTAAGTGTATACCTACTTATGACATTATATTAACAATAAATAATGTTTAAAATTGATTTTTTAGTACAAGTACAAATAAAAAGAAATTTTATAGAGAAATGTGTTTTATTTTAAAAATAGCCTCATACTACCTACTTTATAATAAGTTTGAAAGAAACAAATAAAACAAGTGTATTATCGAAATACATTTTTATTTTAAACATTAACTTATACATTACATAAAATACAGTGATCTGCTAGCGCAGTTTAAGTACTTACATATTATTATTAATAACAAAAAAAGCTGAAATATATTTCACTACACATTTTAGTTTAAAAAAAAAAAACAATCACAAATTGTAATAGTTATCACCACACAGTTTTTTTGATATATTACTTATTATTCGTTCAGTTTGCTCCAGGATATCATCTACTGAATCTTTAACAATATATTGTGCACTCACAAGAACTGAATCCTCGTCCTCGGGTTTAGGATCACTGATGTCTTGAATTTGTATCTTAATAACGCGCCTCCCTCTGCACCTTTCACCATTTATTATAAATGATGGTCTCTGAAGTCGAATACGCTTAGTCTCCACGTCTTTTTTGGAAGTTTTTTCCTTACGAAGGCGCTTCTTTTTCGTCTGTTCTTTAGGTTGTTGTGTTCCGGAAAGGCGTAGCGAGCCTTGTTCCTTTAAATCGGGAAACAATTCATCAAAACCAGCTAATGGATCTTGTGCACATTGCAAAAATATATCTTGTGATTCCGTCATGTCTGTAAAAAAATAAAAACATTATTATTAAAACGGTAAGTAGGTAATTATTGTTCCTTGAAACCCAAAAATTATTGTTCCTTGAAACCCAAAAATTATTGTTCCTTGAAACCCAAAAATTATTGTTCCTTGAAACCCAAAATTATTCATTTTTATGGTCGGGGGCCTAGACCATTCACAGAAAATGTATATTTTCTCGTTTTGACCCATTATGTCAATTATTCCCAAGGTGAGACGCTGTTGAAAATTATATTATCTCAATATTTTAAATTGCTCACTTCGCTCGTTCAGTTGTGACCTAGAAAGAATATACATCAAAAATCTTTTATGATCTATGATAACACCGTCCACACAAGTTTATTAATTATCGTTACCGCAAATCTTTATTCATTTCGTTTTGTACACTGTTAGAATGCAGTTCGTCAAACAACCGGTATCATTGCAATTTGAAAATATTGATTTTGCATCAGAAAAATGCAGTTCTCGTCATGGAAAACTTTTACCGAATACAATACGTTGTATAATATGTGGCCCATCGAACTGTGGAAAAACAAATTTGGTTATCGGTTTACTCTTGCACGAAAACGGTTTACAATTTCGTAATGTTTATGTATATTCAAAAACTCTATACCAACCAAAATACGTGTATTTAGAAAAGGTGTTGCAAATTGTTCCTGGTGTTTCTTTCTCAAAGTTTCATGAAAATCAAGAAGTTCTTTCTCCTGATGCGGCAAAATGTAACTCAGTTATTATATTCGATGATGTGTCATGTGAGAAACAAAATAATATGCGCGACTTTTTTGCAATGGGTAGACATAAATATATAGACTGTTTTTATTTAAATCAGACCTACAGCAAAATCCCAAAACAATTGATAAGAGATAATGCAAATTTACTTATACTTTTCAAACAAGATGATATAAACATGAGACACATTTATGATGAACACGTCAATACAGATATGACATGGCAAGAATTCAGAGAAATGTGTGCAAATATATGGAAAGAACCCTACAGTTATGTGGTAATAAATAAGGACTGTGAAAAAAACAGAGGATGTTATCGAAAGAAATTTGATACATTTGTTAAGTTTCATTAGTCGACTGATGTAAGCCAGTGTTCATCAATTATTTGAATCATTTTTAGTCGATTCGTTGTACAAAAAACAAGTATAATGTCTTACATACCTGTGTATCGTCGTTACGTTGATGAAGAGGAACGTTTACGGAGTTTTGCTACTTGGCCGCTGGGTTTAAATCAAAAACCAAAAGAAATGGTAGAAGCAGGATTTTTTTATACGGGGAGGAGCGACAGAGTCGTCTGTTTTTACTGTGATGGAAGAATGAAAGATTGGAGCCCCAAAGATCTGCCATGGGAAGAGCATGCACGCTGGTTTAATAAATGTCCGTATGTATTAGTAATGAAAGGAGAAGACTATGTAAAAAACATACTAAATAGAGGACATGATGAAGTCGAAGAAGAGTGGAATAAAATTGAATCGAGATCTCCACATTTAAAAGCCGACACGATATCGTTATCAGTTATGTGTAAAATTTGTTTGGAAGAAGAATTGAATACGTGTTTTATATCTTGTGGTCATGCTGTGGCTTGTGCGAAGTGTGCTCTGTCTCTTGATGGTAAATGCCCAATTTGCAGAAAAGTATTCAAAAAAATTATTCGAATATATTTATAATAAATAATGAATAAAAACATTTTTATTTTCTAACTAAATAGTAAACAACTTTGCTGAGCTCTGATTAACGATCCTCATTCGCTGGATTAGAACCCACACAAATATTTAAATAGTTGAAAATATTGTTAAAGCTATCATTTCGTGACGATTACTTGAACCAATAAAGTCCAATACAATGACAATAAAATTAAGAAAACGAATCACCGATGCTGTTAAAGGGAAGGTTGAATGCACGTTCCGTTTCTTATGGGCATGCTGTGGCTCTGTAGGGGATTTTTATTCGATTATATTTCTGAATAAATAATTAATTATTGGAATGAGAAATCCACTATAAATAGCTGAATGTATAAGCCAGACCTTCATTTCGCAAGGATACAGACATTAGTTATATCAAAGCCTGATAATGGAAAAAAAACTGAAAAATCAAATTGTAGAAGCTGCAGAAGCTGTTAAAAAGAAGGTTCGAAAGATGCGTGATATTGAAACGGAAAAGAGTAATATATTGGAATCCGTTTTTAAACCAATTACAGAACCTCTTCATAAAATGGTAGATAATTCTTCACTAATCGATACTCTTAACAACAAAGAAGCAATCAACAATAATTCAAAAACTATGAAACGTGAAATTAAATTTGATACTTCAAGCCCATTAGAGAGTGATAAAACTCTTAAGAGACTATCCACCATTGGAACTAATAATAATACATTTAATCCAAAAGTTTCTTCTGAATCGGAAGAATTCGATGAGAGCGATGATGTTGATGAAGTTAAATCGGATGAAGGAGATGAATCGTTTAAAACAGTAGATTCAGATCCAACTGATAGAAGTTTTAACATATCTTCGTGGTCGTCTACTTCGGAAGCAAATTTTCAAAATGTTCCGTTTGGTGTGAGACATGAACGCGGTAAACTCATGATGGGATCTTCACGTGTAATTGTGTCCGATAGTTGTATTCAAATTGGTGCGAAAAAGTATAAGATTACAGATGGTATAAACGAATTATTGTTTAAAAAAGTTCCTAACTTAAATGTAATAAATGATGAAGATTTGGCTCATTATAAGTTAATGTTACTAGAAACAAATGCTCATCGAAGAAATTTCAAGCCAAATCAACCTATCAAAAGTAATAAGGGTCGAAAATACTTGAGTATCATAAAACCACTATTCAAGTTACGTAAAGTTTCGGCAAGTACAGACTGTAGCCAACCGGATATAACACATCAAGGAAAAGGTTTACCATTGTTGAAGACATGGAAGAAAAATGTTGACTACGTATACTGGGACGATCCTAATGAACTAATCGAAAGATTAAAGCTTTTAATTGCATCAAAAAATGCTGGTAACACTGGGTTGGAAAATGAAATAATATCCATTATAGAAGAACTGCGTGAAAGTGGTATTATACCTTATTAAATAGTAAACATCCCTTATTTTTTTCATTTCAACATCGTCTCTGATACCCATCAGTTCGAAATAATGGATAAATTTGGAAATTATGGTCGTAACCGAATACGTTTACCTGATTTTTTAGAAAACTTTGATAATAAGGTGTTGATGCGGACCGAAAGCGGTGAATTCAATTTACATAACACAAGATTGACTGGTATTTCGATTCCATTCCAAGATTCCGACGCTGTCAACAAAGAATATGTTGATAAACAAAATAAATTGTATTTAAAGAAGCAAGAGCTAGAAACAATAGTAAATGATTTAAAGGCAGTTGTGAAAGAACACTTCGATAGTATTAAAGCAGATTATTGTACAAAGGCTGAGTTAACTCAAATCACAAAATTTTTAAAAAATGAGTAAACTTCAAATTGTAAATGAAATTCACAAACCGGCTCGCAAGAATTTTAACCGACGATCTGTAATATTGAAAGGAATCGATGACTTATGGCAAGCTGATCTTATTGATTTTCAAAGTCTAAAAAGTTATAATCGAGGCTATAGCTATATTTTAGTGATAATAGATTGTTTTTCTAAGTTTTCTTGGACAATCCCTGTTAAAACTAAAACCAAAACCGAAATAGCAAATGCGTTTAATAGTTTATTAGTTAATAATCTCCGAAAACCGATTAATTTACAAACTGATATGGGCACTGAATTTTACAACGATGAATTTAAAAAAGTTATGAGGAAATTTAACATTAATCATTACTCAACATACTCTATTAAAAAGGCCTCTATAGTAGAAAGACTAATAAAGACACTGAAAACCAAGTTATATAAACTTTTTAGTTTAAACGGTAATTATAAATGGATTGGTGAACCATTGAAAATTATCATAACAACGTACAATAATACAATACATCGAACAATAAAATACAAACCAAACGATGTAAAGCAATCAAATCAATGTGAAATTTTAAAAAATATAATGAGTTCCCACAAAACAAATATACTAACGAAGACCGGTAAGCTAAAGGTAGGCGATCATGTTCGCATAAGTAAATATAAAAGTAGCTTTGAAAAGGGATATACTCCTAACTGGTCTACAGAATTGTTTTTAGTTAAAAAAGTTCATCTTTCTGTACCAGTAACATATTCTATAGAAGATCTGCGTCATCAACCTATATTAGGGCGTTTTTATGAGCAAGAACTTCAAAAAACAAACTGTCCCAATGTGTATCTTATTGAAAAAGTTATAAGGAAAAAGGGTAATAAACTCTTTGTCAAATGGCTAGGTCTTTCGCAAACTGAAAACAGTTGGATTAATAAACAAGCTATTTTATGACCTCTGATTCTCTGATATATTATAAAAATATAAAATTGCGAATGCTAAAAGATATTACCCCATTTATAACTCAGCTATGCGCGGAGGAGGACTCGTGAATAGTATTATAAATAACTTACCGTTTGAATTGCATTTACCTGGATATAATTATTGTGGACCTGGTACACGATTAAGAGAACGATTATTGAGAGGAGATAAAGGAATCAATGAGCTTGATAACGCTTGTATGAGACACGATATTGCTTATAATAATTCAAATAGTTTGGAAGATCGACATAAAGCTGATTTAGATCTCATAAATATGGCAAAACAGAGAATTAAATCAAAAAACGCTGGAACAGGTGAAAAACTTGCTTCGTGGCTTGTGAACAAGGTGATGAAATCCAAAGTCAAGCATGGTGCAGGCGTGAGATCATTCAAGTCGGTGGTTTCAAAAATACATAAAAGACTGAAAAAGTCAAAACCAAAAAGTGATGCTGCAGCAATAAAAGAAGCTTATTCAGCGGCTAAAAAGCTCATAAAAAATAAGAAAAAGGTTTTCGTGCCTCGTGTTATACCGTTACCGAAAACAGGCGGTGTTTTACCACTTATTCCAATATTCGCCGGACTATCAGCGTTGGGCGCATTAGCCGGAGGTGCTGCAGGTATTACGAAGGCAGTAAATGATCATAAGTCAGCTAAAAAGAACTTAGAAGAAGCTCAACGTCATAACAGAATGATGGAATCAATTGCTTTAGGAAAAGGCCTCTATATAAAACCCTACAAGACAGGAAATGGTCTTTTTGTAAATAAATCAAAAAACTAATTACAAGGTTACCCAAACGCGCTCTTACTGATCTAGACATATTAGGATATGCTAATAAATACATACCTCACTTTAGAGGTGTTTTTATGAGAAATGAGTTACCATCACAGCCTAAAGATATTGAGTGTGCGATTGTTAATTTAGATAGTTCAGAGAATGAAGGAACTCATTGGGTAGCCTATGTAAAACTATTCAAATATTGTGAATATTTTGACAGCTTCGGTGATTTAAAACCACCGTTAGAATTGATCAAATATTTGAAATATAATATAACATATAACTATTGCAGATATCAAAATTTTAATACATTTTATTGTGGTCATTTATGTTTAAAATTCCTTGATACATTTTGGACAAATGTGTTGTATTGATATTTTAGTAAATGTTTTAATAAAGGATTATCGACTATATAATTACAAACTAGTTTTTATCACCTTCATTTGTAAAATGTCTTTCACGTTGTCTATAACTGGTAATACCTCGGTTTTATCTTCCACTTTTTATCCACCATTGCAATTTGAAGGTGAATACGAGTGTGCCCTGTTGTATTTGTCGACATTCAATTCAATCCCTAACATTGATAAAAGAAACAACAAATTTTATTATGGCAACAATGATGTATTAGAAATACCAGAAGGTGCTTACGAACTTCAAGATATTTCTGATTACTTAAAAACAAACATTAAAAATGAAACTAATATAAATTTATTTTGCAATAACAACACATTGAAAACTTTCATTTTCTGCTCTAAAGACATACATTTCGAAAAAAATTACTCTCTTGGAAATTTACTAGGGTTTGGTAAGCAAACTCTAAAAGCCAATATAATACACGAGTCTCAGCTTCCAGTTAACATTTTATCAACGACAGTGGTGAGAATCGAATGTGATATAGTGAGCGGTTCATATATTAACGGACAATCAAGCCACATTATTTATGAATTTGCTCCAAATGTTCCACCAGGTTATCGAATAATAGAAGTGCCGAAAAATATAATTTATTTTCCTGTCAATCAAAATAACGTAGGTTCCATAAATATCAAATTATTAGACATTAATAATAATTTGATAAATCTACGAGGTGAAGAAGTTCAATTGTATATGCATGTCAGAAGAAAATGATCGACTTTAATAAATACGGTAATGGTATTATAAAACACATCAGTACGCATCGAACATTCCGGAAAGGAACAACTAAAACAAAAATTAAAATAACGAAAGAAAACAAACAATTCCTGAAATTAATCGGACTCTTAAAATGAGTATATTAGATGTAACAAGTTCACCTGCTTATGATAATACCATAGAAGGTATCGAATATCATTCATATAAGCCGTATGTTACAAGTTACAACAGAAATGATGAAATTCGGATACCTATCAACCAACAGGATTTGTACGTATTACCATCTGCAAGTACCCTCTACGTAGAAGGAACTATAAACATTATAAAAAATGTTACAAAAGAAAAGGTTACTGCTATTGAATTCACGAATAATCCAATACTTTTTCTGTTCCAAGATGTTCGTTATGAACTCAATGGAGTGGAAATCGACAGAATAAAAAATGCTGGTATGACAACAACAATAAAAAATTTATTATCTTTTAATGAAATTGAGGCTAAAGTCGCAAAAGCTTGGGGTTGGGATATAAATGGAACAAAGACAACCCTCCATAATTTTTCTTGTTCAATACCTCTTAGTAACATTTTAGGCTTTACTGAAGATTATAAGAAAATTGTTATGAATTGCAAACATGAACTAATATTGTTACGCAGTAATACAAATTTAAACTCATTAAAAATCCCATCTGGTGAATCTCTTGAAGACATAATAATTAATAAATTAGTTTGGCGCGTTCCACACGTCAAGGTATCCGATAAAGAAAAAGTACATTTATTAAAACTATTAGAAAAGGACCGTCCTCTACATTTTGCTTTTAGGAATTGGGATTTATATGAGTATCCGTTATTACCAAAAACAACTAAGCATACATGGTCAATCAAAACGTCCTCGCAGATTGAAAAACCACGTTATGTAGTATTGGGTTTACAAACAAATAGAAAGAACTTACCAGATAAAGATATGTCGCGATTTGATCATTGTAATTTGAGAAATGTTAAGGTATATCTCAATTCTGTCTATTTTCCATATGAAAATTTAAATATAAATTTTAGTGAAAACAAATTCGCTTTATTATATGAACAATATGTCAAATTCCAACAATCTTATTACGGTCGTAGAAGTGAACCGCTACTCAGTGCATCAGAGTTTAAAGAAAAAGCGCCACTGTTTGTAATCGATTGCTCTAGACAAAGTGAAAACCTTAAGTCGGGTCCAGTAGTCAGTGTACGTATAGAGCTTGAAAGTAATGTTGAAATACCCGATCAAACATCGGCATATTGTCTCATTCTAAACGACTGTATTATAGAGTATAGACCATTAAGCAATTTAGTAAAAAAAATATCATGACTTCAGACGTTGCTATAGTCGATCTGCAAGGATTCAAAGATGATACCAATCGATTCATTGTGAAAGAGTTTTCAATTTTATCTCAAGGATATACTCAAACCTTTCTTATCAAGGCTCCGTATCCCTTCAGAGAATTGTCGGTTGAAGGAAAGCGACAAGTTCGGTGGATTGAAAATAATCGAGGGATTTATTGGAACGAGGGTTATGTATACTTTAACGATTTTAAACACACTATTAAACTGTACCTAAATAATAGAAAAATTATTGTGAAAGGTGCTGAGAAAGTTAAGTGGATAAAGGAACTCTGTTCTACTTGTGAAATTGTTGATGTTGATAAAAAAGGATGTCCTAATTTTTTAAAATTATATAATGACTATACAAAAAAAGATATGACATTAAATTGTTTACATCATAAAAAATACTGCGCTTTAAAAAATGTTTTATGTCTAAAGTTGTGGTGTAAAGATAACAGCATATTTTCCTATTCTTTATTTACTAAATAACTTTTTCCTAAGTGTATACCTACTTATGACATTATATTAACAATAAATAATGTTTAAAATTGATTTTTTAGTACAAGTACAAATAAAAAGAAATTTTATAGAGAAATGTGTTTTATTTTAAAAATAGCCTCATACTACCTACTTTATAATAAGTTTGAAAGAAACAAATAAAACAAGTGTATTATCGAAATACATTTTTATTTTAAACATTAACTTATACATTACATAAAATACAGTGATCTGCTAGCGCAGTTTAAGTACTTACATATTATTATTAATAACAAAAAAAGCTGAAATATATTTCACTACACATTTTAGTTTAAAAAAAAAAAACAATCACAAATTGTAATAGTTATCACCACACAGTTTTTTTGATATATTACTTATTATTCGTTCAGTTTGCTCCAGGATATCATCTACTGAATCTTTAACAATATATTGTGCACTCACAAGAACTGAATCCTCGTCCTCGGGTTTAGGATCACTGATGTCTTGAATTTGTATCTTAATAACGCGCCTCCCTCTGCACCTTTCACCATTTATTATAAATGATGGTCTCTGAAGTCGAATACGCTTAGTCTCCACGTCTTTTTTGGAAGTTTTTTCCTTACGAAGGCGCTTCTTTTTCGTCTGTTCTTTAGGTTGTTGTGTTCCGGAAAGGCGTAGCGAGCCTTGTTCCTTTAAATCGGGAAACAATTCATCAAAACCAGCTAATGGATCTTGTGCACATTGCAAAAATATATCTTGTGATTCCGTCATGTCTGTAAAAAAATAAAAACATTATTATTAAAACGGTAACATAAAATGTAAACAAAAACTTTAAAAAATTGGTGTTAAATAAATTTCCATCGATAACCTATCTGAAACAAAAATATTATGTAGGTACTTACCGATATTTCAGCTTTGGAACAACTGATTTAATTATAACACTGCGCTAGCAGATTACTGTGTATCCTTTATAAAATACTAAATGCGAATGATTATCGAATGGAACCGTTTGCCTATATTGCTTACTTTTCAGAATGATGTGAATGTAATTAGATTCAGTTGGTTTTAAATCTCTAATTTCATTTTTTCTTTATAGCAAAATCGTGTTGAGACATGTTGTTTTAGTAAACTGCATTGTTTATTAAGTACCTATCTTATTAGCAAGTAATGCAAGGCAGCTGTTATTTCATCTCTAATTTCATTTCTGTCTATATGACAAAATCACGTTAAGACATGTCGTTTTAGTAAACTGCATTGCTTATTATGTAGGTACCTAATATCTACACACCACATTTCTTTCTTAGAAAGTTTTGTCAGCTGGTATTTTATGTAATTGAAGTATACCTTAGTTAAAGAGTTATTTTTGACGACCCAGTTGGCACAATGGTCACCATGTCGGACTGTCAAACACAGGGTTGCGGGTTCGATTCCCGCCTCAGACAAGTATTTATGCTTAGATATTTGTCTGTGGTCTGGTTGTTTCTATGTATTATAAGTATATATTTACAAAAGAAAAGTATATAAGTAATATATCCGTTGTCTATCACCCATAACACAAGTCTAGTACTTAGCTTGGGGCTAGATGGCGATGTGTGGAATGTCCTGCAATATTTATTTATTATTTTTTAAACTTAATTCTAATAAATGAAAACGCAATATTTTGTAAGATATCTTTATTTAAAAAACTTAGTTTGTTATAAGTGTCTTAGTATAGAAAAACCTATTTTATTACATAAAACTAAATTATTTTAAAAAAGTAGGTATAGAAAAACATCTTATATCATATAAAACACAATACAATATTATTCAATATTTAATTTTCAAAATGTTTAGGACTTAAAAACTATGAAATCGAACAATGTTTTAAACTCCTAGGAAAGACACATGACCATGTGCTTTTGTAGATATCTTATCTGATGATATTAGTCGTTTATCATCATTACTGGATAAAGCGACTTTATTAACACAACGAGTAAAAACTTGGTGTCTTATCGACTTAAACAATATGTTTTTTTTCCTCAAAATTGTTTGGGAAAATAAAGTTTTTCTATAGTCAGAAGCTTCCAGCTCGCGAACGACACACGATTTTATGCCTTTAGCTTTTTTTATTTCACTATCTACGGTTTTTATACAATAAAGTTTTGAACGTAACCCTATGAATTCGGTGATTATTTTACCACCCATCTCATCTTTGAATAATCCAGGTACTTTTTTATTTATTAAAGGCAAACCATAATCGTTGTCTACGGAAAAGTTACTAGTGTCAAAATAATTACTAAAATATTTTTGTAAGTCCTTATAGAAATCATTTGTTTTAATGTAATACACGAAGCTATCTGTGTCTGAATAACACATTTGCAAACGATTATCAAAGTGCGGTTTCATTACAGAATAGTGAAAGTCATACATGTGCGCTTTAGACAATTCAAGTACAGTAAAACCAATGTAAATAGGCTTATCTAATGCAATGCAGTGTGGTTTAAGTTGAATTGCTGCTAAGTTGTCGCTAAAAATAATGGCATCTTGAAAATAAGGGCTAGCTATTAACTTTCCTGCGCTATTTTTCTTTTTAGTAAAATTATCATTATCGTCCCATTGATTAACTAATTTGACATTAATTTTCTTTTCATTGTTTTCCAAGGTTTTTCCGAAAATACTGTTGTTAAGTAATTTGAAAAAATCTTGTTCAAAAGTTGACGTAGCTTGCTGTCTCAAACGCGTATTTAAGTCAATGTACTGTTTTAAATAATTATCTTGGCGGAATGTGATCACTCTATGAACCTTTTTCAATACTAAACCATGTTTCAAACACGTTTTTAAATAAACATAATGGATAACATAATGGAATTTGTCGTATAAGTTAGGAATCAGTTTAGTATTTTTACCTCCCGGTGGAACAAATTTTTCGGGACAAAAAGGCAGATCGTTATGAATAAAGTGTAAGTTTTTAGGATAATTTAAATCAACCTCAAGAATAAAACCGTATTCTGCGTCATCTGGAATACTATTTACGTCTAAATTAATAATTTCATCTTCAGACAAAAATCGAAAACCAGATAACGGTAAAGTTAAACTCATACTGTAGCCGTAGAGATTATTGCAATCTATGTATATAAGGTAAGACTTTGGGATCGAAGGATCGAAATTCAGCATGTATTTGTTGTTGGCCTTTGCATACCTATGTGATACCATACAAATACCACCCCTTATTCCTGATTGTATCATATTATAAATAGAAACATCATTTATTAATTCTAATTCGACTTGTGTTTTGTAAAGCATTGCATCAAAAGATAAGCTTGGTGCTGTAATATAAAACGCTGGATCCAATTGATAATAGCGTTTACAAGTTACACGAAACTGTTCAAAGATATCAGTTAACAGTAAAACATCAGTTTTTAAATACAAATCTGTATACTGTCCCATATTATTTAGTCTAAATTGTCTCCAAACTAACTGAGCGTGTGCATAATCTTTTCTTGAAATATGTTCACCGGTTAGAGAACTATAAAAATATTTTTTATTTGGAAGAGATGTTTCATTATAACGTTCTAATTTATTCATGTAATCGTAAGGATAAACTCCTTTTCGCGTAAGGAGATGAAAATGTGTGTCATTCGGGAAATGCCTCCTTAAGTGAATAAATTGCTCTGTTTTCATACTTTTTGTTAATTTTTCTAAACTAGTATTTAAAAATTTGAAAGAGTCAACAAATCGCAACAAAATAAATTTTCCACCAGGCATGGGTATATACTTTGTGAATGAGACATAGTTCTCTTTCGTTTTTGGTATAATTTTAATAGAGCCGGAAGCTTCACCCAGTTTCGTAATAAATAAATGGCAATCATACCCAGACAAATTATGAAAAAAAATTGGTATAAATTTTGGAATTTTATATTGCAAGTTACAATAATTATGAGCGGCTCCACGATATTTCCCAGTTATGTGACAATGATCTCTTACTTTGTCACCATACAAAAAGTTCTGACAAATATGACATTTAGTAGCATTTTTATAATTCTGTGCATCAAATTCATTAAAAATTATGGGCATATTTTGAGACAATATATCGTATATATTACGAACGTCATTATAAATATATGATACAAATTTATCTACGCAATCGATTCCACGATATGTAACAAATTTATTGTAAGTTGGATTTTGTAAACAAACAATATTATAACCAAATGCAATAGGCACATGTTTTTGAGTTGTATAAGTATACGCGCTTTTATTATCCTCGTCGCAACTCGACTCAAGCATACTTTCGAAATCAGCATAAATTACGAATGGAACGTTTTGTTTACGTTCAAAGTTTTTAAATTTTATGACTGAATCCTGTTCAGGTAACAAGGTGGCTATACCATTACAAGTATGTCCTTGTAATTGTTCAATGCTGTTAAAAAACACTAAACAAATTTCACATAAAAATATTTTTTTATGATTGCGAGTGATTTGACTTCGTAATAAACGCGATAAGTCTTTAATTAGACAATAATGCGACTTTGTGCCCTTTTCTAAATAAAGTAAATGAATAGTTTTTCGGTTAACATTGTTTTCCGATTTATATAATGGGCCTATAATGGTGTTGTTTTTACTCAATCCGTAAATTATGAAACATAACCGAGGATTATTATTTTCAAATATAGATACATCAGAAAAAGTTACTGGAAACGACATGTTTTGTATATTCAATACATCATGAAAATTGGGATACGATGAAACTCTATCAGCATGTTTCTTCACTGGAAACAAGTATGCTAGTATGCTCCATAAGAAACAATACACATCAGAGTTACGAACGTTTATACAAGCTTTTTTGTTTTTTATTTGTTTGGGCAAATCAATGTATGTTGAACCACCAAGTGGTTGGTATTTATTTACATTGACTTCGAAGTGAATACAATTTAAGAAAGCCCACCCACTGTCGCGATCTTCAAATTCTTCGATTCTACTTTGCAAAGTTTGAAGAAGCGATGTAAATAACGAATCGAAATTATAATTGCTATAGATAGGAGTATTATTAGTACAAAACGATTTAATCTCCTGTTCATTGTTCTTAAACATGAAAAAAGCAGCATAAAGTTCAAAGTTTACTTTAACACAGATATGAATTTTTATGCATTCATTTATAAGAATTTGTATCTTATTCCGAATTGACTTCAAAAACAATTCGATACTGTACCTATCAGAATCCTGTGCCATTATTCTATACGAAATGATGCGACATTTAAAAGCAGATTCTATTATTTCAATTCCATCGCTATGTATTCGACTTGAACTATTCTGTTTATGCACTCTACTTCGTAAATGTCCTACCCATGACTTATTACTAATCAATAATTCGCATGTCTTACAGAACGGCATGTTAATACAAAAAGTTACCAATTAATTCAAAAACTTAAACTTAATAAACAAAAGAAATCATTCATTTTATATAATGTAGTATATAAAATATTAATAAAGACATTTTAATTATTTAAAGTGTACCTTATCTGTATCTACGTATAAAATCTAGAAATCACGCTTACAAGAAATCAATATTTCTTAAGTTTAAATCGTAAAAATTCGAAAAAAAATAATTATTTTAAGTTTATGTTTGGGCCATAAAATTTGGGTTCACTCTCTTTAAATAGATCAAATGAAGTTACAAGGAGCTTTTGTAAAGCATCCCACGATGAATCGCCTTCGTTACATAACAATTTTAAAGAAGTTAACGCTTTTTTGTACCGTTGATCAGGTTTCTCGTTAATTATGTCTGCGGTATTATATACCTTCACCTCCATAAAATATTCACCTGTAGCGGCTGCAGTCCGATAGCTTGTGCCGTTTGACACCTTCAGGGAATATGATGAAGCTAGGAGCTTGTTTGTTGTCGCCTTACGACTCGAACCTCCAATAATGGCATTCTCCTCATTTATTATGGAGAAAATGTTCTTTTTTCTGTGGAAGAAAGCAACACAAAATTAGTTTATTGAAAAATTAGTTTATGTTACGCGGGGTATTTGCAAACATTCGAGTTTTCATTCCGACTTTAATATCTGTATATATATTAATATCTGATTTTGATAAAACATAGCTTAGAACACTCTCCAGTAATTCACTTTAGAAACAAAAGAAAAAACAACTTACTTAGGAGGTACAGCTTCCGCCAGTTTACTCTTCTCGGTCTTCCTTTTCGTAGAACTTTTTGGTGTAGGCTTCTTTTTTGCAACTGGTTCCTGCACCTCGACCTCGACGTCAGATTGGTATGATTCGATGTCAGACCTAGAAAAAAATATAAAAAATAAAAATAACCTTCATTTTAGGTAGGTACTTCCCTAATTTCAATAATTAATAAATGAAATATACTCACTAACATTTTCAAAATGTTATTTCCACTTTTGGTAGTAACTTCTTGACGATTCTGCTGCACTGATGGAGAGTTATGATTTTTATGACAATTTTTCCGATTTAATAAAGTTTTATACGACATAAAACTATTTGTCAGCAAACTCATGTATAAATCTGAAAGCAAACTACAAACTTTCGCTCGGCCGACAGCTTGCAAACCGAGCAACCGTTCGAACGTAGGAGGCAAACAAAAACAAATGAACGTCATCACAATTTTAATAACTTCAAGTATCGTCCGAGCGAAAGTCGGTAGTCCACAAAAACTTACAAAGTAAAAGGATAGCTGTTATTTCGAAGTCATAGGAAAATGAACTTTATCTAACATTAAAAACAGTTTTCTCTTTTTTGTATAAAAAATTGAAATTGGATAAATAAAGCAGGTGCAAATTTTATATTCTCATAATATTTAGAAACTCGAAGTTGGCAAAATATGAGTCATAGAGATAAAATAAATAAAACATAATACTGAACAGAATTGGTTGTCTATCGGATGGTTGGGACATTAGCATCTTCTAGTGTAGGATTGAATACAAAGACTATTGATATATAGTTTAGTTTAGTTTAGTTTAGTTTTACGGGGCTGTTTCCGCACTTAGCCTCATTATTTGGGCCATTGTGCGGACTATTGATATATAAAAACAAAATGCTTTTTTTTTTTGTTTAAAAAATATTTTAGTGTGATTGATCACAAATTATTTTTGTAGTGAATAATATTCCGTTTAATGTATACTTTTTATAATTCAGTATACCATTTAACACATTTAGTTGATTAATTAATTGTTAAAACAAGTTCTTACGTAAAGCATTTTCCTTACAAAAATTATTAAGTAAAGTTACCCGAAGTTAATTGTTTAGTATATAATAAACAAAAAATATTTACTCTCTATACTGTGATAGTAGTAGCATAAGTATTTTGTCTCAATGACATAGGTATCACAATAAATTCCTTGAAACATCAAAAAAGATATTGTAATACAAATATTATATTACTTACAATGTTATAATAAGAATATTGATTACGAGTTATTGACAACCTAACATTTACTCTCTAGTACAGTTTTTTATCTCTATGTCAAGAACAGAAAATTGATGACGTGTTTTTGTTGCCACGGTCGCTGTAGAATCGTGAGAATGTATCAAATGGCTTTTTGTTTTTGTCAGACATGGTTATTTATTCCAGTAAAAAATAAAATTGAAGTTAAGTGAAATAAATAAGTTATTTAGTGAAAAATTAGTGATTTATATAAAAAGTGACGTAAACGTAATTTACTTATCTATGTTTGATTATTTGTAGATTTTTTAATTTTAAGCATTTTGTCGATTTAAGACAATCGGTGAGTTGATCATACTTAAGGGGTCTAATGAAGTACTTACCATGGGCTTCTCTGGTTGTGTCCTCAGAAAATCCGATCGAAAGACGATCTTACCACGGGCGTCGAACTGATTGTGTATTTTGAAAATAAAATCTTTAACATAATCTAAAAGACGATCTTACCACGGGCGTCGAACTGATTGTGTATTTTGAAAATAAAATCTTTAACATAATCTAAAAGACGATCTTACCACGGGCGTCGAACTGATTGTGTATTTTGAAAATAAAATCTTTAACATAATCTAAAAGACGATCTTACCACGGGCGTCGAACTGATTGTGTATTTTGAAAATAAAATCTTTAACATAATCTAAAAGACGATCTTACCACGGGCGTCGAACTGATTGTGTATTTTGAAAATAAAATCTTTAACATAATCTAAAAGACGATCTTACCATGGGCGTCGAACTGATTGTGTATTTAGTAAATAAAATCTTTAAATGACACAACCTATGAGATCTCGGGCTTCTCACTGATTGTGTTGACAGTAACTTATTATTAATTTTTTTTACATTAATACAAACATAGGAAATTTATTCACCGAAAAGTTACAAGTGTTACAAATGCATACAAAAAAGAGAGAATAGAAGACAAAATATATAGAGGTAAGTATGGCGAGACCGTTGGTTATTTTGCTCGGAAACTAGTGGATTGATTTTTATGTAATTTAGTACTGTTATACATTGATTTACTAAGAAAATATACATTTTCTGTGAATGGTCTAGGCCCCCGACCATAAAAATGAATAATTTTGGGTTTCAAGGAACAATAATTAACTACTACGGTAACATAAAATGTAAACAAAAACTTTAAAAAATTGGTGTTAAATAAATTTCCATCGATAACCTATCTGAAACAAAAATATTATGTAGGTACTTACCGATATTTCAGCTTTGGAACAACTGATTTAATTATAACACTGCGCTAGCAGATTACTGTGTATCCTTTATAAAATACTAAATGCGAATGATTATCGAATGGAACCGTTTGCCTATATTGCTTACTTTTCAGAATGATGTGAATGTAATTAGATTCAGTTGGTTTTAAATCTCTAATTTCATTTTTTCTTTATAGCAAAATCGTGTTGAGACATGTTGTTTTAGTAAACTGCATTGTTTATTAAGTACCTATCTTATTAGCAAGTAATGCAAGGCAGCTGTTATTTCATCTCTAATTTCATTTCTGTCTATATGACAAAATCACGTTAAGACATGTCGTTTTAGTAAACTGCATTGCTTATTATGTAGGTACCTAATATCTACACACCACATTTCTTTCTTAGAAAGTTTTGTCAGCTGGTATTTTATGTAATTGAAGTATACCTTAGTTAAAGAGTTATTTTTGACGACCCAGTTGGCACAATGGTCACCATGTCGGACTGTCAAACACAGGGTTGCGGGTTCGATTCCCGCCTCAGACAAGTATTTATGCTTAGATATTTGTCTGTGGTCTGGTTGTTTCTATGTATTATAAGTATATATTTACAAAAGAAAAGTATATAAGTAATATATCCGTTGTCTATCACCCATAACACAAGTCTAGTACTTAGCTTGGGGCTAGATGGCGATGTGTGGAATGTCCTGCAATATTTATTTATTATTTTTTAAACTTAATTCTAATAAATGAAAACGCAATATTTTGTAAGATATCTTTATTTAAAAAACTTAGTTTGTTATAAGTGTCTTAGTATAGAAAAACCTATTTTATTACATAAAACTAAATTATTTTAAAAAAGTAGGTATAGAAAAACATCTTATATCATATAAAACACAATACAATATTATTCAATATTTAATTTTCAAAATGTTTAGGACTTAAAAACTATGAAATCGAACAATGTTTTAAACTCCTAGGAAAGACACATGACCATGTGCTTTTGTAGATATCTTATCTGATGATATTAGTCGTTTATCATCATTACTGGATAAAGCGACTTTATTAACACAACGAGTAAAAACTTGGTGTCTTATCGACTTAAACAATATGTTTTTTTTCCTCAAAATTGTTTGGGAAAATAAAGTTTTTCTATAGTCAGAAGCTTCCAGCTCGCGAACGACACACGATTTTATGCCTTTAGCTTTTTTTATTTCACTATCTACGGTTTTTATACAATAAAGTTTTGAACGTAACCCTATGAATTCGGTGATTATTTTACCACCCATCTCATCTTTGAATAATCCAGGTACTTTTTTATTTATTAAAGGCAAACCATAATCGTTGTCTACGGAAAAGTTACTAGTGTCAAAATAATTACTAAAATATTTTTGTAAGTCCTTATAGAAATCATTTGTTTTAATGTAATACACGAAGCTATCTGTGTCTGAATAACACATTTGCAAACGATTATCAAAGTGCGGTTTCATTACAGAATAGTGAAAGTCATACATGTGCGCTTTAGACAATTCAAGTACAGTAAAACCAATGTAAATAGGCTTATCTAATGCAATGCAGTGTGGTTTAAGTTGAATTGCTGCTAAGTTGTCGCTAAAAATAATGGCATCTTGAAAATAAGGGCTAGCTATTAACTTTCCTGCGCTATTTTTCTTTTTAGTAAAATTATCATTATCGTCCCATTGATTAACTAATTTGACATTAATTTTCTTTTCATTGTTTTCCAAGGTTTTTCCGAAAATACTGTTGTTAAGTAATTTGAAAAAATCTTGTTCAAAAGTTGACGTAGCTTGCTGTCTCAAACGCGTATTTAAGTCAATGTACTGTTTTAAATAATTATCTTGGCGGAATGTGATCACTCTATGAACCTTTTTCAATACTAAACCATGTTTCAAACACGTTTTTAAATAAACATAATGGATAACATAATGGAATTTGTCGTATAAGTTAGGAATCAGTTTAGTATTTTTACCTCCCGGTGGAACAAATTTTTCGGGACAAAAAGGCAGATCGTTATGAATAAAGTGTAAGTTTTTAGGATAATTTAAATCAACCTCAAGAATAAAACCGTATTCTGCGTCATCTGGAATACTATTTACGTCTAAATTAATAATTTCATCTTCAGACAAAAATCGAAAACCAGATAACGGTAAAGTTAAACTCATACTGTAGCCGTAGAGATTATTGCAATCTATGTATATAAGGTAAGACTTTGGGATCGAAGGATCGAAATTCAGCATGTATTTGTTGTTGGCCTTTGCATACCTATGTGATACCATACAAATACCACCCCTTATTCCTGATTGTATCATATTATAAATAGAAACATCATTTATTAATTCTAATTCGACTTGTGTTTTGTAAAGCATTGCATCAAAAGATAAGCTTGGTGCTGTAATATAAAACGCTGGATCCAATTGATAATAGCGTTTACAAGTTACACGAAACTGTTCAAAGATATCAGTTAACAGTAAAACATCAGTTTTTAAATACAAATCTGTATACTGTCCCATATTATTTAGTCTAAATTGTCTCCAAACTAACTGAGCGTGTGCATAATCTTTTCTTGAAATATGTTCACCGGTTAGAGAACTATAAAAATATTTTTTATTTGGAAGAGATGTTTCATTATAACGTTCTAATTTATTCATGTAATCGTAAGGATAAACTCCTTTTCGCGTAAGGAGATGAAAATGTGTGTCATTCGGGAAATGCCTCCTTAAGTGAATAAATTGCTCTGTTTTCATACTTTTTGTTAATTTTTCTAAACTAGTATTTAAAAATTTGAAAGAGTCAACAAATCGCAACAAAATAAATTTTCCACCAGGCATGGGTATATACTTTGTGAATGAGACATAGTTCTCTTTCGTTTTTGGTATAATTTTAATAGAGCCGGAAGCTTCACCCAGTTTCGTAATAAATAAATGGCAATCATACCCAGACAAATTATGAAAAAAAATTGGTATAAATTTTGGAATTTTATATTGCAAGTTACAATAATTATGAGCGGCTCCACGATATTTCCCAGTTATGTGACAATGATCTCTTACTTTGTCACCATACAAAAAGTTCTGACAAATATGACATTTAGTAGCATTTTTATAATTCTGTGCATCAAATTCATTAAAAATTATGGGCATATTTTGAGACAATATATCGTATATATTACGAACGTCATTATAAATATATGATACAAATTTATCTACGCAATCGATTCCACGATATGTAACAAATTTATTGTAAGTTGGATTTTGTAAACAAACAATATTATAACCAAATGCAATAGGCACATGTTTTTGAGTTGTATAAGTATACGCGCTTTTATTATCCTCGTCGCAACTCGACTCAAGCATACTTTCGAAATCAGCATAAATTACGAATGGAACGTTTTGTTTACGTTCAAAGTTTTTAAATTTTATGACTGAATCCTGTTCAGGTAACAAGGTGGCTATACCATTACAAGTATGTCCTTGTAATTGTTCAATGCTGTTAAAAAACACTAAACAAATTTCACATAAAAATATTTTTTTATGATTGCGAGTGATTTGACTTCGTAATAAACGCGATAAGTCTTTAATTAGACAATAATGCGACTTTGTGCCCTTTTCTAAATAAAGTAAATGAATAGTTTTTCGGTTAACATTGTTTTCCGATTTATATAATGGGCCTATAATGGTGTTGTTTTTACTCAATCCGTAAATTATGAAACATAACCGAGGATTATTATTTTCAAATATAGATACATCAGAAAAAGTTACTGGAAACGACATGTTTTGTATATTCAATACATCATGAAAATTGGGATACGATGAAACTCTATCAGCATGTTTCTTCACTGGAAACAAGTATGCTAGTATGCTCCATAAGAAACAATACACATCAGAGTTACGAACGTTTATACAAGCTTTTTTGTTTTTTATTTGTTTGGGCAAATCAATGTATGTTGAACCACCAAGTGGTTGGTATTTATTTACATTGACTTCGAAGTGAATACAATTTAAGAAAGCCCACCCACTGTCGCGATCTTCAAATTCTTCGATTCTACTTTGCAAAGTTTGAAGAAGCGATGTAAATAACGAATCGAAATTATAATTGCTATAGATAGGAGTATTATTAGTACAAAACGATTTAATCTCCTGTTCATTGTTCTTAAACATGAAAAAAGCAGCATAAAGTTCAAAGTTTACTTTAACACAGATATGAATTTTTATGCATTCATTTATAAGAATTTGTATCTTATTCCGAATTGACTTCAAAAACAATTCGATACTGTACCTATCAGAATCCTGTGCCATTATTCTATACGAAATGATGCGACATTTAAAAGCAGATTCTATTATTTCAATTCCATCGCTATGTATTCGACTTGAACTATTCTGTTTATGCACTCTACTTCGTAAATGTCCTACCCATGACTTATTACTAATCAATAATTCGCATGTCTTACAGAACGGCATGTTAATACAAAAAGTTACCAATTAATTCAAAAACTTAAACTTAATAAACAAAAGAAATCATTCATTTTATATAATGTAGTATATAAAATATTAATAAAGACATTTTAATTATTTAAAGTGTACCTTATCTGTATCTACGTATAAAATCTAGAAATCACGCTTACAAGAAATCAATATTTCTTAAGTTTAAATCGTAAAAATTCGAAAAAAAATAATTATTTTAAGTTTATGTTTGGGCCATAAAATTTGGGTTCACTCTCTTTAAATAGATCAAATGAAGTTACAAGGAGCTTTTGTAAAGCATCCCACGATGAATCGCCTTCGTTACATAACAATTTTAAAGAAGTTAACGCTTTTTTGTACCGTTGATCAGGTTTCTCGTTAATTATGTCTGCGGTATTATATACCTTCACCTCCATAAAATATTCACCTGTAGCGGCTGCAGTCCGATAGCTTGTGCCGTTTGACACCTTCAGGGAATATGATGAAGCTAGGAGCTTGTTTGTTGTCGCCTTACGACTCGAACCTCCAATAATGGCATTCTCCTCATTTATTATGGAGAAAATGTTCTTTTTTCTGTGGAAGAAAGCAACACAAAATTAGTTTATTGAAAAATTAGTTTATGTTACGCGGGGTATTTGCAAACATTCGAGTTTTCATTCCGACTTTAATATCTGTATATATATTAATATCTGATTTTGATAAAACATAGCTTAGAACACTCTCCAGTAATTCACTTTAGAAACAAAAGAAAAAACAACTTACTTAGGAGGTACAGCTTCCGCCAGTTTACTCTTCTCGGTCTTCCTTTTCGTAGAACTTTTTGGTGTAGGCTTCTTTTTTGCAACTGGTTCCTGCACCTCGACCTCGACGTCAGATTGGTATGATTCGATGTCAGACCTAGAAAAAAATATAAAAAATAAAAATAACCTTCATTTTAGGTAGGTACTTCCCTAATTTCAATAATTAATAAATGAAATATACTCACTAACATTTTCAAAATGTTATTTCCACTTTTGGTAGTAACTTCTTGACGATTCTGCTGCACTGATGGAGAGTTATGATTTTTATGACAATTTTTCCGATTTAATAAAGTTTTATACGACATAAAACTATTTGTCAGCAAACTCATGTATAAATCTGAAAGCAAACTACAAACTTTCGCTCGGCCGACAGCTTGCAAACCGAGCAACCGTTCGAACGTAGGAGGCAAACAAAAACAAATGAACGTCATCACAATTTTAATAACTTCAAGTATCGTCCGAGCGAAAGTCGGTAGTCCACAAAAACTTACAAAGTAAAAGGATAGCTGTTATTTCGAAGTCATAGGAAAATGAACTTTATCTAACATTAAAAACAGTTTTCTCTTTTTTGTATAAAAAATTGAAATTGGATAAATAAAGCAGGTGCAAATTTTATATTCTCATAATATTTAGAAACTCGAAGTTGGCAAAATATGAGTCATAGAGATAAAATAAATAAAACATAATACTGAACAGAATTGGTTGTCTATCGGATGGTTGGGACATTAGCATCTTCTAGTGTAGGATTGAATACAAAGACTATTGATATATAGTTTAGTTTAGTTTAGTTTAGTTTTACGGGGCTGTTTCCGCACTTAGCCTCATTATTTGGGCCATTGTGCGGACTATTGATATATAAAAACAAAATGCTTTTTTTTTTTGTTTAAAAAATATTTTAGTGTGATTGATCACAAATTATTTTTGTAGTGAATAATATTCCGTTTAATGTATACTTTTTATAATTCAGTATACCATTTAACACATTTAGTTGATTAATTAATTGTTAAAACAAGTTCTTACGTAAAGCATTTTCCTTACAAAAATTATTAAGTAAAGTTACCCGAAGTTAATTGTTTAGTATATAATAAACAAAAAATATTTACTCTCTATACTGTGATAGTAGTAGCATAAGTATTTTGTCTCAATGACATAGGTATCACAATAAATTCCTTGAAACATCAAAAAAGATATTGTAATACAAATATTATATTACTTACAATGTTATAATAAGAATATTGATTACGAGTTATTGACAACCTAACATTTACTCTCTAGTACAGTTTTTTATCTCTATGTCAAGAACAGAAAATTGATGACGTGTTTTTGTTGCCACGGTCGCTGTAGAATCGTGAGAATGTATCAAATGGCTTTTTGTTTTTGTCAGACATGGTTATTTATTCCAGTAAAAAATAAAATTGAAGTTAAGTGAAATAAATAAGTTATTTAGTGAAAAATTAGTGATTTATATAAAAAGTGACGTAAACGTAATTTACTTATCTATGTTTGATTATTTGTAGATTTTTTAATTTTAAGCATTTTGTCGATTTAAGACAATCGGTGAGTTGATCATACTTAAGGGGTCTAATGAAGTACTTACCATGGGCTTCTCTGGTTGTGTCCTCAGAAAATCCGATCGAAAGACGATCTTACCACGGGCGTCGAACTGATTGTGTATTTTGAAAATAAAATCTTTAACATAATCTAAAAGACGATCTTACCACGGGCGTCGAACTGATTGTGTATTTTGAAAATAAAATCTTTAACATAATCTAAAAGACGATCTTACCACGGGCGTCGAACTGATTGTGTATTTTGAAAATAAAATCTTTAACATAATCTAAAAGACGATCTTACCACGGGCGTCGAACTGATTGTGTATTTTGAAAATAAAATCTTTAACATAATCTAAAAGACGATCTTACCACGGGCGTCGAACTGATTGTGTATTTTGAAAATAAAATCTTTAACATAATCTAAAAGACGATCTTACCATGGGCGTCGAACTGATTGTGTATTTAGTAAATAAAATCTTTAAATGACACAACCTATGAGATCTCGGGCTTCTCACTGATTGTGTTGACAGTAACTTATTATTAATTTTTTTTACATTAATACAAACATAGGAAATTTATTCACCGAAAAGTTACAAGTGTTACAAATGCATACAAAAAAGAGAGAATAGAAGACAAAATATATAGAGGTAAGTATGGCGAGACCGTTGGTTATTTTGCTCGGAAACTAGTGGATTGATTTTTATGTAATTTAGTACTGTTATACATTGATTTACTAAGAAAATATACATTTTCTGTGAATGGTCTAGGCCCCCGACCATAAAAATGAATAATTTTGGGTTTCAAGGAACAATAATTAACTACTATTGGGCGTGTTACATTTAATGTATCGATCAATCAATCAATCAATCAAAACAAGACCATGTTACATATATTATAGGTATACTTCGCTCGCGTCAGTGCGCACGCGCATCGTTGAACAATTGACCCATTTCCGGTTCTACTCGTAGGTTTTATATCCATTCTTTTTGCTATTTATTTAGGAAGTGATTTTTCTGTATGAAATCTATAAATAAGACTTCCCAACTTTTTTTGTTCCTACCCCTAAAAGAGCAGACTAAAAGATAAAGTCTGATAAGACTACGTCATAATATGTGACGTATTATTTCTTCTTATTTCTTCAATTCATCTTTTTAAAAAGAAAGAATCTAGGCGTCCAAAAGATAGGAATTTGACCAAAAGAAAAAATCTAAGCGTCCAAAAGATGAATTACTTAATTTATAACTTTCTCATTGAAAATTGAAGCCTATATTGCCTACAATAAAGACATGCGAATTCTTAGAAATCTCATTAAAAATCAATTAGTAAAAAAAACTGAGGATACCGGTAGTCACAAGTGGCCGGAGGCAGGACCGGGCTAATCAACCTGTATGCAAATACTGAGCAAGGTGAAATACATCCTATATTAAAGTTTTAAGGTCCTAATTTGTCTTTCTGTCAATAAGTGCCTGGGGTTAGGTCTTCAAATTACCGTGCAGCATTTGGAAGCGATATTATACGATCCTCACGCGATGTTCACTCAACGAGTTTGATAAAGTATCTAACCTGATTAGAATGAATCAGATACGCTCAGGGGATTTTAGGAGTAAACCAATGGGCTTACTCCTAAAATCCCCTTGCCATGATCCCCTGACATCTGAGATCTTGTAGTACAGTCAGCTGCATAATTGCAGCCCTCGGTAGAGTTCAAAAATTACTATTATGGGAATGTTTTCATTCTAATAATTTTTGTTTGATTAATTGATGAGTTAGAAGGCTTTGAACTTCACCTAAAGCAGGTGCCTAGAATCTTGCTCGTGTTGAAAACATTCTTATAACAGCCGTTTTGGAGCTCTACGATGGGTCTGCAATTATGCAGCCGACCGTACATTTGATGATGTCTAGGGGATATTGGAAATAACTAATTTGATTATATTTAGGGTAGTCAAATCGAGTGTTAACAAAAAGGGTAACGGAAGTAACGAAAGAGGATGCTCTTTGTTAGGTTGGATTAGCTACGGAACTCCTTGCCTTTACCGTCTATCTTACCAAGAGGTTGGATTAGCTACGACTGTTAGAATAGTGTCGACTTTATACATTGCTGTGCTATTCTGTGAACGCCGAAGGGGTTACTGGGAGAAGATTTTAAACCACACCATGGTTTGAATGTAGGTATGTCAATGTCATAAGCCTATATCTGGTTCATGAATATGCCGTTTTAAATAACTTTAGTAGCTTTATTGTCACTAGTAATACTAGATTAAGTACATTATGACAATATAATACAATGATTCACCGATGCCATAGTTAACCTCTATAATGGCAAGTACGCGGCGGGCGGGGTGGCGCAGGCGCAGGCGGCGGGTAGGTAGAGAAAAAGCTCACAACTGTAAACCGTGAGTTACGGCCACTAAACCATACTTAGTGATATTTACGAGCATTTTACACATTAACAACATTACAGCAAGTATCTATACTTGCGTTGCAGCTTTACTTTACAGATCTAAATTCATTATGCAGTTTGTTTTAATCAATATACGCGTGGTCTAAGAAATATTTGACGTAGTATAATAATTCCTCTTCGCCTAACATGAAAAAACACCACGCCAAGCTCCCATACCAAATGTACATTTCGTTGATTACCATTTTTCGAAAATTTGACATTTCTTGTATGTTCGATTAACTATCCTCAACAGCGTGGAGGTGCTGAAACCAATTAACTTATTTTGATAAAAATTATTACGAGGTGTAAGTAGATTAAATCCTTTGGTGTAACATAGACTGCTTTTATCTTAATATTTCCATGATATGGGAACTTATGCGGGTTAAACAGCTGGAATTTGCTAGTAAATTATAAGTAACATACTGAATACAAAACTTAGGCCTAAGCACTTTTGTTAAGATATCAAATCAACAAATATTATAAAATAACAAGTAATCGGACGATAATTTTCAAGTAAACTCGTACAAACCAAGTATAATATTTGTACGAACAGACCGACTCTACCGTTATCGAAGTAAATCGACTTATTAACTCTACACACGGGGACGTGCGTGCGCGCATGCAAAATAACCGAAACATACCCCTCTCATTCACTCTAACACATCTTAACTTAACTATGAAAGAGACAGGAAAAAGTGATATTATATTCAGTTTAATACAAAGACATTTTAATTATAATAAAGTAGAAAGAACATTGACTTAGCAAAATTTTGTTCTTGGTCTTTCCTTTAGTGGTCTCACATTTGACGAATAAAAAATAAATTATTTAAACTATATTTTTAATCGGCTTCAAAAAAAGAAAGAGATTTTTATTATTATTTTATGATTGTTTTTTACTGTTGTGTTTTGCTTTCATTTTGTGGATCATTTTACGGCGTTTTATATAATCTGAGACCGTTTGGATAGGTTGAGATGTTCTCTTTATTTTTGATATATTGAATGTCTTTGTTAGAATAAGTGTGTACCGAATGTAAGTAGCATCATGTTATTATTAACATAGTTTATTTTAAGGATGGCTTTCAAGTAGATATTTATCTAAGTGCTACCTACACGACGCGACGGCTACGCTACGTGCGTGCACCTGTATCTAATGATATAGGTAGGGGCTTAAGGTCACATGTTGGCCTTTCCTCTTTTGTTACTGTTTCGATTGTCTTTTGGTTCTGTCTCGATCGCCTTTTGCTTCTGTTGCAATTAGCTCCCTGGTGAACAAATCTCGACAGCTAAGCGGCTGCCCTCCTAGGGGAGCATGGATGAGCCGCGACACACTTAGATTTTTAGTAGTTCATTAATTTAGTAGTTGATTAATTTAGATTCACCTTTTGCCCTAAAACATTGGTTTCAAAAGAAAAAAAAACATAGATCTAGTGTAATGCCTGGCCTTAAAGCTGTAGATATACGTAGCCATAGTTTTTTATTTTCTTCTATATTCTCTTTGGCTTGTATTCGATCAAAAAAATGCTGCCATCTTATCTGACTTTAAAAACAAGGAGGAGGTTCTATTTAACAAGTGATAGGTCAGTGAATGTGAATTTGTACTAATAAACTAACAAGTACAACATTTTATTACTATGTAAAAATTTATTTTGTTACTATTATCCGGTCTTCTTTTAGTAATAGGTGATAGAGCATTTCGAGGGGTTATTGTAAAGTGGCCACAAAGTCGATTGGTCACATTTTTGTAAGTCCCATATATTTTTAAACTCGCCACAGCCATGAAAAGATGGATCGTAAATTAATTGTAGACGCAGAATATATTAGTTTTCATTACAATAAAGACAACCAAAGATGGTAGTAACATCGACATAATTTCCATGCAAATATGAATCGAACATAATGTGAATAGTTAAATTGAAATTGAAAGTTGGGATTGAATTGATATCTGAATTGAATCGCGTCTAGTGCTCGTAATAACGGTGGAACAATGTCTCGAATCAAATCATCTGAACATCATATTATTACTGTTTTGTTTTTGTTCTTTGTTTCTGAGTGATATTTAGATATAGTTTTACAAAACATGAATAGTTAGGTCATAATATTTTATAGTAGTGTACTTAAGTACTATTAAACGGAAGTCATATGGACGAAGAACTTTAACCCTCCAAGTGTTAGTTCATTATTGGGCACTCTTGATGGTAACAACGCACGACTTAGACGTGACATTATGATAATATTTATTGATGCCTTTAATTTCTATTTTGAAAGTATGTACACCTGCCTTAATCTGATACAAATCATAACTAATAAAGATTTATATCAGTTCGTGATATAGGTGACATTAATTGTTGTTTTAATAACAGTAATTATTAATAACTAATAAATGTCAATACATTGTACAATAATATTAAGATTGAAGATTTATATCTCATATTAAAACTAATGATGTTTCGGATGTTGGGAAAGCTTAGAATTTTGACCGTTCGGTTATGAAAGTGATCATCCATCATTTTGTTTCAATTAAATTAGAAAGTTGAGATAGGAACTTGAATTTTACGAATATTTAGCATTAATTTTGTAAATAATTTAGTAGCCGCACTAACGGTCGAAATCAATAACCTAACTAACTAAGGGTCATAGCATTTTCAGTAATTTTTCCTGTAGCAAAACTATCAAAAAATGGTAGTTAACCCTTGGTCGCTGATAGAAAGGATTGATTTCGTCCGATAGAGCTAGACTATCTACAAGTATAATTTATAAAAAACTAAATAATAAAACCAACTTCAACAAGGTCCAATGCCAATGAAATATCTCTAGATGTGCGTGGGTTAAGTACAAGATCACTTACTCATTGTTTTACTTGCACTTTACCTAATCTACAATTAAAATTATTATTCCTAAACTGGTTTTAGATAGAAATTTTGGAGTCAACTAAACGGTTCAAGTATCATGAAGTCACTGCGAAAGAATGAACCACGATCCCTAACTCATGAAATATTACAGTAAACAACGAGCACACCAACCGGCGGCGGCGGCGCGGTGCTCTGACGTATACTTCGAATAACTACTGCTTCCGTTAATTTTCTTTTGTCGATAACAGAGTTGGTAAACAACAGGAGTTCTTAGGTTACAAAACAAAATACTATAACATCGTCCCTTTTTTAAAGTCCGTTAAAAAATAAGTAAATAACTCACACCTTCTATCTCAAAAGTTTTCATAAAACAGTTTGGTGTAAGGTCAAGCAACCGAGTGATTCATAATTAAAGAGATAACTCGCTAAGTTAAAGTGTAAAGTAGCAATTTGATATCACATAACACTGATGTTTATAACTTGATTAACTTGGAAAATACATAAAAAAGAACCGGTATGGATAATGCCAACTTAGAATAGAATAGATAACTTAGAATGGTAGTCAATTGGTGCGTTCCACCTACATATTTAATGGGACAGCTTTGTTACATGTTGATATATACTTAGATTGTTTTATATAGCACGTTATAAATTCAACTTAGTTAAGAGGGTATAGAAAAGTATACCATACAAAAAGAAAAAGCTCTTTCCTCCTAATATTAATATTGTCTAATTTCGATTGGTTTTTTTGTTGTGTGTAAATTATTTTACTACAAACTAGACTAGGCTTGTATTTCTTCTTTTTTAAATTTTAAAATAACTTAATAGTAATAATAAATATTTTTACAGAATACATACTATTCAAACGATTGGCATCAATGATATAAAAATTTTGTTGCAATTTAAGGGATTAAAACAGCTATGCTCCGGAACAAATATTTCATCAAAAAGTGTCAGTTGTATGTGATTCTCTTAAGTTATATCCATATTGATACAAGGTGAAATTTACAAGGAAATTATACAAAAAATGATTGTTCTCTAGGCGTGTAGACTTTGGCTTAAAAATATTGGAATTTCCAAAAATCCCAGACACCCGCACTAAACAGTTTGCTTCGTCATTCATTATTCGTATAACACGGGAATGGAATCAAGTTCCCTGCGTCTGACTTATACAATGCAGGGGTTTTCAAGTCACGAGCAATGATGGTTCCGAGTGTTAAAGTATCTTCTAGACACGCGTGCTACATCTGAGATATCATCGTCACTGACTATCCGGTGAGATAATGGTCCAACGCTGACGTATCACTTGAAAACAAAAATAAATAAAACATACGTAGTAGGAAATAACTGCTAAATCAAACTGACAAATGAAATACAGAATACTGACTCCAAACTATTTTAATTTAACATTTCAATTACGAGTACATCTAAATAATTAATTGCTAATATGAAGTAGCGGAATTCGAACGCAATAACTAATCTAATCTAACGGAACTTCAATTTAAATCGAGGTCTATAGTTGTTATATTTAGAAGAGTATCATGTACTCTATACGATATTATTAACACTTTATATTCTCACATATGATTTTATTAAAACACAAGCTCTTGCCCGCGACTTCGTCCGCGAAGAAATCGGAAATAGTTCTAATGGGAGTTTTAATTAGTTTTAACTCTAATATATTTCTGTGGGTTTTAATATTACCAAAATCGGTAGGTTGGTTTGTTTTAATATTCTTTTATATTTGTGTTTATTCAGTTTTTTTCTATACTTATAATAAAGTTAGAGAGGACAAAAAGTCTGTACTTGGAAGCAAATTACAAAAATGGGTCTAGTGGACTTAGAAAAAGTAGTATAACAAAAATATATGCTTAGTTTTCAAATTTCATGTTTGTCTGTCAGATTGTTTGTTTTACATTTAAAACACCTAAACCATTTGAAATCTGGTTTTCATTATTAAATAGCTCTTTTTTCGAGGAAGGTCGTGTTATACATTACATCGAAATTTAATTTAATTTTTTCACCTCCTTAGGGTGGAATTTCGAAAAACCCTGTCTTATCCGGTGCCTACGTCATGCAAAGAACACACCCTCCAAATTTCAGGTCTTTACGATCAGCAGTTTAGGCTGTGCGTTGATCCGTCAGTCAGTCAGTAGTTCAGGACAAAGCATTTTATATGTATAGATATTAAATAGCAGCAGCTTACGGTTCCACTCGCGTAAGTCCCGATCCCGTGGGAATACCGAGATAAAACGTACCCTATGTTACTCTCAAGTCTTTGTATCCTCATAACTGATTTCATCAAAATGGATTCCGTAGTTCACAACAAACAAAAAATCTTTCTCCTTTATAATAAAAAACTGACCCGATTAGTAGCGCGACTCAGGTTATGACGCGACGTATGGAAAATACCTCTGTATATTATATCTATAACGCAAATCACTATTTACCTAAAAAAGCAGGTTAGGTTAGATGCGTGCCTAACTGACCTAACATGCGTGAGCGCAACGAGCGCCAACATCGTACATAAATAGATAGAAGTTTAACTGAATATAATTGGTTACAGCATGGTGTAACCGTGCTTTTGTCTTAAACCTTAACAAATACAATTCTATGCTCGTGTTTTTTACACTTAAAAATAAATAAATTGCTTTGAAGCTGTAACGAATTACTCTTAATCGTTTTTCGAATTGTTTCGGCCGTCGTCAATCTAATTTTAAGCAAATTTGAGGTCATTACCCAAATATTTTTGTAGTGCATGCAAATGGTAGCTTAAAGCATAAAATGTATACAACAGTGGATTTTAAATAAGATTTAAACGCGAATTAATAAATAGCCAACACAGGATCTATTCATATTTAAACGTTGATTCAGTCAATTGACCTCAATTCACATGTAAGTCCGCCATCCATGCAAATTATGCACCAGCATGTGAACTATTCGCAGTCTTTTTATTTTAGGTTACACTCGAACCGGTCGCCATTTACCGGCGACCGTAAAATTTATGCGATTTGCCATAAACTTGTTAAATAGATTTGTATGCCAACCACATTCGTTAAAACAAATATTATTTAAGCATATTTTATTGTACTAAAAGGAATCTCGCACATAAATGAAATAGTAAGACCATTCCATAAATTAACTTTAAAATAGTGATAGTAGTAAATAAACAAGATGTCGGCGACGGCGACCCGTCAAGTGAAGTCGTCGAACTCAGCAAACATATTGATGTGTAAACAATGGTGGAAAGTATGCTGGATGTATGGAGACCAGGAGAAGTACTACAGACAACTCTACGGGAAAAGAAAACTCAACAACTTTAACCGAAACTTTATGAACTTCGATACAGTCGATACAAAGCGACCTGGTGCTCAAATTACTGAACTAACAGATGATTTCTTCGAAGATAGAACTAATGTAGATCAAATAGAACCGGCGCCAGATGAAAGACCGTTCGGAGTCGATATAAACGATACAGACTACGGCTTCGATTACCAAAACTCATGGCAAAAAGACCAAAGACGACAACCCATACAACAGAACTACGACTCGTACGTAAACACAACCGATTTAGATAAAATTATAATGAGCACAGATAGTATTAGGAGCATGATTGAGAATGGTCTACCTCTAACCGAAGTCATAGATTCAAAAGATGAAATAATAAAAAATGGTGAAACAATCGGTAGAAACACAAAACTCGTTAGCAAAACAAAGAAAGGTGTTTTAGTTACTGAAGAAACTGAAATATCCACAGATTGCAAGACTAATGCTAATTTAAAATTTCAACGGTCGTCAGTGAAAACTGGTCCAAATAGAACAAAGGAGGTGTTGCAGCCAGTGAAGGAGGATAGGATATTAAAAAATTGTGCAAGAAGCAAGTGCTTGGGAGACTTGCTGACTACCACGACGACGACTCTGGTGACTGTGGCGCAGACATCAGTCACCTCATGCAATGAGTAAGTTGTTGTTTCATTTACATTTTTTAAGGAGCGGTTTCGCTCTCTGTATTGCCGCAGACGCAACTATTCTATGTCCTAGCTTCTTTTGTTTTAACCTAAACACATCGATTCCTAAAATATAATGGCCAAAATACAACCCTTTCACGGTCGGGTAATAAGTATTGTAACATCAATGCACATGCAATCGAATAAATCACAGCCAATGACATTGGCAATGCTATTTTATGAGTTTGTGATATATTTTCATGAATAAATCATGGTAGTAGCCATTCAGGAATAGAATTAAAACAACATGGGGTATATCTACGTCTTTATATTTTATTACCCGACCACGGAATGGTTTTGTTGTTAACAGTCTACGTTTGTATATTTGTGCTTTGGACTTTAAAACTAAAGTACCATAATTTTGATCTAGGCACACCTCACTGTTGCCCAAAATGTAAGATAAGTTTTGTCTCACGGTGTGAATCTAAAATGTAGCTCTACAAATCTAATCACCTTTTATAACATGTATGGAGACAACTCGTACCAACCGACGGACGACGCGACGTACGTGGATTGAATAATAGTTATAGCTTCATAGTGAAGAAAAACATCGAGGAGTGAAAGAATATTCACTATTACCATTAGTTTTGTCTCTCAAGTGCAGCACTGCTGCAGCTCAGAGATAATAATTTATATAAATTCTAGTCAAACCACTGTTTTCTTACATTATTGTAAGAAAACAGCTAGGTATAGTATCCACAATTGATAGCTGTCTCGTCAATTTATGTTCGAATGAATTACAGTGGGATAATATCAGAAACTTCTCAGACCTTTGATAACAATTGCCTGAAAAGACTGGAATATAAGTGTTTATTACCATCTATGCTTTGAGAAATTCAGATAAAGAAACGGTTAACCTGTAAAACTTTACATTACTTGTAAGGTTTACAATTTTCATTAGGCTAGTAAACATAGTTATAAATATTTTTGACACGCTAAAAATAACTATATAAATAATTTAATTAAATTAAAGATGTCTCAAATAGATGGCAAAGACATCTTTACATCAGGCAAGATAAAAAAAAACTGAAATATGGCAGTACAAACTCCAAACTGACGAAGTTTATAAAGATGAGGCTGTATGGCCGCATTCAGGAGACTTTGCCTTACCTGTCCGGTAAAATAAAAGAAAATATATGGTCATCTTAACCAGAGACAACGATGGTTATAAACGCCGCCATCTATCGCGCGATGAATAACTTACATAGAAAAATAAACCTAAAATAAATATCTTTCATTGAATACAGCTTAGATAAAAATTAAATTTAGAATTTAAAAAACTCTCGACTTTTATCTAACATAACTTTCAGACGGCTAAATCGATTTCGATTAAACATGCTGAGAACACACAAGCTAAGTACACTCTCGACTAATTCACCTTTCAAACAAGAGAAACAAAAACAAAATCGGTTCATCCGTTCGGGAGCAACGATGCTACAGAAAAACATCCATTCGTTTTTGCGTAGGGGGTTAAAAACCAACTATACTATACCAGGATCAACTATAAAAGCAACTTCTGTAAATACTTTAGCATTGAGCAATTTCATTGCAAAATTCCCGGTTTAACATTTATAGCTGGATTAGAAGCTATGGGCTATTGTTGTTGATGTTTCCAATAATAATGTTACCTATGTGGAACTTCACATTGTGGTCTTTTGTTGAGCTCTTGGCTATGTTCTCTCATAGTGATAAAATACTTAATATACTCTCTAAGCCTCTACGATATAGAGATAACATCAGAATCAAATATGAGGAGATCCGAAGGCGAAATAATAAGCTAAAATGGCAATAGGCGGGAAATATGGCGCGTCCAACTTGGGGTTAACGTATTGCAAAACGCAGCGCGGGACGGCTTCGGATATTTGACACAGAGGGCACGCAACCGATCGCTCTCTAAGTCTTAAGGAAAGATCTATGTTCAGCAGTAGACGTCCTGCGGCTGATATGATGATGATGACATCAGAGTCATCGATTTAAATTCAAGATCTGCCTATCTAAATCTATCACTCACAATAGTAGGGGGTCATTTGTAAAAACCAAATGTAACTGATGTAAGGCTAGGGAATGTAGCTAATTTTTTGACTTGATAAAAAAGTTGGGATGAAGTATTAGCTACATTCGTCAGAATTGTGTCGACTCGACGTTAAGATGAGGCGTGTTACGAAGGGTTAGGGTACATCTTGCCCACCCACGGAAAAACTGGTCTCTAATGTGCGGCGGGGAGTCCTCATGCAAAAAGGGGTACTAAAGAGGTCTAGTTGCGAAAACGGCCCTTAGAAAACATATGTGAAGTTAAATTCTCTAGTCATAGACATTGTTCAGTTCGTTCACCTTCTTGTATCGAGGCCTGCTTATTCTCTATTCTAACATAATATTCAAATGGTTAATCTCTATACCAGTCATCCAATTTATTTAGATAGAGATTTTACTACCAATAAGTTATAAATATCTCTGTTTACGTCTGTTGCCTCGTATTTTAGATGTCATTATTTTGAATTTATTTCTCAGGAAATCAACTTCAATCATAGCATAGATTCAGGAGTAGGTTCTTAAATTAGACATAAATCAGAGTCCTGATCACCGTACCTTTATCTTTACTAAAAAGCTTTAACTTTAGAAAACCTTCCCATTAAAGCTTCCATCTTTTCTATACATCTATAAAGCTGAAGAGTTTGTTTGAACGCGCTAATCTCAGGAACTACTGGTTCAATTTGAAAAAATATTTTTGTTTTGGACAGTCCATTCATCGAGAAAGGCTATAGTCCAGGGCGGAAGCCTTCAAAAATGGTAAAAAATGAAAAAAAAATTGGATGAAACCCATTAGAAAAGGAGGGGAATATGATCAAAATGAAAGGAAAAATAAATTACGGTCGATCCGAGTTCGGGAAAACCCCCCACTTCCCACAAGCGGGGGTTTTCACATAACCTCAAGATTTAGGTTTAACTTTTTTCCATAGGACTTGTAGTTTTGCCGGAAATCAAGGAAAACCATTTTTTACCCTTAAAACCCCCCACTTCCCACTTCCCGAACTCGGATCGACCGTAATTTATTTTTCCTTTCATTTTGATCATATTCCCTTCCTTTTCATCCTACTGTAATTTTTTTTGGTTTCAAAAATTATCGACCCTGGTCTAATAGGCTACATTTTGATTTGATATTCCCACGGGATCGGGACTTACGCGGGTGAAACCGCGGTGCGCAGCTAGTGCATTATAAAAACAAAAGTTGTTTTTGGAAACCGTGCCAAATAATTACCCAAATTCACCCTAAATTCAAATAACAGTGCTTTTCAAAATTATTAACGGTTAATTCATAAACGTCACTTTCATTTTCATTCGCGATAGTTTTACAGTCTTTTAAGCGTTTTAGTAGCTAGCAAATTATATTCTAAAGGTGTGGTTTACAAAATAATGATCGATTTAGATTTCTACGAATAATTTACGAAAAACAAAATAAAAATACTGCGGCCGTTACTTCTGTAACAAACTGGGCTGTAATACCCAAAATGTATCCTTTGCCTTTCATTAAAAAGCGGTAAAGGAACAAAAAATTTGTTTTACGATGGAGTTAGATCTCAGCGCCCCGCGAATTTCATCAAACGAACAAAATAAACGATACAATCTGGAAATTTTAAGGCACGACATTATAAGCAAAATACAATATAGTGTAGGTATCTACAAGATAATCGCAATTAACAAGTACGACTTTAAACAGTCCGCGCCAAAAAAAGTACCCAAACAACATGGCGGTATCGAAGGGCAGAGACAAGATGTTATCTTTTTAAGGCTACCGTTTACAGGCAAAGGCTTGTACTCGGATACAGCCACACTGATCGATCGATTCTCTCTGAATTATTCATAATGAAGTACCCTTTGATTCGCTTTTACTTTTAATTTATGTTAATAACTTAATGAATGTTGTGTGTTACTTTTATTATTGGTATTTGAAACTTCAATTTATTCGAGAATTTTCGGTATTTTGTTTCCGTGCTATTAAAATACTTATTCAAACTTATATTTAATTAATTAATTCATAAAGATTGTAATTCAACATGATTAACAAGATTTAGTTGTGTATCGTGAATATTAGTGAATGTAATGTAACACAGAATAACAGGAATTCGGAAAACGAGGAACCCCAATTTTGAAGCACTTTTAAAACCAGCGAAGATGCTTCTTATTATCGGACAATAAGTCCACCTCTCACTTGGTATTATTAGCTTGTTCTGGGCACTTTTCCGTCGGGGTGACTATAACAAACATATTTTTTCAAGCTTTTTGGCCTCAATTTTAATAAATATCTTCCGAATGACATCACCAGAGTACCTATGCTTTAAAACGCTTTAATGGGCTATATTTTTCATACGTAATCAAAATATGTGAGTACCAACATGAAAATATGTTACAAAAATTTAAATAAGTGTAGTGAATCATATGAAGTCTCACCTTGCCCCCGGGGGGCAACACAACACAACATACAGACGTAACTACCTACATACATAGGTATACATAACTTTATATTTGTAAAGAGTTATGCTTGCTTGAATAGTAATGAGGAACGTGAGGTTTTTAACGGCATTCGTTTAAATCAACTGGGATTTTGATGGTATTTTTGGTTAGTGCTCAAGCATTTTAGATCTAGCAAGTTGGGCTTGCCTCAAGTCAGGTGGATATAACTTGACTAATGGCTAATTAAAAAAAATATAAATAAAGCTGCGTCCGCGGTTTCACGCGCGTAAGTCCCGATCCCGTGGGAATATCGAAAAAAATATCCTATGTCCGTCTTATGATTGTAAGCTACCTCCCCACCAATTTTCACCCAAATCGGTTTAGCCGTTCCCGAGTTATAAATGGTGTAACTAACACGACTTTCTTTTATATATATAATAAGATTAACATAAGTACCAGGGCACCATAAAAACAAAAGATTTCAGAAGAACCTACGTCGTCGGTTAGGTTAGTTCAAAGCTTTAATCAAATGGTATTAAAGTGATACAAAAAAAAATATCTCTCTAAAAAGACAGCTTGGAAACACTAAATAGTGCTAGTGTTTTGAGCCTAGGCTTAAAAGCACTTTGTTTTTTATGTTTTAGAGTACCATTTGTCCCCTATTGATTATACACGCATAGGCGAACCATTTTATGCCATATGTCCTCCTAGAGTGATAGAAGGGCATATTCCGTTTGTGCTCCTAAGTCGCTCGATTGTAGTAGATAGAAAATTAATTCAATTCGATTAAAGTCAAGTACCAGGGCATAATAACAGTAAAAGAGGTCTGCTGGTAAGAGGAAGTAGGTACAGTCGATGAATATAAAAGCAGTCTCACCTCTAAGATTATAGTAGTGTTCTACGCACTAGGCTTATTTTTATGGCTCAAGAGGTCAATAGTGTTATTACCCTCTGAGCCATGAAAACCTTCAGCCACACAAGAAATAGTGTCGTAATGGTCGAAATCAATAACCTATATCATATCATAAACTGATAGTTTTTGTCACTTTTTTCTGTAGCAAAATTGTCAAAATATAAATGGATTTTCCATTCCAGTTTGGTCCATTTGGGGACAGCTTTCGGACACAGACAGGGCAGGTTTATACTAATAGCTTCGTGAGACTGGTGTTGCACATCTGATCGGGTCTGTACAATAGAGTAGGAATATTATCAATCAACCGATCTAAATTAATGTTGCTTTGACGTAGAGTTGACCTGGTTACAGTGAAACTATGAAAGTTATTCGCTTTGGTACTGGTTTAGTGGGAAATGTGATAACTTCCAGTCATTTACAACGATCTGTAGCTGATAACTAATATACAGTTGTTTTCACTAGTCGCAACTTCAAATGGACAGAAGTATGCTCACGACTCTTGACTGTAGATATCTACTGATAAATACTGAACGGACGTACGCTACCCGGAGTGACACGGGTAAAGACGCGGCGCGGGCTAGTCTGTAGGTACTAATAATAAATCACTACCGAGTAGAGAAATCAATGTGAAAAATAACTCCACTTCAATACTCATAAACAAAGATAAGGAATCTCTTACTAAGCCATTCATCTCGATGATAAAACCTGATTTTTCTTCAGCATGCAGTTAAACCTTTGTGAAATAAACAGATTTCTAGCTGCATGGTTCAAAAACTCATGGATCTTTTCAATCATTTATGGACTCAGCTTCCATGCGCTCGCGCATCTCAACACCGCGAGAAAATTTCAAAAGAATGATTAATCGTTGAGAAATTCACCTTAGTACCATAAATCTAGAGTTCATAATTAATTAATTTACGTAAAAAAGCTATAGAAAACTGATCGATTGCTGTAATAAATTGTAACCTTAACAGCCTTTAGTTAAAGTTGAAAATTAATTGTAATTGCTGATTGATGTTGTATAGGGTACCGTTAAAATATTTGACGTAAGAGAAAATTAACTTTGATCGTAAAATGTAAATAGCTGCGCCCCGCGGTTTCACCCGTGTAAGTATCGATCCCGTAGTAATGTCGAAATAAAAAGTCTTTGTAGTAGTTCAGATTTCTAGCTATTCGTATACCAAGTTTTGTCATAATCCGTCCAGTAGTTTTTGTGTGTAGGAGGTACAAACAAATACACAAACTTAAGCATTTATTATAAAGTTAATCAACTTATCTCACTCATCTATTAAAAGTGATAAGAAGAGATACACCACAAGTTAAGTTTGTTTTATATTACTGTATATTTGTGGTCAAAATAATTTAAATGTAATGTAATAGAGAACCAGCTGGATACTATATCTGTTGATTGAAGTTTACGAGGGAAACGTTGGGAAATACTTACTTGATCTGGATTATCAGATTTGAACGACACGGTTCTGCTCTTTATGCCGTATTTCGAATTTAGAAATAGAAATATTATTATGATTTCATTATTTATGGTGCGTCATAATATATTTAGCCAGCAAAAAGCATTTCTAGAAATATTGTCAAGGAAAAATGATTATTGAATAATGTCGCTGTTTTAAATTTTGGGATGCGACCTGAAAATATTTCTCGAAATATTCCTATTATAATCCCAAATTGGCCATATAAGATGGCTGGCCAATGTTTCTTTTGTTCAAGGTTTTTGACGGTGTTGGTTGGCCTAGTGGTAGGTACATACTACATACCACGACTCCGTGCACCAATCGATTTTTCTTATGAAAAGTTTATGTGCGCTAAATTATATTAGTGTTACGGTGTGCGGAAAACATCGTGATATGATCCGCGGCTTAGCTGTATCCAGACATATACAGTGCTTCAAACATTGGCTTTAAATTATTTTTCCCTTATTAACTTTCACATCAAGTGGTAATAATTGAGAGCTGCCTGTGCCGCCAATAATGCAATTGCTAGTAGTCCTAAAGTGTTACGCTACAGGATTGTTTCAGGTAAGACGCAAATCACAAAATCTCTACATTCATTTATGCATTACGGTATCTATCTAGCTAGGGGTAACCCAAGTATTTTGCTAACTCAATTACTTACCTACTTACCTATTTACTTTGGTAGGTACATAAACAAACAACACGCGGATATACGTTGGCTAGTTGTCAATGTCACAAATTTTGATGAGTTCTTTATTCTGGACACGGTCGACTCAGCTGAAACGGACCCAACTAATGAGGTCTAGTTGTAGAAAACAGCCCGTATGCAATTACCTACTAAGTATCATGTAACTACATCTATGTATTCATTATTCTATCATATATTTACACAGAAATCCATTGTCATACGCACAGCACGATGGACGACCACGCTCGGTAGTAAGTGTTTGTTCACACATTCGTGGCCTTCCATCCTTATCTCAGATGATGAGAGTGAGAGAGAGAGGGAGATAGTTGTCAAGTTTCCCAGTAGTCGAGTTTGTTTGGAGAGTAAATACGAGACACCAAACTGTGATGTTGGTTTTCTAATTGGGTAGCAGGTGGTCGGTGGTGAAGAACTTCAACTAGTAAGAAAGTTGATAAAAAGGGTAAAAAACAATAATTTTATTTCCCATTTGCTCTACTAATACAGTGTGCAATGAAAACCCTGTAATCTCACTTAGCCACCTACTCGTAGATACAAAAAAAATATTTGAATATATGTTTGCATGTAATTCATATTCATATTCATTTATTTCATAAAACATGGGTTAACAATGATGGTTCACAGTGGTATATAATATGTACAGCCATGATTCGCCTTATCGGCATATGAAATTTTATTGCTACATTTATAATTATTTTTTAAAATTTAGGTCAAAACTAGGTTGCGAAATATACCTGCAAAGGTTATACATAATGAAAATAAGAATTATACAAATGTCAAAAAAATAAATAATTAATATAATTCAATGTTCAGGAGAAATGGCATTATTTACAGAAAATTCGGGGAATTCAACATATATGGCAACACCATTATTGGCAGTGGCAGGTAAATGAAGTAAATAAATAAATAAATATTGCAGGACAATCCACACAGCGCCATCTAGCCCCAAGTTAAGTAACTAGACTTGTTTTATGGGTGCTAGACAACGGATATACTACTTATATACTTTTTTTTGTAAATATATACTTATAATACATAGAAACAACCAGACCACAGACAAATATCCAAGCATAAATAATTGTCTGAGGATGAAGGTGTTGTCACATTCCTAAAATTCCCTAAAATTTGGGTATTTTTGGAATGCTTCGAAGACTAATAATTATAGTTTTAGTAAGAAGATAGAAAATTAAGTTCTAAATTATTACTGAGTAGTTAGCACTTTCAGAACAAAAAAGGTTTTTTTTTTCAATTTTCCTCTCAACCTGTATACAACATACTACATTCTCCGTAAATACAAAACAAGGTGCCAAACGATGATGATATTCTTAGAGGTTCTAAGAATCCATTGATAAGTCTCACTACTTCAACCTGTTTATGTAATGGGCTAGGTTCAAGCTTGTTAATACTAACACTGATCATTGCTTTTTTTAAATATGATAGGTCACCGTTTGACCACCATCACACCTGCCTGATGGTAGGTGGCGATGCGGCCTAAGATGTAGCACGCGTGTCTAGAAGATACGCATTCACTCGCGACTCAAAGACCTCCAAGTACACGTCAGGAAAGACAGACGCAGGCAACTGATTTCATTCCCTTGCTGTACGAATGAGGAATGAAGAAGCAAAACGGGTATCAGTACGATTTCAAGAAAGATTTTTTTTAATATTTTTTTTGCGGAATAATATCAAAAGATCAGTGGCTTAGTGGGAGATACCTCGATTTTCAATCCGAAGAAAACCTATACTTTTCAATGAACTCTCTGAATTTACACGTAAAATCTGAAGGAAGTTAGAGTATCTTTTGGTAGAGAAAATGACTTCCAAAATCAAAATTGTTTTTTACGAACGCAAGCCTTACATTGTCTGTTTTGAAATTTGCAATCGTAAGAAATTTAATAATAATAATAATAAGCCCGCAGGGCACCTTGAGGCGAGGTGTCGGGGAGTAGCGACCCCGCGGTTCCCGAGTGCTCCAGGGGGAAGCAACCGTTCCTCATCTCCGGCCGTCCAGAGTGGAGTCGCAAGAATACGTTCGAAAGATATATGCCGCACGTCAGTGGTGAGTGGGCCAGGTAGGCTGGACCCTCAGGGAGCCCGTGACCTGAGTTTAAAACCCAGTGCGGCATCACTATCTTTAAGCCACTCTCGTCCCTGTTGCCCCCTTGCTGTAATTTACTCAGCTGATTAGGGTGGCCCAGTTTGAGAGTTGGCCTGCCACTTTTACATGTTTGTTGAACATTGTTACGGCAGGTGCCATAGTACCCATAGTCTCCCAGTATTCAGTCCACTACCATCCCATCACAATAGCCCAAGTAGTAGTTTTCTCCTGTAGCTTATCAATAGTTCTATTCAAACCGGAGATTGTCCTTGGCTGCATTTTATAGTGCAGACAGGGATAATCGCCGGTTTGATGTCCACATCATACTTTGCCATTAAACTTGTTATTGTAAAGGGCCTCTACGTGTTGGCTTCGGCCCCACGCATGCCTACCAAAGATCCGGGACTCCATAGTCCCGTGATATAGGATATATAACAAACAAATAATAATAACGACTACAACGAATTATTAATACTTCCATGACAGCCCATCGTAAACATCATCCAAGATCATGTGTCTAAAGAATGACCCTTCCAAGAGAAGAGGGTGGCCGGGGTTTTATTGATGTTACAAATCTTCATAGTAAGCAGATAAATAATTTAAGAAAATACTTTGCTGAAAAATCACAGAAATCAATTTTGCACAGAATAATAATACAGATAGATTTGAATTTTACACCTCTTAAACTACACACATTGAATTCTCAAACTGACCAATCTAATGACAAATTAATAAGTGACAAGGATAAAATAGCTGTATGGACGAACAAATCACTACACGGGAGGCACCGTCTTGATCTACAACAACCCCACGTGGATTTAAAAGCTTCCAATGCATGGTTACAGCGTGGCGAACTATTTCCGGAAACCGAAGGGTTTATGATCGGAATCCAAGATCAAGTGATAGACACCGCCAACTATCAAAAGTTTATAATTCGCAGACCCAACACCACTGATGTCGCAAAGTCCTGCGAATACATCCATTTTACCTGAGTTATAGAAGTTCTTATTTGATAGGGAAACGGAAATAATTCCTTCCCCGTCTGTAAGTTCCTTTGAGATATAGAAACATAGGTTATAAATCATATCTTATCACTACGTTCCTTCTAAGTTCTATCACCAGTCTGATGATCTTTCAGTATTTTAGGATATTGGGCCTAAGGCCCGGAAATGGCCACTCTTCGCCTCCCCATGCCATTAACCGCTTCCACCAAGTTCTTAGATTATCATTCGTTATCTTCTTTGAGGTTACCTTTTGACACCTACCTAGATACATGTAGAACAGATCACTTACCCCCTGGCTTTATTATCATCGGTTTCGTCTCTTTCTTACCACATTACTTTGCATTTCACTTATGCTTCTTGCAGAAGATTTTATCTGCTTCTTCACTTTTATTATTTTCCCTAAAACTGGTTTTTCTCTTACATTCTAAGTTTTATTCTCACATCACCTCTATCGCCATTTTTTCACCTTGCCCACCAGCGCCCTCAACAAAACTCTTTTCTCTATGCCTAAAAAATACGTTCCATTTCCTCAAATTCTACTTCTTGCCTAGTTATTATTCTTTATTTACATTTCATTCTACGTGTATAATTATTCGCAATTCGCGACAACTGATACATGTAGGCGATGTCATTCCGCTTCAGAAACCATCCAACATATAACCGGTGCATGTAGATCAATAGCCCAAACTGACTATAAACATCGTCACGATCAAGTTGCATCCATAATCCATCAACACCTCGCTTTTCAATGCAAATTAATATCAGAAAAAGTAGCCTTACTATAAATATAATCCGGACGTTGTCTTAGAAAATGCAAACTTTAAATTGTACTGGGATAGGACCATCATAACTGATAAGACCATTTACAATAATAGACCAGATATAACACTTCTTGATAAGCAAAATAAATTCGTTTACCTCATAGACATCACTGTATGGTAATACCCATAATTTGGTCACCACTCACTCAGAAAAAATTGCCAAGTATACAGAATTCTCAGTCTTAATAAGAACACAATGGCGAGTAAACCAAACACGTACTGTACCGATTGTTATCTCTACCACTGGTGTTGTACCTAAAACTCTACACACTAGCCTAAGCATATTAAATATTAACCCATTAGTATATATACAACTACAAAAAGCAGCCACCCTTAACACCTGCCGCCTCACCCGCAAATTTCTAAATAATAATAATTCCACATTAAGTTAATTTGCTACACCAACGCACTTGGCTTTGGCCCGTGCTTTCTAAAAACCCCCTAAAAAGGAGATACACTTTACGTAAAACGAAATAATAATAATACCTTAGACCATTGACAAAGTGTTGTAAGAAAATTAATTGGCCGCATGTTAAGGCCCGTGCACACGGCAAGTACAGCTAATTATCTAAGTAATGTTTACACTACCGGTTGTACTAACTTAGCTAAAGTAGCCTTGAGAGATTTCCAGCACAGAGTAACAGATATTATTTCACTATACTTACACAAGAAAGTTTGTATATGTTTTATGTAAAAGCTACTGAACCGATTGAGATGAAACAGCTTAGCTACTGGAATGACAATTGGCTACTTTTTATCCTGATATTCCCATGGGATTAAAGGTGATTTATACGATACAGTGCTAGCAACTTTAATCCATGCTATTAAGGGGGTTGTAGTGTTCGGGACATGTATTGGATGGAGTAGGCTTGCCCAACACCTATACCACCCTCTCAGCTTAGTCGACTGTATCCAGAGGAAAGGACTCGTCAATAGGTCTGAAGGCAAGTAAGCCGCGGGTTTCATCACGATGGTTTCCGCTTACGGCTTACTGTTATTTACACTTATTAAATAAATATTTCAATTGATTTGACAATATTTTCGACTTTGTTTGATCGTGTATAATGGCGTTATGTTACAATTTGAAAGCAATAACCATCTGGCTGGTCACAGTGGTCATGATACTCGTGTTAAACCATTTAGGAGCGGAGAGAGCTTTCTCAACCAATTAGAACCCGCTGAGCTTTGTTACGACTACAATAACATTGAATTGTAAATATCTTTTTTACTTCAAAATTCCTCTCTGGGATTGGAATAGACTATACAAAGGTATAAATCGGACCCCCCCCCCCCCCTCCTGACCTAAACTAAGAACTAACCGGCAAAGAATGAGACCTCCAGCTTTTAAAAAAAATGTTTTACAAGCTATTTATTCCGTTTACATTTGCATGTATAAATAAGTATTTGTTTTTTTTTCGTTTAAAGTGAAATTTAAATTGGACTTTAATTAAACATAGGCACATACCTACAATATAGAACGTTTATATGGGTAAGAAAATAAAATACGAAATGATCGACAAAACATTACTACTATACATTTACTCACATTAATTGTTTAGGTACTAATATTTAAATAATATAATCTAAATAGGCCTATACAATTCAGAAAGATATCATTGTTATGAATTAGTTAAACCAAAATTAGGATAAATGGGATTAAAGGGGCTCCGCCACTGGGGTAGTAAAATTAAATGTTAACCAAAAAGTTAATGGAAGTGACGATAATTAAGTAGACTAACTTTGAGGTTAGATTAGCTTCGGAGCTTCTTGCCTTTACCAACTAAAAAAGAGGGTGGATTGGCTACATCTAAGACAAAATATGAAACAATTGGATTGGTGGTCCCAGAATTTTGTCCCAATCACGAAGGACTGTGCTCAGATTATTCTTCATCAACATTCTGTTTATATAAAGTGTACACTGAGAATAAATATATTATTCCCCATTGTATGGTCGGCTGCATAATTGCAGACCCACTGTAGAGCTCAAAAACGGCTGTTATAAGAATGCTTTCATCACGAGCAAGATTCTAGACACCAGCTTTAGGTGAAGTTTAAAGTCTTCTCACTCATTAATTAATCAAACAAAAATCATTAGAAGGCAAACATTCCAATAATAGTAATTTTTGAACTCTACCGATGTCTGCAATTATGCAGTCGACTGTACCTACTAGCAACGTTTCTACGGGACAACTGGGAACAAAATTCTCTGTTGTCCCTAGTCCTAGAGTGTACCACTGTAACTAGTTTTCGAACCAAGTTTTAAAAGAGGTACTCGAACTGTTAAAAATGACCTGTTTTACAACTTGTCTAAAATAACCTCACCGCTGTCTACACCATAGTTCACATATTCTGTGGTTCACATATTTAAGTATACAGGGTGCTTCATTTCAGTGGGTCAGTAAGGGCAGCTCCTAGAACCCCTCTAGCTACGAACGTTCAATTATGAGACTTTCCCTTATTTTTATTAACATCTGCATTTTTAAATTTGGTACAGTCACTGAGAAAAGTGGCACTTTTCGAGTTTTTTTGTTTTTTTTTTAATTGATGTGGTTTTGAATAAGGCACAAATCACTCTTGGTTGCTAAGAGTGATTTGTGCCTTATTCAACTTAAGTTAGAGTACTTATCAGAAACTCCGCAAATCGCGAAAACGATCTTCATACATTTAGTACTGACATCAAATCAAACCATTGTCTTTTTGAAATGTTCCATTATAAAGTAATTTATGTATAATGGTGTTTGTCCCATGTTGGCATTAAATAAAATGTTCATTGTCTATGATCGGCCGCCATTGGTGGCCAGTTAGGTACTTATGTTAAATTCTCTATGGCCAATTGTTTAGAGGCTTTTATAGATAAGTACATAAATAGATAGATAAATTCTTCTACGTGTGTATTTTTGTGTGTTGCGAAACTAAACTTCCTTACTTATTTGAAAATTACTTCATTCAAAACTCATAACTTTTTAACGGCTGAACCAATTTCCATAAAACATTCACATAATAGACAGTAAAAAAGGCAGTAAAATGCAACCGTTTTAATGTAATCTAAACAATCTTAGTTGAGTGGTCAAGAACCTAGTCAAACTTGTAACAATGTTGTGTGTGTGTGTGTGTCTGACCTTGCGCAGGCGCAGCTCCGTGACCGTCACGGCACCGTGACGTCACCCGGTGCGATGTCACTCCATTGCACAGGCCGTGACTTTTCATACATTATTATGTATGAAAATTCATAACTCATAATATATTAGATTTACGATATAAATATGTAGTTATAACTGTTTTAGAGGCTTATGGTTGGTCATTGTGTCGGTCTGCGTGAGAGAGATTCTACGCGAGGTGCAAAATTGAGCAATTTTAAAAGGCATTTTGGTAATTTTTATATTACGTTTACAATAATCTCAATAGAGCAGTATTTTGATATTATATTGATTTGATAAGTATTTATCAATAAACCATAAGTACCTGGATAACCGAGCTTTGCTCGGTATTTTATTTTTTATTTTTTACTTAGTCTAACCTCAAAGCAAACACTCATTGACTTCGTGTTACTTAACAACGCCATCTGCTGGAATAACTTTATTGCTCACAAAAAATAGTATTAGTAGTTCGCCAATCGGAAGAGTCATATTTTTCAGATATAAAAAAGTAAGTTTCGATAAAACACGAATAAAATGACATTTGATTCCCAGCTAGATCGATTTATCGCCCCCGAAACCCCCTTTATACCAAATTTCATGAAAATCGTTGGAGCCGATTCCGAGATTCCAATTATATACATACATATATATATATATATACACAAGAATTGCTCATTTAAAGATATAAGATAATTGTATCTACCTACATAATAAAATACGGGTTTAAAACATATTCAGAATTATTTTCGATAAAAATCTATAAAACATAATACAACGTATTTCAAGTGATTTGGAATTAGTTAAAATTAAAAAAGATAGATTTCAAAAATGGACATTACAGTTAATCGATGCTCTTTAAAATAGATGGTAACGAACATCCGTCAATACTAATACATGTTATCTTTAAACATCTCAAATCAATTTGGAATCCAATTAACTTTACTTAATTGATTTTTATTTAATGGCTGCCATAGTGGATGAACTCTACATAAGTAGTATAAAACAAAGTCGCTTCCTGCCTGTCTGTCTGTCCCTATGTATGCTTATGTCTTTAAAACTAAGCAACGGCTTTTGATTTAATAGATAGAGTAATCCAAGAGTAAGGTTTATCTTATATCTTTAAATGAGCAATTCTTGTATATATATATATGTAATTGGAATCTCGGAATCGGCTTCAACGATTTTCATGAAATTTGGTATATAGGGGGTTTCGGGGGCGATAAATCGATCTAGCTAGGAATCATTTTTAGAAAATGTCATTTTATTCGTGTTTTATCGAAACTTACTTTTTTTATCTGAAAAATATGACTCTTCCTGATATCTATTGGCGAACTACTAATACTATTTTTTGTGAGCAATAAAGTTATTCCAGCAGATGGCGTTGTTAAGTAACACGAAGTCAATTAGTGTTTGCTTTGAGGTTAGACTAAGTAAAAAAAAATAAAAATACCGAGCAAAGCTCGGTCATCCAGGTATAAGTATAATACATGTATAATATAGCCGTGCGAAGCCAGGGCCGGTCGCTAGTATATTATAATGAACTGATGGACAGTAAATGTGTCGGTTGAATTTCCTGTAATCTAACTAATAATATTGACCTTTAATTTAGATGGTATATATATACAGCACCAGCAACTTTGATCTATTGGTACGTAAAACTATTACAATGTATATCATGTGGAGTAGTGTGGGCCTGTCCACAACTATATCACCGTCCCAGCTTAAAAAGTAGGGGGGGGGGGTATTCCCTCCAAAATAGTTGATAGTGGAATTCACCTTCAAAAAAATATTGCTTCCTTATGGTACAATTTAAAATTGTATACTGACTTATTCAACATTTTTCCACGATGTCACTATTATGTACAGTCGGCTGCATAATTGCAGCCTTCGGTAGAGTTCGAAAATTAATATTATTGGAATGTTTTCATTGTAATAATTTTTGTTTGAAAAATTGATGAGTTAGAAGACTTTAAGCTTCACCTAAAGCTGGTGCCTAGAATCTTGCTTGTGTTGAAAACATTCTTATAACAGCCGTTTTGGAGCTCTACGGTGGGTCTGCAATTATGCAGCCGACTACCTTCTTTTTTTATAGAAGTATAGTGAGTGACATGGTGACAGTCGCGTCGTCGTCGCTCGGGTCTAGCGAGTTGTCGTCCCGGTTCGTCTATAACCTGAGATCTAGGTAGTGTACGTCTCCAGTATTTGTATCGATGTAATGTCTCTAACTACATATTGGAAACACGCAACTGGTAGCGTAAGCATCAATTTCACTCAGGGTTGCCACTTTATATTATACCACATTTTCTTTGACGTCATTATATCCAACTCATTGTCACTAATATTCTATTCTTTCTATTTTTAATGGGGAAAACCTATCAATAACAGGTAATTTTTTAAACGGAACGAAGACAGACAAGGGTTGTATGTGTGCTATACACCAAATGTAAGCACCTCGGAACATCTCACATACATACCTGAGGAGACGACAAAAATCGAAATATCACAGATAAGTTCCGATTTTTGAGAAATGACACCACGGACCTCTATCTAACCTCTACCCCGAAATTGATTCCGACTGCAGACTAATTTGGCGCGCACTCTAACTATGGAAAAAATGTGTTTCATAAGAATTCGACAAATAACTAGTTTTAGATGAGTGTAATATATCTCGGTACGGACTGTACGTACAACCCTATGTGTAAGTATAGTGGCGCGGGCGGGTGCAGTGGCCAAGAAACCGCGCATTACTGCATTTTTTCTTCGTTTTTTTATCGCGAAAGCATTTTGTACAAACCAAACCGCAGCGTGTCTCCAATAAACGATTATTTTACAATCCAAGCTTTGAACAAAAACATTAACAATATAAGTAGGTATTTAATTTTATATTAGTTTACATTTGTATAAAATAATAAAAAGGATGAGAGGATTAGATAATAGGAGTTTTCCAACGTTATTTCCAATTTTGAGAGTATTTTCTGCGACCTTTATTCAGTATTCAAATACAAACAAGGGATATGTAAAATCTCGTGTTTTCATTCGCCCTGGGCAATGAATCCTCCAATACGTCCCTGCAATTCATCCTAAAGTTCACATCTCCAGTCACCCGTGCTTGTCCATCACACTGACAGATAAAGAGCATTCGGTTCGGTACGCCACTCCCGCGCACTCTGCTCGAGATACAATCGCCTCGATCTTTTATTAAGCTATCCGTTTTTATTAACGTCACCTAAATGTTACGGCTGTCTTTCGAATGTGTTATCGTAATTTCAAATTGAAGACATAATTTTAAGGTTTTATTTGTTGAGGAGCTGAGGAGGTTGAAGTTTGTCGTTTAATTTGAGAGCGCACGCGGCGTTAATAACTGTTTTTTTTATATATTTAGACAGACAATAAAAATGACACATACAATTTTTAACTTGTTTTTTTTTTTAAATTTGGTTTCGTTAATTAAGTTGGCTGGGATCAGAATTTATTTAGGAGAGACCACAGGGGATTAAATCCACCTGTCTAATTCACATGACGTTATTATCATAGATATTTTAGTAAATAAAAATCAAGTTAAAGTTTATGTCAAAATTTAAATATCAAATTCAAAGTACTGAGGAACTGACTGAATGATATAATATTAACGCACAGCTCAGAATTAACAGATCGCTCTATTTGGCATACAGATAGCTGTTATGACGAAGGCATTCACTAAGAAAAGATTTTGGCTATTTGAAACCCTACGCGGACGAGGATGAAAGTTAATTACTAAGCAAATGTTTTTTATTTAAGTCTAGAGCCACCTGACTGAAAAAACCGTTTATATAAAATCGTTAAATAATATATTATTAAAAGTACGGGTCGCGATCACGTTATAACTACTAACTATTTTTCATATTTACTCGACGTAAAAAAATAATGTAATTTACCCATATAATTTTTAATTTATAAAGGTGTACATTTATACATTAAAAGCAATAAATTTATTACAAAAATAGTTTTATGAAGAGTTGCCAATTGAGACGCAAGTTTTTGCCCCGGGCAACTACGTCCTGTATCCTTAGCACGTCCCCGTAATGTTACATTTAGATGTTAAATCGAGTAACACGGCGAGTAATTGTGTCCTTTGTACCATTGAAATGCAAGTAGGAACGTGTACGACCGGTTGAGAAGATTTATATCAGATTACAGAGAGGTCGGATTTTTACTATTGATTTCATATGGCACTAGCTTTATCCCGTAGTTTTTCTCGCTTCGATCTCCATGAGTCTTTTGTGTTTTCTTCTATGGAGGGCGCGTCCCGAAAACACACATCGACGATTTAATGTGATTTCATGCAAATGATGATTTAAATTAAATTATTATATTTCCCATTTTGTTACAGTATCAGGATACAAAATAGCGCATTTCCTTCTCTAAACTGTGAATAATCTCTATACAAAATATCATCAAAATCGGTGAAGTCATTTGACAGCAGTGAAGAGGAAACAAACAAACTTCCGTATTTGAGAAGTTTACTTAGAAAAACCTGGTAGGTAACGAAACTGACAATAAACTGCAAACAATAAGGACTTTGCTGGTAGCCACGTCGAGAATAAGCAACTAATTTGACTGTGCCATTTGTACCTACTAGGTGCACAACTGGGATTCTCTTATTCGTTCCCAGTGGGAACGTTGCTAGTAGGAACGACTAGGAATAAGCGACAGTAATTTAGTGACTATTACTATTAAATAAAATTTAATAGTAATAGTCACTAGAATCCTTGTATAACTTAACACATATTAAGCGTTAAGGTGCATTTAGGAGCCAAACGCAGAATGCCTGTTGCTGATACCTAAAATTGGTAATTGTTGCAAGGTTTGTTGTTAAGAGAGGTATTGTGTATTATGTAGATGTTTTCGAGGTCTTTACCTACATTTTTGTATAATTTAAAGACGAAAATTCATCATTCTTTTATGTCAAAAAACACCTATGCCGTATTTTTAGACTTAAGTCTGGATAAGCTTAGAAACGACAATTAATTTTCGTCGATCAAAATGTTGATTAAGATTTCACCACACAATTTCCATGTAATAATTAACAATTTTAGTATGCGAAAGGAATGTTGCTTTTGGTTTCAACATGCGCCATAAAAGTAACCTCAGTGTAAAACGAGATGAAAACCCTACTTAGTGTGAACAGCACCAGTTCTAGGTACTTGTATGTAATCTAATAGTCTATTTGTACATTTACTTCAACGGTGGATATCCATAAAAAAGAGCCTAAGATCGGCCGAGCTATAATAAAAACAGCTCAGTATCGTCACGTAAGACCGGACGATCGCAAACCGGACAACTTCTTGCAATCGTTTCGTCAACGAGTGTCGAGTGTCGAGTGTCGGACGTCGGTCGCGTCTCTCGCGGTTTGTGTAATGAGCCGGATTAATACCAGATTACGTTTATATAAACACTTTCCAGATATTTATAAACTTTTTATGTGATAAGGTTATATTATTATTACGAGCCTGTAGTTCCCACTCCAGGGCAGAGGCCTCTCTACTCCTCTTCCACTGATCGCGATCTTGTTCGACGGATTGCCAATCTATCTTCTATATATATAAAAGAAAGTCGTGTTAGTTACACCATTTATAACTCGGGAACGGCTAAACCGATTTGGCTGAAAATTGGTGGGGAGGTAGCTTACAATCATAAGACGGACATAGGATACTTTTTATCCCAATATCCCACGGGATCGGGACTTACGCGGGTGAAACCGCGGGGCGCAGCTAGTTATTTATATATATATAAAAGAAAGTCGTGTTAGTTACACCACTTATAACTCAAGAACGGCAGAACAGATATGGGTGAAAATTGGTAGGGAGGTAGCTTAGAGCCAGGAGACGGACATAGGATACTTTTTATCCCAATATGCCCACGGGCTCGGGACTTACGCGGGTGAAACCGCGGGGCGCAGCTAGTTTGTCATAAATTTGTCCATATCGTCTCGCCACCTTCGACGTGGTCTGCCGGGTAATCTTTTTCCAAAAAGTTGTTGATTTGGCCCAAAGTTCTTCCGGCATACGGCAGATATGGCCGGCCCAATTCCACTTCAGCTTTTTGGGTGACATCGACCACTTGGGATTTGGAACGTATTTCGTATTTATGTGATAAGGTTGATAATTTAAAACTTATCTAGTTATTTTTGTACATTTGGACACTGTCTGTACCCATTTACATCGGTCAGTTCTTACTAGTTTTAAACATCATGAGGTGGGTAGAGACTAGCTAGAGCATTTACTAGTATCAAAATACCGATCATTCGCTGTTTTTTAAGTTTTTATTACAAATGAAAAAATATAGTAGTTAGTGGCGCGATGGCGGTGCGACCCGATCTCCGAGCGATCCGTCTCTGAAGGTGTCTGAGGTTCACACTTTGATTACATTTTGTTTTATTTAATTTCTAATGTTTTCTACTTGTACCGTTAACTTAACAACATTTGAACTACCGAAGGCATTAAACGTATATTAATAAGGATGTAAGTTTAAAACAAATAAATAGTGCTTAAACCGTGTCCTCATTTTGTATCCGATTAATATTGAAATACCTGCCGAGAACAGCAACAAATGATTGTAATGTCTTCACAATGTCCGTTTTGTGATGTGACTCATTTACAAGAACCAGTCCAATTATTTTATGGCAATATTTCGAACCCGTTACTACCTCCGTCAATATTTAGGTATAATATTTACTAGAAAGCTAATATTGCACGAATGTTAAGAAATATATCCACAATTTTTTTGATATAATTTTTTGGAAATATTAATTTCGAAGTTAATAAATTTTACTATATTTATCAAGAAAAATTGAATACCTTACCTTTGAAACGACAAGGAGTTTGTCTTGTAATAATACCGGAATGTTTAGGAATAATTAACAATTTTCCATGCAATAATTATTGACAAATTATAGTTATCGGACAAAACAGATTTTTTTAACGTGTTTATCTAATAGTAGAAATGAACGGTAGCTATTGTCCATTTAGTGTTATAATTAGAACTTTGCTTCTTGGAGTCAATATGCACCTTAACAATCTAAGTAATTGGTATTAAAATATAGCGATTGACGTTATTCACGACTTTAATTCAATTTTTTAATGAATCAGGACGCTATAGCAAATCATTATTTTGCAAATTACCTTGACGTTTCGGCCGAGTTACAACTACCGCATGCCGTGGTCGCGATGCGTTATTATTAAAAATAATTTATAAAAATCGTATAAGTTTAAAGAATGTCTTAATTCAAATTTGAAAGCGCTTAGATTTTCAAAACCCACACTGAACACTGAACAGTGAACAACAATTGATCGTAGGCGGTTCACAGTCGGGCGAGTATCGCGTCCGATCGCGACACGAGGACGAACGTGCGACAGCTACGTGATATATGTCGCGGTTGTACCTTGTCATATGGTAGTTGTGGTACGATGTGGTCGCCCGGTCGGTCGGACGGTTAATGGGGAAATATTTGTTGCTAAACTCGGTAGTGAACATTGTCACTGTTACTATGCGGGTCTTGGGAGAAGCTATCTATAAATATGTATAACATTCAAAGTATAGACTGACGCACAACTCAAACCATTGGACGGATCGGGCCAAAATTTGGCTACAGATAGCTGTTACAACGTAGGCATCCGCTGACAAAGAAGTTTGGAAAATTCAATTCCAATGCGGATGACGTCGCTGTTTTAAAAGTCATAATTTTATGTACCACTAGCAGAGGTTTGCACGTAAGTCCCATTCTCGTGGGAACATAGGCATAAAAACTAGCCTAAGTTACTCCCAAGGATTCAATGTATTTTCATGCCAAGTTTTATTAAAATCGATCCAGTAGTTTTGGAGCCGTTAATCATTACAAACAGCTATAACTCCCATCACTTCAGACTCGTTAACAAAAATAAACTATATAATTGTAAAAAATATGTACAATATTTGTTCCTTCTTCTCTCATGTTTAATTAAAATAAAACAAACCAGATCGACATCTCAATAGTAATATCTGCATGTATAATAATCCACGGCCCTCAATATACCTTAATAAGCTGCATAAAAACCCTTTATCGGACATCTTGTAAAAAAGAAAGCATATCTACAATCTACATGTCGATCTTTCGGCAACAGTACCCTTTATAGCTAGGGCTGCCATACGGGGAATGATTATAGTATTCACAAACCCTTCTTAAAATTGATTTTTTTAAGTGGCAACTTAATTTAGCAAAAAAATTTTGCTTTGGCATTTTATTAGTTTAACAAAAACGTTCCTTTTTTAAATTTAACTGAAAATTTCAAGAGGCATTTCAAAAAGCCTGGTGACAGACATACGGACGGACAGTTGCTTCCGGTCCATAAGAACTTTATTCCAAAATGTCTGATATCGGTACGACTTACAAATAGTCTCCTTGCACTTGACAATGCAACTCAGTTTTATTAGATAATTGTTTGTCAAGTATTGTCACTTAATCTTGATTTATATCAAAAAATATTACTTATTTGTAAATTAAAATACCCAAATATTCGTTCGCAGACCGGATGGAAAAAAAATAAAAATACAATTCATTTATAATGGAATTAAAGCATAGCGAATTAATGTTGAGTGATGGATCCCGTTTTTACACTTTGGGTACATAACCCTAAAAATAAAATGCCACGACGTACTTATTCGAAAATACCTACTTTGATATTCGAGTAGGTAGGACGTTGTAAGGCACCAATTTCCCGGTTCCGTTTTACGATGCTGCTATTATTTTGTTCCAAAAAGATAATGACAACCCTATCTAGGTATAGTATACATCCAACTCTTGAGGTAGCTGTGCTGTGCGGTCGGGAGTGCAATACTTTCGGCGGAGATAGTCATCGTATCGTCAATGATCGGTCAATTTACTGTTTTTCCGAGGGACGTTAAATGTAGAAGCAATAAAAAAACGTACAAACAAAAACCAATCTAACGCAAAAAGGATAAGTTTTAAAATAAGCTGCCGTCATAAAATAAATGCATTTTCAGCAGCGTGTAAGAAAGCCGCAGACATTTGATGCGTCTGCGCCGAAATTAAAAGGGAGATATCAGGTTTTATCATTCTGCGGTCGATTAAGGCTGTTCTTTCAATATATTTTTTGTATGTGTCTCCTTTTTTTCGGGTGTGCTACCGAAATTCGATAATATACTGTCGAGTAATAATGTGAAATGAGAAAAAATCGGACATTTCTTTATTATTTTTAAATTGGAAGTACTAAACCGAATTTAATGAAATATGATTATAGGTTGAAACCTCGGTAAAACCTAACATCTTACTTTTAATTCCGATATTTCCATACGGTCGAGACATACGCGAGTGAAAAAGTTGAGCGCAGCAAGTAAGCAAACAAATTCATTCAATACCATATTAAAAATGTAATATTCGAGAATGCATTTCGTCCTGTTTGTGAAATCAATACTAAAAGTACAAGTTAGCTTTAAACGCGAATAAAATATAATTTGATACCTTATAGGTAAGTATTTACCGAGTACTACCAGCTGCTGTTAAATGGTTAACTTTATGGTAATTGTGTCCGTTTAGTGTGGATTTATTGCGCGATGACGTCACCTCGGTCGAGGAGTGGTGAGACAGGTCGAAGTTATGTAGATAGCTGTGGATCGGTGCTGATTTGAGCTGGTTATTATAAAGGAAAGTATACTATGATTTCAGCACTAATCATTTTAATAGATGCGTGCTTAAAACAGTATTTCCCAAACTATGGGTCGCGACCCACTGGGCAACGAATGGTGGGCTGAGAACCATTATCATAAAACGTCGATATTCTAAATTTTATGTGAGCTGGAATAATTCACGAACGAGTCGGTCTTATCCTAGATATCAGTAGCTGACACCTAATCTAGTCAGTTTACTGAGAGATTTCCCCTTTACATCTAACCCCTAGTAAATAATTCAGTACCGTGCAATCGTTCCTATACCTTAATTGATGTGGGTCTAGTTGACCACTATTCATATTAAAAAGGGGAAATTGGTCCTTGGTCGAGGACGATTAACCTTCTAAGTCCTTCATACTTACGTGAAATGTGATTTTCAGTCATGGTTTATATTCACACTAAGTTGGAAGTAATGAGTAAACTATAATTTGTTTCTTGGTGGGTCGTGGCCTCGTGGCCCTGATTACTTTGGAAACGACTGGCTCATAATATGAGGCTCGAAACAAACAAATTGATAACGTATGTCACAATAAAGTAGATATTAAAGCTACCTTTAGTAAGATTACAGATAAAATGGCAAATTGATTTGGATAAAGTGTAAAGAGAACGACGCGACGGGTTATCGTGTATTATGTTACTCACTTGCCATTTTCAAGATAATTATAATCAAATCGAATGACATTTAGCAATGCGTGAATGCAAAAAGTTGAAAAGCATCTTGAGAAAGAAGTAATCTACTGAACTGCTGGACTGATTTTGATAGTTTTCTTACAGATAGAAAACTACCAAACTACGAGACCGGACCTATATAACTAGGGATCGTAGTCTATTTTTTAAGTCGCATCACGGGCTCTTACTGCCCCGATATTATATTTGAACAATTGTGATATTCCCACGGAATCGGGACCAACACGGTTGACACCATAGAGCGTAGCAAGACACCAATTAAGACGAACAAGTTTACTGTTAGTACCTAATTATTCTTATAATTAATTTTCACAAATAATGAACCAATAAGTACGTATGTACTCTGAAACTAAGTTTAAACTTTCATTAGTAAATCGTAACCAATGTTTATAACATTAGCGAACAATTCTCAGAGATTCATTGCACGTTACCTATGTAGGTACTTACGAGTCTACGAGTAGGTACCTAGGTAACATGTAAGTAACTTCTCTGTGAGAAACCGACCTAACTGAATGTAATTGCGACGTTTCCGTCGATGTCACATTCTTATGAGTAAGTGTACTTTTACATTTATATCGTAGGTATATTGAAAACGCAACGCGTTTTTTACACTAGTCATTACCGATCCTGTGTGCTTGCGCGATGGGGAAATAGGTATAAATAGTAGCCGCAGAGCGCATTTTCGTAAGACGATATGAAGAAAAGCAAAAGATGATCTAAACTAACGCGTTAAATGATCTGTAACTAACGCATTAAAAGTGGTTCACGATTGACCGTCCCCTCAACGCTTACCCTGCGGTAAACGGTCCCCCTGTCAAGATTTATTTCACGATTGACGGTCCCCCTGTGTTATCATAGGGGGGCCGTCAATCGTTGAACAATGTTAGATTTTTTAAGGTTATCCGCCCAAGCTATGGTCCAAGTAAGTTTGTCTTTGTTATCTCTGTCTCTGTTATTAAGAATATCGCATCGAAATCGGTTCGTTCGTTTCGAATCTACCATCGCAACTTTTCGGAGTCAAAGACCAATGCAATGTAGCCTTTTAGCCACATACGTAACCAGCTACGTAAGAATACTTATTGTTTCACAACAAGCCGGTCTATAGACAGATATTGAGGGATCAAAAACTTATTACATAAACTTATTATTCCCCTCTTTTTCCACCAGTCATTCGGTAGTTCAAAATAATAATATTGAGGTAGGTAATGTGAAAGTTCCTTTAGTAAAACAATGCACACTATAAATTAATGTATGTACGGGAAATGTATCCAATGGAATCTATTACAGCTAAATTCGCTGTAATACATGTAAGCGCTAAGCTAAAGCAGTTAAACAGACATTTTTACTAACGTCTTATTGTTAAACTGTCACGAGTTATTGCCAAAGAATTATTTCCGCCGATGATTTTTGACAGTTTTGCCATAGGATAGATGTCAGAAAAATGTCATTTTAATTTAACTCTTGGAGTGTATAGATAGTTATTGATTTTGACCATTAATCATCTAGTTTATCCAGCTTTCAAATCCTATCAATGTCAAACACCGATTGATCATAAAATAAAATTCTTCTAGCTCTTCAATAAATCAAACCTACTTATCTAATAAGTTTTGACAATCGCTACCGGTATCTAGTCTCTGGTCACTCTTTGGCCTTGTTTTTGCAATAAGTCTATTGTCAATCAACAACACTGTCTTTAAAACAACATGTCAGTTGTTTATTAACCGACTTAAAAAAAGAAGGAGGTTCTCATTTCGATTATCATACATATATATTTTGTGGCTAGTCTGCCCACTTCTTTATTTATGAACCGATTTTGATGATTCTTTTTTTGTTAGAAGGGGTATTTATACCTCAAAAGTAGTGCCATGAAATTTGGTGAAGATCTGACGAGGATCTTCTGAGTAATGAACAGAATTTCGCCTCGAGAGTGCTGCAAATTGCTTAGTTTTCAATGTCTACTAGTGGAAATTACAAACAGCCCATATTCGATTAGATTTTGTCTACTAAAGTTATTTAAAACGCGATATTTGCCATGTTTTTTAATTTTATTTAATGGAGCTGTAAATTATATTTTTGCCTCGTAAACAAGACGCTTAAACAGCATAAAAATATACAGCTTTACAAAATAAAACAAAAAAACGGTAAATATCCCGGAATAATTTTATCAGTGAAAATAACCGCGTTAATAGAGTCTATTAACCGCAAACTTACGAAAATGGTAACTCGATCCAAACTTTCACGGTTCACACTCTGTCCGTCTGTCTGTCTGTCTCAACTCTCCAGTTACATGCGGTATCATGCTCCAGTTCCTGACTTTGTTCGGTTACTCTATGTGAAATTAATAGGTGATACCAAGGTGATACCTAACCTACGTATCCGTGTTGTTAGAAAAATATTAATATTATGCTGTGGAAAGGGGGAGGGAAGCCTTTGCTTGGCGGAATAGGGTAAAAATAAAAAATAAATATAATACACGATGAATTGAAACCCTCCTCCTTTCTTTGAAGTCGGTAAAAATAATAATAAAGGCAATGTCAATATAATGGTCCGCCAATTTTTTTTCAGTTTTTCGTAAAACGAGCTAGTTAGAAATTGTACCAAAATTACACCAATAGATCTTACCTGGAAATTGTATAGAAAAATTGCATAAAAATGACATTTTTTTTTAAATAATTAACAATTTCAGTTGTATGCGAAAAGTATTTACCATTTGGCGTTTACTTCCGGCATATTTAATCCAAACGTAAAGTCAATTGCGTTCGGATTAAAAATAGTAAACTACAGGATTAATAAACATACATTTAGTTTGAACCGGTTACAATAACAATAAATAACACTTTAATTACGTATAACATTGTAACTGCAATTACCTAGAGGTACGAGAGTAGGTACCTACTGTGGTTGGTACTTCACTTGGCGTTGGCACTTCATCGCTTCATCCGGTTCATGTTACTTTCCAACATTGTATATAACGGAGTAACCATTAATTCCTGTCTGTTAATCGTGTCCCTAATTGAGGACAAACAGGAATTAAAATATTCCTCCCTTATGTTCCTGAATTAGGGGACAATTCGCGGACAGTAGAAATCTTAAACCAACGGGTTTGTACCGAAGGGTCCCGATCCCCGAGGTACCAGTCCTAGAGGTTCCCAATTTGATCACATTTTGTTTTGTGATTTTATTTCTATGGTTATTTCCAACTTACACTGACGGAAACAAAGGACGACCGAAACAGAATCTAAAGACGATCAAAACAGGCAGAGAGAGCTTTTTTATTTATTTATAGCGTATTTTGAGGCCCGTCAATATCATTTTGTTTCAGTTTTTCATAAAAATTAGCAAATTGAAAATGTATTAATCTGCGCATCTAGCAGTTATTTTTGCACGACTATATTCTTTATTTAGCTTTGAAACTATCCCTTTATATGAAAGCGTCGTTTATGAATGAACCGTCAATTATTGTTAATTACACTAATCTACCTTTTCTCAGTAACACAGTTTAAATCTCAGCTTCAATTCCAGTATGTAACCACAGATAGTTGCAGCAAATAACGCTCTAATAACTGCTAAAAGCGATGTTAAGCTCGATTAGCAGCGTTTATAATAACCGCTTCCGGCCAATTTTCGAATTAACCAGTGAATGCTGGTAAATTATCGCCCTGGATTTAGAAATTAGACTTCTTAAGGAGAATACCGGAAGCCCGTGAAAGTTATATTTTTTAGCACTGCGGGATAAATGCACAAGTGGGATTTGTCTATCAAAAAACGTCGTGAAACGGATCTAGTTATAAAACTAAGTGTAACTTTCATCATCTTCCTGCTCTTATCCCAATTTAATTGGGGTCGGCGCAGTATGTTTTCTTCTTCCATCCACTACTATTAGTCGTCATCTCATCGTTCACATTCAACTCTCTCATGTCTAGTCTCACGCAGTCCATCCATCTTTTATTAAGTAGTCCTCTTCCTCTCCATCCCTCTACATTCATACTCATCACTCTTCTAGTTACATGCGTCTCTTCTCTTCTCATCACATGTCCATACCAACTCAAGCGTTTCCCTTTTACTTTTTCAGTAACCGGTGCTACTTTCAGACTTCCTCTAATACTACTTACTAACTAAATTTAACTTTATTTTGTAATAACTTTAGTGTAAATTCTAAAGTCTTATTCTAGAAATGTCTCATTACTAAAACCTTAATTTAGCTTTGCCACATATATTAAACTAACTTCTCCCTACAGCTTAAAATAAAGACACAAGAAACCTATTTGTGAAAAATACAACAGCATTATCGTATGAAAAACGTTCAAATTTCTACGAGGCACTGCGAGGGTGTATGAAACATAATTCATGACACGTCCTCTGTTTTTGGAACGAAGTTCCTCATCGCGCGCTGCGAAAGGGGGCTAGACGGAAAAATTAAGACCAAAAGTTGTAACGACAGTTTTTGATTTTATTTCAATTCCTTCACTAATTAATCAAAAGAAACTTCGTTCCATCCGGGTGTCCCTTGACACCTCTCAAGTTTTTTTAAATATTTTACTACTAATAGTAAGCTATAAAATATCGCGAAAGTTATTCATGTTCGTTCGAATATACACGATGATGGCTGACATGCGACAACGCGAATGTTCGCCCATAGATCTGGGTACCTCCCACTGGTCCCACTACACTGGTGGGCCTACGACTTCGTCTGCGTAAGGATTGAATATTCCATCAAATCGTCAGCGGATGTTTACGTCTTAATATAGCTATCTGTCCAGTGGATACATAGTAAGGTTGATTGGTCAGTGGGCACGGGGCCGCCGGCCGTGGCACGGTCTAACTTGATATGCTGTCCAACAATCGACCGTGGACGTGAGAATGTCCGCCAGCTCCCGGCTGCCCTCGCTCGCTAGCCTCGCTACACATGTTCCCGCATAATAAACACCGTGTTAGGCGAATGGACGTTGCTTTCCACTTTACAAGTAAAACAAATAAAAAATATCACTAAATTACCACAATATAAGTTATATTGGCGATCCTAATTCACTCTACCGAACTAAGAAAGTATACGAATAATATTTCAAAGCCCCACATTAAATTTTTAAATAACAATAAAAGATTAAAAAAGCACAAAAAAAAAGAAAAATACCACTTGCAAGCGTTTTAAAAACTAAGTTAAGGGTAAAAACGAGACATTGGGATCCTCGGGGACGGGTGCATCGGGGATTGGGTCCTTTCGGTACTGACCCGTTATAAATGCTTGAGTACAAAACAGTCGGTTGACAACTAATTGGTTGGTGAACGAAACAAAAGAATCGTTTTGTTATTGACCCAGCATGGAACTTCCTCCACACCACAGAGAGGAGCTACCAACTTAAAGATAATATTTACCAAATGCCTTTATTTCGGTTTATTGACATCGAAACTACGTTATATAAATTCCACACAAGTGAATTTCCTAATTATCAATCGGTAAAGGTAGTAATATATGAGGTAATATAATGAAGGTATCTAATTAAACCGGCTATAAACATCGTCCGAAGTCCCGAACCGGTCGCGGGCAAAGTCGCGGGGCGCAAACACGTCGTAAACTCTCGACGTCATATAAAAAACTTTTAGGTTTTTACATTTCTGACTTTGATTTGTGTAAAAATGTAATATTCACTGTCACTAGGTATTTATTTGAGTAAACCTTGGGCTAGTCCTACTCGGCTCTCGTGGGACGACTCTCAGATAGTATCAAATAACTACCGTGTGAACTCGTCCCATTCTTCTTCTATCTTTTTCTTTCAGCTTGTTTTACTAAAACATCGACTTGAAAAACATAGAAAAAACTTTGAAAAATGTGTTATTGCAAGACAGTTTTTCATGGTTGCCTGAAAGTGATCGCCCTTCGGTGACAAGGCCGCTCTTTGTGCCACTTCAGGATCTTTTTCGTAATATTTTAACATATTTGTTTGAATTTGTATTTTATTTTCATCGATTTATATGTAATCTTTCTTTTCATCTATCTTTCTGTTCAGTTTTAGAAATATAAGTTCAAATACTCAATATTGCCAGGCCAACTCGGAGCAGCTACGACAATATTTCATTAGGTCCCCCGCTAGCTGGCTACTAACACAGATGAGAATGACTAAGCTACAGCAATCATCTCCGGGCGGTCGATCTAATATCGATAATAGTTCGATCCCCGATACGATCGATGTTCGATCGAGTACAATCGATCAATCGATCGAGACGGATGCTGATTGATCAATAAACGGGACGAGTATCTTACGATTTTATAGATGCTGTATTTAGTTAGGCGCCAGTAGCATATTTCTTATACTTAGGAGGGAGCCATTTAATTTTTGTCATCTTTGCTCGCGAAAAATTCGCTATATTACCCTGAATAAATGAGGAAAAATCGAGTTTAAGTTTCTTTGAATGCATTTATAGTTTTAAAATTCATGTCTGTTTGTTTGTTTCTGTCTGTTAAGTCGTTTTTAACCGATATAATTAAAAAAGTCCTGGTTCAAACCAATGTTTTGATGAGTACAGATTTAATATGGTATTAAAATTGTGGTATTAAATTTAGTTTTTCTGGGAAGGTTATAGCATACTTTATATAAAAATCCGCCGAGTAGAAACCAAATTACCAACAAAAATCTGCGGCCGCCATAAGAAGATGCGGCCTGAGCGGCTATCTATTCCGATTCTCCCACAATATCGGGACTAACTCGGGTAAACCCGCGGAGCGCAGCTAGTAGGTACAACTATAAAGGTATCTTGGTACAATGAATGTATATAAGAAACTCGGTCCAGCAGTCATCACTAAACTACGACGAGTGTCATAGGATGTCCTAATTGAGTTTAAGTGGTCGTCGACCAGCGACGTAACGACGGACGACGACGTCTCGCATTCAATTCAAGAGGGAAGTTTCATTAAGAATATTGTAAAATATAGGTATAGGTAGTACATAGTTGCCAATTGTAATAATGTGATCGTGAAGGAATTGAGAGCAGCAGGCTACATTTAGTGCGCCTAATTATACTTTATTTATTATTATTAAAAACAGAACAGAAAATTATATTACAAAAACATAACTTACTACGTGTCTGTAGAAAAACCACCCTCATTTTCAATTTTAAACCAAGCAAATACGGGTTTTGAGAATTTTATTTTATTTTTTGATTTATTTTTCTATACAACTTTTTTTTTGGTGGTTTTTTTTCTTTTCTCATTTTTTCTAAGTCTTCAGTCTTTCAGGGACAATTCAACTCTTTTTAAAAGCTTTTATTTAACTTAAAAGTATGTATGTTTGACCTTATCGAACATCACAGCATATAGTATTGTATATCTACTTATACCACATGAGTCTTTACTCATGTCCTTATAATAAAGAACATTTATTTATGTTTTTTTGTTTGTAACAAATAAGCTCCGAAACTACTGGACCGATCGTGATGAAACTTGGTACGAAAATGCGAATATATTGATTCATTGGGAATAACATAGGCGACTTTTTATCCCGATATTCCCACGGGATCGGGAGTTACGGGGGTAAAACCGTGGAGCACTGCTAGTATATTATATGACCACGTTTATTTTATGCATGTTATTAATTATAACGTAATTGCAATCATCATCGTCATCGTCATCGTCATCGGAAAGCTACCACAAAAAGAGAACAATGATAATATAACTGAAGCAGTCGCCATTCAATAAATAACATTTGTATTGTAATGTATCAATCAGAGAAAGTTTATACCGTCAGCAACATAAGCTAAATATTAAATTATACCATAACTAGGTACATATCGGTTTCACCCGCGTAACTTCCAATGAATCAATGTATCCTCATACCAAGTTTCATCAAAATCGGTCCAGTAGTTTCGAAGCATATTTAATTATAACAAACAAACAATCAAATCTTTCCTCTTTATAATATTATAGATATAGATAGATAGATGTATAGATAGGACATTTTAATCCTGTCTTTGACAATCTGTCAGTCCTGTCCATGACCAAGACTATAGACAGTACGAAATGAAAGTCAATGTTTTTTACTTGAATATTATCTTTTCTATACTTGTGCACGTTTAAGGAATAAAACTATAAAAAACATAGTTTTTATTGTAACGAAGATAAAACACAACGTGACAAGTTTTTATAAACTGGGGATTTTAAGTGCGTAAGCGGGCACTAGGCATTTATTTTTTTGGATTATTAATTATCTTTGTCCTTATTTTAGACGATGGAAAATTAAAACCAATTACAAATCTAAATAAGTACCTACCCCTAGGTAGGGTGCCCAAATTGCCTCTTTGGATGGCAATGCCGATCTGTTGGCCAAAGTAGCAGCCAGCCCTTTGGTTAGCTGTTACTTTCTTTAAAATTATTTAAAAAAATATTCACCATCCCATAACTCTCCTAATTTATTTAGGTTGTTGACGGTACAATGATACCAAGAAATGCGACCAAGTCACGAACCTTGTATGCTATGTGGAGCGGAGTCGGCGGCGGCGGCCGACGCAAGCTGCGCGGGCGCAGGCGCGGCTGTGGTATGATTGATGGCGGACCTTTGATTGTCGATTGAAATGTTAACGTATAGGTGTACTTTAGATTGGTATCAGATTAGCTACGTTCATGATTATCCGTTCATATTTTCGATAAATTCTAACCGGTAAAAACTAGATAGGTACTTATACATAATTCGAATTATCTGCTACCACAAATCTATGACAAACTGCCAGACTGCTGGTAACATTCACAGTATAAAAATAACAGTAGCAATTAGGGAAATTAACCACCTTTAACTTTTGGACATTGATAACTTTTAAAATGATTAATGACTCGTGGTCCCACTAATTTTGTCCTACCGACCTCATGGGCCCACTAGTTTTGAGCTCATGGTCCCACTAATTAATAGCCATAATAGAAGTACAGACATAATTTTTAACTGTTTTCTCTCTTTCTTCCAGACCCGTCTGCCGGAACTGCGTGGTGTCACCGACATCGTCTCCACCCCCACTGCACGAGCAAGCGAGCTCCCCTCCCCCGCCAGCCCCAGCGTCCCCGCACTCCCCGCGCCACTCGCTCCCCTCCCCGCCCCACTCACAACCCGGCAGCTCCCAGCCCAGCCAGTCGGGCTCGCCACATCCCTACTCCTACCAGAACTTCAGGAGAAGCCAGCCGGCTGCGGGGAGCTACCCGAACTACCCCGACTACAACCTGCTCCACAGTCACAGTGTGTCGCAGTTGAATCAGGTTGGTATTTACGACTTCATTTTATTTACCACCTACTATAACTAAAAGATTTTAATGTAAATAAATATATAAGGGGATTTTGGGAATTATTGTCCTAATATTCCCTGAGTTTTTTTTAAGTGTTGGCTGTTTGGGGCAAACGATTCCGAAATTGTCTTCGCATTTTGCACAGATTTGGCATTTGTAATTTTGGGTGTAAGCCACCAAAATCGATGACGACGAGGAAACCCATATCTAAGTAATCCACGAGGAGGCGTAATGGATCTTGGCTGATTTAAAACTTACAAATTAATTTTTGTTCACAGGGTGTAGATCGGAGTTATCCCCAATCCCCACAGTCGGGGATGTCCCTATCCCCACATCCGGTTCCCCAGGGGAAGTTCAGGGGATTCCTCGAGCATGCTGAGAGGCTGATGAAGCCGGCCGACCCCCACCGACACTCGCAGAGCGATGACGACTCCGGGTGTGCGCTAGAAGAGTACACCTGGGTGCCGCCATGTCTCAGGCCTGAACAGGTATTTTATAATTTCTTATTCCTGTCTGCCGCTGTCTGTGTCCCTAGCTCTTCTAGAGGTACATTGAATCCTTGGAAGTAACATAAAGGCTACTTTTTATATTTACACAGGATTAGAACTTACGTGAAACCGTGGAGCAAAGCTAGTAACACAAAAATCAAAACATTGCAAACCCTAACAACAAATGTATTACTAAACAATTCTTATTTAAAAATAATAACATTTTCCCGGTTCCTAACAATAGGTTGTCTAAAGTACGTACCTTAGGTAATGGCTAGCGATCATAGAGGTAAAATAATTATAATACAAAAGAACGTACATTAGAAAGTACAATCTTGTAGTACGTACCTGTTTGCCGATAATTACCTACTTATAGCGTTGCCTCGTTGCCTTGAGAGATTTTGAACAAATAGATGGTGTTGTTCAAAAGGTGGCCGAGAAATAAAACGGCTAGAAATTGAAAACAAAGCAATTTGTTGCACTCTCAAAGTGCAATTCTATCATCAATCCGAAGATCCTCGTCAAATCCTTATCATTTCTTTAAATCCATTCCTAGGGTACACCCTTTTTAACGTAAAAGGAATTATCAAAATCGGTACGTAAGTAAAGAAATTGTACGTGAAAACGATCCATGCTATTTAGAGCACACTACATCTAATACATTATTTCAAGCACTACAGCATACAAGACAATGTAACAGCTAGCAAGCCTAATGTAACAGCTAGGTTGAATGGCTCACGTTGCTCACGTCTCTACAGGCTGACACGTCACTCTAACGATCGTTATTCTAACGTCCCGTCCGTTACGAAAGAACTCGTAAATAATCCTGGAGTCATCTGGGATGTTTCCTCTATTTACTGTATAGGTATATTTTATCTCTACCTTAGCACTTATTGTGCGGTCTTAAGCTTAGGTATTTGAACGCAAATGGACATCGACAGACGCTTTGTCTCCATTGTGAGGAGACTTGCTCGTTTTTCGGCCTTTTGTCGCGACATTTTATGCAAAATATAAATTGCTCTTTTTACTTATTTTTTGATTGTTAGTTTTTAATGGAAGAGGGAGATTGTGCCGCCTAACGGTATACCTACATTTACTCATGTGCTATAGGCACATATTAATCAGTTAGCCGATAGTGCGTAGGAAGTCTGAAGTGAGAAATCGGATTGCAAATTCTTCTTCTTTTCATGTCAGTAAACGTTCATCAGATATATAAAGAAATATAAATGTACAAGTATTCTACTCGTTATCTGGCGACCTTACCATAAGCGTGGTTGCTTAGCTTGGGTGCTAGGTGGCGCTGGTTGAAATGCCCTACAATATTTTCCGCCCAAAAATGACACCCGGGTATGTTGCTAACAGATGGTAGCAAGTAAAGCTACGTTATAAAACCTGACTGTAGATAGGTTAAATCCTTTGAAATGATGACATCATTCACATGTCATTAGTGACTGTAAGGTACAGTCGACCCTCATTATTTTAACATTAAAGGTTTTTTTCGCAATTTGTAAAGTTATTATCGCTATGTAATGATAATTATTAATTTGATATGGGGTATGTATTATTTGTTACTTATAGGTCTCTGAGAATATATTGTACTAATCCTACCTATTATACTTAATATACCTATGATTATGTGTTAAATCTTTATGCAAAAACTACTGAACCGATTGCAAACATTGTACGTAGATAGTTAGGGACTTTAGTGGCAGGGGTGAAGCAGTGGGATGCAACTTGTAAAATTAGTACGTGCGGTCGGTAAAAAAAATGTACCTACCTAGTTAATGTGTATCACAACAAAAAATTCGAATAAAACTGCTTTTTTAGGATAATTTCAGATTTTAAATGGGATGAATTTTAGAGCCGGGATTCTGAATAAATCATTACTTGAGCATATTGGAGTAATATGAACCTTTCTTTGTGGGAAGTCGGTTAAAACAAATGACTCTCCGTAAAATTCGTAGTGTTTATACAAGTAAATCACCCGGCGGCACTCAGAAACCTCGAATAACAAACATGGCATTTATAATTGCAGAAATAAAGATCGAGGAAAAGGGCAGCGAAGCAAAAAATTAAAATGGTTCCCTCAAGGCACCCTTGCAGTACCCACTACCTACCTACCCTTAGCGTTTCCGCGGACGAATTAAATAACAACTTATAATAAACTAAGAAAGGACCAAAAAGTCTGTAATTTCAGCCAAATAAAAACAAAAACTAGTCTAGATGTCTTAGGAAAAGAAGTAAAAAACTAATTTTAGTTTTAAAATTCAAATACCTATGTCTGCAATTAGGATTTTAAGTATAATTTCTTGGTTTTATCCAAAAATCTTTATATGATAAGCATTCTTAATATAAAAGCAATAGTCTTAGATTAAGAATATTGCTTATAATTTTCAAGAGCTTTTAATGTAATGGAAAAAAATCACTAACGTCTAATTGAGACGATAATTTCTTGCTTCACAAAACGTCTTTTTTTCAGTTTTTAAACACACATTCGGTGAGCTTTTTCAGTAAGCAAATTTCAGAAAATGATCACGTAGATAAGACGTTTATTATAATACCCAATAATAAATACAATATGTTATATAAAGTGAGTTAATGTGAATAGATCGGACACCGCCTCGGGCTAATGAAATTCGTGCGTGCCTCGCATACTCACCTCCCGCTTTCATAGGTCTAATCCAGGCGGTCACTGCAGGAAACTGTGTAGATATTTCATGTTTATTTCTACAAATGATAGGTAAGCGTTTGGCCAGTATTATTACACTTGTCTGATGGGAGATAATGATACGGGAAAAGATGTAGCACGCTTTCCTAGGAGATGCCTGTTCACGCGCAACTTGAAGACCCCTAAATCCCCGTGTGCGTGAGTCTTTACTGCTTTGATTTGTGGGTCGCTGTTTCAATAAGGGGTTTATTATAAAACTAGCGACTTGTCCCGGCTCCGCACGGCTATATTATGCATGTATTATACAATAAACCTTCCACTTGAATCACTCTATCTATTAAAAAACCGTATCAAAATACGTTGCATAGTTTTAAAGATCTAAGCATACGTAGGGACAGACAGAGAAAAGTGACTTTATTTGATACCATATGTAATGGTAAAAAAACTTTTCCATTTACGTAATTGTTAAATGGAGTGACAATCAAACAAACAAAGTGAATTATGATGATTTTGTAAGTAGATAGATCTAAGCCATAACATAAGCCAACACTAAGTATTAATGGTACTTTTTTCGAGGAAAAATCCATCGACTCTATCTCTAAAAAAAATCTCTATCTCAATTCGTTTCGGTTTCCTCTCAAATTTAGAGGAAAACAGGTAACAAACTGCCAAAGTCTCTCTTATTTTTGTGTACGAAATTAATTTCAAAGTCTTGACCGCAAGGAACTTCGACCGGCTATTGGCTCGTGTCAGTCATTCGACAGTCTCCTCCCGTACTACCCATATCTCTGCATCAGGCAATTATTACGTACTACCTACTGCAATTAAAATAATAATAAAGGGACATAGGGGAATTCCTTCCAGACACATTCGTAACTGCAGTTTCTTAACTTGGCTACGTAAAACAAACATACAGCATACAGCCTAGCCTTGCGACACAGATGGTTCGGGTTCGATTCTCGCCTCAAACGAATATAAAATAGGTATATGTGTAACAATATTTGTTTCTGGTGCATGTTTCTATCTATCTTTACCTACTTATTAAAACAAAGTCCGCGTCTGTCTGTCTGAACCCGATTATCTAGAAGCGACATTAATTTTTATCCCAAAATTCTCTCGAGATCGTGACTTACATGGGTAAAACCGCTGGTTGCTGCTAGTCATTTATAATATCAGTATGAAGTAGTAAGTTGAACATTAATATGTCATGTTATATCCGATATATTAATAAAGGAGTTTCGTTCTACCCTCGCGTCGCGTCGCCTCGGTGGCGGCGGTGGAAGGATCAACAGGATTTATTGCTCGGACGATGCTCTTGGACGAGCAGATAATGAAATATTAAGCTTATATTTAATACACGGAAATATTTCTTCAATACACATTATTAATATAAGTTTTCCTATTAATAAAATTAATTCCGTGCTTCGGAAGGCACGTTAAGCAGTTGGTCCCGGTTGCTACCTCTAGTAGCAGTCGTTAGGTCAAAAACTCTAACAATAGGTGAGCCACACTACTATACGAGAAGAAGAAGATTAATATAGTATCCTATTTCAATACAATAAATGTGATTTTTGTATTAGTATAATGTTTACAACATTTTCGAATTAACCAAAATAAATTCGTTTTCACGAAAGTAGAACAAATGTTGTTGGTTAAAGTGCGTAGAAGTGGGCTTTATGAAAATTACTATAACCCCGTATATGTTTGCTACCACTTCACGGAAAACTACTAAACCGATCATGGTGGAACTTGTTATTTAGATAGCTGAAATCCTAAGATAACATATAAGCTACTGTTTATCACGATTTGTCACGGGATTGGGGCGCGCAGGTAGTACCTAATATATCCAGAAAAATTGATTATAACTTTGTGACAATTAATAGGCTTCTAATTTATTTATTTGACTATTATATATAATTAAAATCTATATAATGTCCGTTTCAGGTGCACCTGTACTTCTCAGCACTTCCAGAAGAGAAGGTCCCGTACGTGAACAGCGTCGGCGAGAAGTACAGACTGAAGCAGCTGCTACACCAGCTACCTCCGCAGGACAATGAGGTACGTACCTACGTAGTACACCTAGCATATATTACATCGCACGAATCGACTCCGGTCTCTAATGGACCGTTGCAGACAAATTTTGAGCAACTAGGGGTATATTCCACCGACCGAGGAGCAAGTGTGGAACTCCATCTCAGTACATGGTCCACCTACTCCAATGCCCACTGTGCCCTGACACCTGCACATTGGAGGACCTGATAGAGGTCAACGCTGCTGCAGTTATAGTGACAAACTATTGGGCAGGAAAAATTTGACTGGTCGAACGTCACTGACTCAAAAAGAAGAAGAAGATCAATAGGGAGTGGTCATGTTTAAATCGAGGCAAAAAACCACACGCCCTAATCAAAGAAAAATGATTTTAGAAGAAAAGATAGATAAACTGTGTGAGACAGGATATGAGAGAGATGGTGAACGATGAGATGACGACTAATAGACAATGGAAGAAGAAGACGTATTGAGGCAATAAGAGCAGGAAAAAGAAGAATCTTCTTTATTTACGTCTTTATTAGTCATCTCATCGAAAATGAAAATAGGAAAAAATCGAAAATGATATTTGACATAGTTAACGTATGATCGTAGTTCAGCAATGAATAAACCGCTTATTATTTCGATTCAAATGTTCAGCGAGGGCTTCAAACTTGATTGATAAAAACCTGCTAAATCGATAAAAAGCTTCAGTAAAGCAATTCCTTCCAGTTTTTCTAGTTAGTCCAATCACGACCGCGTTTTAAAGTATATGTCCTGTTATTTCCAGGCCCGGTACTGCCACGCGTTGTCAGACGAGGAACGGAAGGAGCTGCGAGAGTTCAGCATCCAGAGGAAGAGAGAGGCGCTGGGCAGGGGCCAGGTGCGGCAGCTGCATGCGACCGTGCCTTGCGAGAGGGTAAGTACATTTTAAAACTAGCTTGAGGCTTTGGTAGCATGAGTTTATATTGTTCCAGGTATCTAGCGCTACATTTGATGCTGTCGAAAGCAAACCACGACTTCAGTAATCGCGTTTGTTTAGAAAATGAATGGAAACCACCATACAAAATACATATTTTAATATACAAAAGCCACTAACGGACTATGTTTGGTAGTTTGAGTCAATTTTTGGAACCCTTTTACTAAGACCCCGCTGTCTGTCTGTCTGTCTATTGACAGGCTGTATCTCATACCGTGATTGCTAGACAGTTAGTTAGTAAGTAATATCTTATAATATAAAAATGAATCGCAAAATGTGTTAATAAGCGCATAACTCAACAACGCCTGGACCAATTTGGCCAATTCTTTTTTTGTTGTGTAATTAAGAAATAATTAAGAAAATTGCGTAGAAAATTATTACGCGGGTGAAACCGCGGGGCGCAGCTAGTATTATATAGAATATTCATTAAAATATTGAACCGTGTCACACGTTAGATACGGAATGAAGACCCTAATCATTAACATAAAAAATTATTCTCCTCTTCTTTTAAAAACTCTAAACTTCTTCTGACTAAGCAAATTCAAAATTAACACTCCAAACCAATTTAAAGTTTAAAAAAGTAATTCGTTGTAATTGAGATGCCCGGAGTTGAACCCGCTACTGATTGCAGACGTTTAATTTCCCTTAATTTGGGGGGATGTAATTAAAATAACCTACAGTTTTAGCAAATTGTTAAAAAGTTTTGATTACTTTATCTTTCTAGTGGCCATTTTATCTGAATTGTTCTTTTTTACGCTTTCTTTCGGGCATTTTTTAATAGTCTTTTTAGCAAATAATCTGCTTTAACTGTCTATAAAATAAGTAGTTAAGTAGATGCGTATTTTTTTGTTCATTTCTACTTATATAACTAGTCATTTATCGCATTGAGTCTCTGTAGACTTCTTCCGCACTTTAAGATTATTTGTTTTTTATGAAAACAGAACAAAAATATTACATGAATTAAGACTTGCTAGCTGCATTCCGTGGTTTCACGCGCGTTAGTCCCGTTTCCGCAAGAATATCGTGATCAAAATGTTATTCTCCATTCCCTTAACTACCACTATGTCGAATTTCATTCAAATCGGTCTACTCGTAAAGAGCGTAAAGAGGGAACAAATAAATAAATAAACAAACTTTCGGTTCTTTAATATAAGCTACAATTAGAACTTTGACTAATTCAAAAACGTTGTAAGGCGAAATAAATCGCGACCTATTTTCTTTGTGATGATATATTTTGCTTGAGTAAGTATTCTCTTCAAGAGCGGTGTTGGTTTAGTGGTAGATACCTCGATTTCATTCTGAAGGTCGTAGGTTCTAATACCGGCCGGCCGTGCATGTATTTTTCGTAAGAAAAAATTAAGTGCGCTATTGACATTGCTCTTACGGTAAAGGAAAACATCGTAATGAAACCCGCGGCTTAGTAAGCTCCAGAAGTATTGACAAGTTCTCTCCTCTGGACATGGTCGATTAAGCTGAGTAGGTGCTGGGCAAGCCTACTCCATCCTCACGCAAAAAGGACCCAATTAGGCCTTGTACTTGTATACGTACAAGTACAAGTACTCTCTTTCTCCAGTGTTTCACATTGTGATACCAGAACACACATCGGTGCAAGTTCACTACCATGCTATCAATCTAAACTTCATTATACAACCAAGGGTTACGAAACACCGATTGTTTTTGCCAACACAATGCGAAATAACAAACTGCATTTTAGGGGTCCGCAAAAAATGGTGGGATATCAATTGCAAGTGACAGGAAGGGTTCTGTATGATTTATGTACTTTCAGATTAAAATGTCGGTTCGGGCGTGTTCGGCTTTTTTCCCATTTCGGTAACAAATTGCTGGTTTTCTGTATACATGGTATTGTTTAATTAGTTGTTTAGACTTAGGTTAAAGGTCGTCGTCCATTTTACAGAAAATACAGTTTTTTTTTTAAGTTTTGGCTTACTCACTAGCGACTTTTACTATTTATGCCCGCGGCTTTGTCCGGCATTCCGCCCTTTTAGGGGTGGAATTTTGAAAAAACTCGTTTTTAGTGAATACACTTCACAAAAACACACCCTCCAAATATTCAGTCAGTCGATCAGTCAATCAGGATTTTCCTACCAAGTAGGAATTTTGAGTCTAAGTAATAAAACTAATTCAATTTCACGGGTTACTGAATTATATCTATTCATTTAATTATTATTATTATCAAAAAGCTACTTCGCTCGGTGCGTCGGAAATGTCATAAAATCGCGGTTCAAATGAATAGAGATAAAATACAATTATCAATAGAGAGTAAGTACATCAGAGAATTTTCAGTTACCTCCTTCATTAAATCTAAAAGTTTATTTGGTACCTTTGCTGCTGATCAAACTTTCTTTTCATTTCATATTATTACTGCTATCTATTATAAAACGATAAGATTTTCATATTCGTTTATTTTTCGATTTTTTATTGATTTTTGTTTCTTCCAATAAGTGACAACAGACTGTTTATTTTTGAACTCACACGATTTGTATTTATAGTAATTATTTTCCCGGATCTTAATCGCGTATTTATTTTTATTTTATTACTCTTACCTCGACATTACGACTATATTACAATAGTCATGGTCGCGAGGAGACAGACTTTTTCCTTTATTATAAATTATTAGTAAAAATTGAAGATAATTACGGAATCGGGACTGGTGAAAGTGCGGGTCCAGTGTAACATTTTGCGTAATTAATAGCAAAAAATATCAACATTATAGCCCCTCAGATGAACTCTCTATTATAATATACGTATTTTATATCTATAATCAAGAAGAAGTTCCCCTAAAGAACGCGTCCGCGAGCCGCGCGCGACACTAAAACGATGATAGGTAGTGAAAGAGCTAAGGGTAATGGCTATGGTATGGGTGAAGTATCTCTCCAAGCCGTGAGTGACAATAGGCAACGCTTTGTTTTTGATGGTTTAACTGTTTCCATTGACGACCCAGTTGGCATAATGGTCACCATGCCGGACTGCCAAATACACTTTTGCGGGTTCGATTCCCGCCTCAGACATGTATGTATTTATGCTTAGATATTTGTCTGTGGTCTGATTGTTTCTATATATTTTAAGTATATATTTACAAAAGAAAAGTATATGAGTTGTATATCGGTTGTCTAGCACCCATAACACAAGTCTAGTAACTTAGTTTGGGGCTATAAGGCGATGTGTGGAAAGTCCTGCAATATTTATTATTTATTTATTATTGACATTATACTTTATTTTATCATGGTTATTATCTATTATTTTAATTTTAAAATCGCATGATAATTACTTACTATAAATAATTATTTAACGACATTATATATCATTAGCAGCGCCCCGCGGTTTCACGCGCGTTAGTCCCGATCCCGTGGGATATGGCGTTAAAAAGTCTATGTTACTCCCAAGGATTCAATGTATCTTCATAAAATATAAAGTTGCAACAAAATCGGTTCAGTAGTTTCATAACCTATTCGTTACAAACATGAAATCTTTTGTCTTTATACTTAATGTTAGTGCACCTAGAAAAAAAAATAACTTTGAAAGTTTCTATTAATTACTCATCTATACTAATATTATAAAGCTGAAGAGTTTGTTTGTTTGAACGCGTCTCAGGAACTACTGGTTCTAATTGTTTTTTTTTTGTGTTGGATAGTCCATTTATCGATGAAGGTTATATGCTACTTTTTATCCCGATATTCCCACGGGATCGGGAGTTACGCGGGTGAAACGGCAAAGGTCAGCTAATAATAAGCTATTTTTGTGTATGTATTTAAATGTTTATGTAGTACTTTGTGTACTTATTACAAAATTTCACTATATAAACTTTCCTGAGATGTACTTAATTAAAATGTCCATTCATTTTTAACCAACTTAAAAAAAAGAATAATCTTTCTTTTTCGTTCTCAATTCTCAATTCGACTGTATATTTTTACATGCTTTTTTATATCTTTTCTCAGACTGTCAAAGGAAACGTACACAGAATTTGTACCTCTATCTCTTTAAAAAATGAAAGAGTGCTGTGTGAATGGTTCAATGTTTCCACTACATTAGCCTGTAATTGGCGCAGTTCAGAGGGGGGTAAGGTGGGGGGGGGGGGGTGTCACAAGACGACACGGTATAATTTCACGGTGTCGGTCGTGGAGAGATGATAGAGCAATCATAACGGGGTGGGGTCATGCTCTATCTGCTGTTGATTTTACTATCTAAGTTTTTAATTAACTTTTATAATGTAGAGATTTTTATTGACTTGGTTGGTAGATAAATAATATATACAAAAAAGGAAATATTTTTGTAAGGAATAAATAGCCTTTAAAACTAGTGGACCGATTTTGATAAATAAATACATAAATAAAATAAATCAACTAACTAGTTGATAAAGAAAATGGTACTTATTAGAATATTTATTCGGAAAAACAGCAGAGATCTCAACAGAAACAAAAACAAAGCTATAAAAATACAATTTTCACGCAATCCCCTTCAACTTTCACAATAATCGTAAGTCGTTACAATAGAAAACAGGTGTTCCTGCGATTCATCTCTCCTTTTCAAGCCTCTCTCTAGCCCCTCATAAACACAATCTTTGCAAACTTTTCCCAACTCTCTCCTATGAGAGACAAATTATTAAAGTTGGCGCCATCTATTATGACAGTTGTGATTTATTCGGCAGAGTAATGAGCGCGCGTCGTCAGCAGATGTCGCCACTTGTGACTTGTTTATTGGAAGCTGTACGATTTATTGTTTGGGGAGGGTGTGGAGGTGGTTGAAGTGCTCTTTTTAGGGGTGTGTTATTGCTTTGACAGGGTGAAAATTATTACCTTCTTAGGTAGGTACTCAGTGAATTTTAATTAAGTATAAGTAAGTTAGTAATTAGGTAAATATTAATAAGCTATTTATAATTAAACTAAATTAAATTATAATAAACGATTAATAAATGAATTATTAAATGTTTTTCCCACTTTTAAAACGGCTCCTCGCTTGGTTTTTATCTTTATAATTGTATTATTTTTATTTTATTTCAGTCTTATTAAATGGGTATTCCGAAATATTATTTCCTTTAACTTATGTAATTATTGAGTACTACAGAAGCAACTTTTTGTTTTAGTATCCACGCCCTCTTTTGTAACCTGCCAAAGCAATTGCACAAATACATACAAAGAAGTTTATCAGTATTTCGGTAGATGTCTCTATCTGGCTAGCTGACAAGAACTTGTGCCATCAAGTTCCTGTTTTAGTACAGATGACGCGCTCTAAATAGTACTACATTACAAAACTAGATGGCGCTGTGACAAAGAGTACGATATAACGAAACTAGATGGCGTTATTCCTACATAACAACATGTTCCACTACTAGTTCTAAAAAGTACACCACTATGAAACTAGATGGCACTTTTCTAAAAAGTACAACAACAAAAAACTAGATGTCGTTACGGGTCACTTTTCTATAAATCTTAGAAATGAAAGTTTTGTGAGTTTTTATGAAGCTATTATTATTTTACATTCGTAATAAAACCCTTGTGTTAAGGTGTAAAAATAATTTTTGTTCTTTTAATTTTGTTTAATTTAGTTTAACCGTGGGAATGGTAGGTAGTTGGTAGTGCGTATGAAGTGAAGACGTACCTATAGACGTAGAGGTCGAGACACAATGGTTGATAGAGCAGAGTTATGGTATGATTGTGTGTTGGTTTTGTAGACGTAGACGTAGAGGCACATGAGTACAGTACTCATGTGGTAGAGGTACTTAAATAGATCTATTGTACTTACAGGCTTCTCGCAAATACAACTAAGTAGAACTAACATAATAAAATATTATATTTCTATTAGAATCATTATGGAAATTAGAGAAAGATAGATAAGATAGAGTTACTTTTGAACTTTTAATGATTTATTTAAAAATAATAGACTTTTACAAAAACTGAAAACTACTGCTGATTGGTTGACAAAATAAAAAGCGTCTCAGTTTGCATTATGTACCTACTTTCTGAACGAAAGCTTTCATGAACTAAAACCGCACGGATTTAGACTTAGGACCTACGTAGGCTGGAGTCTGTGCCAAGGTATTTTCCGGTAAAATCAGATCAATGCTCTAAGTTATAAGTACTTACTCACACACATCAGTAAATACATATTAGCGAAACACTAAGTATTTCCTAAGTTGATTTTCGCACTAAACTTTTTTTTACAAATAATCGTAAAAGTCGTCCATTTTAGGGATGGTATCTTCAAAATGTTCATCTCAGTCATTAAAACATTATCATGCAGTCCAAATATTGGCTCCATCTAACCAAACTTATGAATGGTTGATATTTATAGACATTTTATTTATTAACACACAAGCTCGTGGTTGTGGCGATATGGCGCTAAGACAGCGGCTGCTCCATTCATACCGTTCATTCATTGTTCCTTGCATTCTTGTGCATACGAGCTTTCGACTTAGAATTTATTTATAAAATAGAAATATACATGTGTTTCCATGAAATTCCATGCGATGCGGTGTGACACAAAAGTGTAGACTAGGAAAGATAAACAAACAACAAATACCTAAAGTTATGACAAAAAAAATAAGTTGAGGACACCCTTGAATGTAGCGGTAGAAAGTTGAAAAATCGCAGAGTTCTCTAAATTTCCGCCACATATATCTAATTAATACTTACTACTTACTTACTTAGTAGGTAGGTACTATAATAATCATGTAGGGTGAAAGGGCACTAACAACAGTTTTTTAAATTAATAACGTGGATCGTTGTATGTTGTCGTTGCGGGGCTTTAAAAAACACCACAGACTGGAAACTCTGCCGCTATCTTTGACTCATTATTTTATTAAATACACCTTTGCATTAGAAAAACCATTTTAATAGAGAAATCGACATATGGAGGGCTAGAAGGTATAAAAAAACAATGACTCGTGCATTGTAGAACGTCCACAAAAACAGGCTGTCCTCAATCGACATGAAAAAAGGTTACCCACCTATTCAAATTTTGAAGGGAGGGTCTTTCCCTCTCGCACCTGCCGACTTATAGAAAACGATAGTTTTTATACTTAGTTCACTAATAACGAGCAGTGGTTTCCTATGTCCTTCTCCACAATATGGACTACTCCTGTAAAAGTTTGCATCGAAATCAATCGAACCGTATGGTCGTACAAAGGAAAAAAACAAACAAAGTATTACGTTTTATTTCGACCACACTCTTTAGAATCGTAACCTATCTGACTAAATTAGACCAAAAAACATGTTAAAAAATTCCAATATGTTTAGGTACTTACCGTACCTATGTAGATCGTTTAAATGAAAGAAGCCGCTCCGTTTAATTTAAGGCTCATCTCGCACTAAACACGCTTTATGGCCTAAAATTCCTAAAAATGGACCAATTTTTATACACATCTTAGCTTTTTGTTGTGGCATGCAACTTTGATTAATTTTAAAGGCAAATAAACTAAAAAATCTCAATATAAATGAAAAATGCAAAAGTTTGAAAAAAAAATTATAAATCGACTAATAAGGAATTTACATGCGCATGAAAAGCACCTCTAAAAAAAGAAAAACGAAAGACAATACTTACCACAGAATAAGCCAGGGTATACGCAGGCTGTGGAGCTCTTATGATCGACATATTCTTAGCTACAAAGGGTCAAACTGACATTTTGTATCAGTTTTGATGAGAATGAGAAATGAGAGTGAAACCCTTGGTAGCTAGAAGATAGGTTATTTGATTCCGACGTTTACAAGTTCTATGACAGGGCCACGGGTGGCTAGTTCGAATTGGCGGATGTGCAATGGGCCACCTTCAAACCGTGGCAAGTAAACATTATTATACTTTCTTGTAATAACTACACACATGATTAACTCCGAAAAGCGAAACTAGAGTAAATTAATCTTTAATTTATGTGTATATTCGGCACGAGTGACAAAAAGAATATATCTCGACAGATGTCTTGCGCATACGCTGCTGTGCTTTCAGGGTTACCACGCGACAGCTTACGTTTAGAAAATATACCCTATTTAGGTATATTTTAACACTCACTTGATATTTATTTTACAAATATAAGAAGTAAAAAGTAGCTAAAAAAACTTATTCATATATTTTAAGTCAATTTTGCTTCTATTATTTCTATGATTAGATAGAAAATATGTACGTACTTGACTTTTGCGGCTTCAATTTCTGTTTTATACTATTAAGCTCTGAAGTTCTAATAAACTTTTATTCAGAATCCTAGCTACCCTGTAGGTACCTGAAATGCTTTTCAGATTGATCTGACATTAGGTTATTGGATTAAATGGAAATAATTATACCTAATGTTAACTGATTATTGATTAAGTTTAAAGTACGATTTTATTATGTTATTTTAGATGTAATTGACAACCCTGGTGGATGACTAGCGCATAGCGCCTCATACGATCCTCTATTTAACCTCAAAATGAGCGCCGCTAAGTTTTTGCCCAAGTTTTTATTTTTACTTTAGACACAGTTACTGCCGCCTACTAATATTATGCTTATGTTACATTTTTTCTTATCTCCCTCTGGATGTTTGATGAATAAAAAAACTTTTTTTCTATTTCGGCATATGGCCCGGCGCGTGCGCACATTGCGTCGGATTTTTTTCGCATCCGATTCGAAATTCAAATTCAAATATGGAAGCGCATGTGCTGCGAGCTGCGCGGGCGCTGATATTGTGTAGTTTTTGTTTATTTTTTTCATTATTAGCGGTCGGTCGCAGTCTGTTCGACTTTATGAAAAAGCAATAATCAAATAAAACGCTTTTTAATCTTATTTGGTTTATAGAAAGTTCGGTCGTTCAGTTTTGTTATTAGGCAACACTTTTTGTCAGTTTTTTATCTACATATCTACAGTTGTTTATTACCGACATAAAGGAAGTTATACCTACTTATGTACTAAAGTTGAGCTTGAGAGCGTTACATATACTACTCTGTGTAAAAAGTATCGGGAATATGTCAATAAAAAGACCCGCGTAAAAGAGGTCGTTCTAATTTTTTTACTGCATGTTGGTAGCACTGTACTGATTAAGCGCGCAAAATTTGAGCGGGATCTGTCATTTAATTTGTTTTAAACTACACTTTTTGTTGGTGATAGTTTTGAGTCCTCGGCGATTTTTACAATGGAAAATATTGTTGAACAAAGAGTGTGCCTTAAATTTTGTGTTTCGAATGATATTTCATGTGGTGAATCACTAAAAATGTTGCGAAATACCTACAGCGAATCGTGTATATCGAAAACAAGGGCTTATGAATGGTATAAGGCTTTTAAAGAAGGCCCAGAAGTAGTAGTAGACTTGCCTCGTTCTGGTAGACCTTCAACCGCTACGACCAAAGAAAACATCGACAGAATCAAGAAGCTAGTGCTCGAAAATCGACGTATGAGTCTGAGAGAGTTGGCTAGTGAGGTGAACATATCTTTTAAGTCCGTCCACAACATTCTCATTGACATTTTAGGCATGAAACGCGTCGCCGCTCGACTAGTTCCAAAAGAGCTTAATTTTGTTCAAAAAGCGCAGCGAAAGCATGTCGCTGAAGACATGGTTTCTCGACCAAGCACCGTATTCACCTGATATGGCTCCGTCTGACTTTTTTTTATTTCCCAAGTTACAATTACCACTTCGAGGAAAACGTTTTGAGTCGATAGAAGCCATAAAAGAAAATTCGCTGAATGAGCTAAAGGCCATACCGCGAATAGCCTATGAAAAATGTATGGAAGACTGGGTGAAGCGTTGGAGATGTTGTATTGCAAGCGATGGGGCCTACTTTGAAGGCGATAAAATAAATTTAGATGAATAATTTGTATTTTTTGTTTTATTGACAAATTCCTGATACTTAGTACACAGAATGTAAACTAGAATCAAAATGATATTTAAAAAAAATTAAAGAAAATAAAATAAAACTTTAAGGTTGTTAAAAAAAGAAAAGATTTTTTATTAATTTTCAAAATTAATAATTATAATAAACTATTTCAGTAAATTCTATTCTAATAACTTTCAAATTTCGTATAAATAAAAGACTTTTTTATGATACTTTTAACTTTTTCTTCCTGAAACAAAATGACCCCAACTGGCACTTATAAAAAGTTGAAACCAACAGGAGTAAAAACAAACCGCAACGAAGGGGTTACTTTTAATAATTAATATCTCAGGGATTAGCACTTTCCAATTAATATAGATCGGTAACTAAATTTTAAAGGGTTGTTTTTTTATTTCTAAAATAGATTAGTCGGTTGTCAGTGTGGATTTATTTTAATGTGTGTTTAAAGGGTTAGTGTGAATGCATAAATACAGAGATCTTGAGGCTGTATTTATGCATTCTCTCTTGAAAGGGTTGATTTTACAGTTCGTTTGACACTTTTTTACTATAGTCTTCTTTAACATGCCTCTGGCGTATCGACGCTTGAAAGGTGTCAATTCGTAAGCGACATTGAGAAAACTTTACAGGAGAGCTGCATGGCATTGACTACGAGGAAATTTATTCCTTTTGGACAAATTAGTTTGATCAGCAGGAACGTACCTACCGCATTAATACCTAAATAATATTTATCTCAAAATATTAAATTCTTAGTCCTGACATACGCACAGCGCACAGCAGGTTAAAATTTGCCATACAGATTATGATTTAACCATTCGCTAAGAAAGTATTTCGGAAAATTCAACCCCTACGCGGACGAAGTCGCTTGCGAAAGCTATCATTATTTATAAAACTTCAACAAATGAACCTATTTTTAACCGACTTAAAAAAAGAGGAGGTTTTCATAAACATACTCTCAACTTTCAAATGAAAAATGTTCATAACAAAGCTATGATGACAGACAAAAAGGCCGAATTTATAACAGCCCTTATGTTCATTCGGGGATGAATAAACCTAGACATAATTGATTAGAAGAATGTGTTTACCGTGGACAGCACTGGCAGGTGAGTTAGTAAATAATTCATAATGTTTATTGATTGTTGATCGGTTGTTGTTAGACTTAAACAGGGTCACCTTCACTGGTAATTGCTTTTATTACGGACAAGTATTTGATTGTTAATATGATAACGCGTTTTAATTTTTAATATGTGCCTTTACGTATAATCAAGAGTCCCAAAGTGCATCACGTAGACTAAAGTAACGTTTTTCAACTCATACATAAAACGTCATAGTCATGAATTTTCTGAATAAAAAAAAAACAATCGATAGACAGTATTTGATCAGGGTAACTTTATTTAAGTTTTCCAAAAAGAAGACTAGAATAAAACCGATCAACTGCCTTCGGACTACCAAAATTTTAATTATATTATTACGAATTTAAAATATAATTATAGGAAGTGAACTCTTAAGTGACTTTGACATCGACAGTTAATTTTACGAATTGGCCTTGTAAATGTGGAAGTTTGTGTGCCTGAACATGTTTGGTAGGTACTACTTTACCGAAAACTATTGAACCAATTGCGATTGCGAACTTCTCATTCTTACAGAACTGGGAGTCGTGGGTGACAGCTACTATTAAACAGTAATTATTTTACAAATGACAACTTGTCAGTCAATAAAACAGAATGGTAATCAAAATGAATGTACGTCAATCGATGATCGAATGTTGCCCAAATGTGGTCAATTTGTGCACGCCCACCAGGACGACGACGACGACTCACACATTTTATTTGAAGACATTTAAACAATTTTTAAGGACAAAACCGATAAACTTATTCTTACACAAAATATGCTTGTGTTTGACCTCATTCCATTTGATAAGAAGCGTTCATGAGGTCCAGAGTATGGCTCGCTCGCCTAAAATTTACCCTAGCCTATAAGACTTTTATTTCGTAGTCGCTGAGCCCTGCGATTTCACCCGATCCCGTGGGAATATCTTAAAGCCTATGCCGTATTCTAGGACTTCAGCTATCTACATGCAATCGCTCCAGCCGTTCTCGAGTTATAAATGGTGCAACTAAAACGACTTTTCCTTTCTGTTTTGACTAAGCCTATTTTGATGATATCTTCCTTCAGTTGCAAATCATATAGTAGCTAACCAACCGAATACAAAGGTCAATGTCCGAAGGCTCGATAAGGGCGTTATCGATGACGTCATCCATGTCATAAGGGTTCAACGACCCTGTAATCTACAACACATGTTATAAAGAACGTATATTTTGGCAACGTCTTGCCTGGTTACACAAGACTCCGTTTTTTCCTCTTTTCCCTATAAAAGTCATGAATTTCTTGGAATGATTTAAGTGAAAAGGGATGGACGTGAGATATACTTATCGATAAAATAAGGTATCGGCATTTTTACTCGAGAAATTAAATATTTTTGGTTCATGAATATCTACTTAAAAATTATAAAAAAGATAGAGATGAGCTAAAGTACTCACTTTAGCAATTAATAATACAAATTCGAAAAACTGTCAAAAGTCTCAAAAAAAAGGGGTCATAATTTGATAGTCTGACTAAAGACGTCAAATTTTTGAATATATAACCCCCTAACAAGGGAAAATAGAAATTTGGCGTGGTTCCTTACCCAAATTGTTAATCGGGAGAATTAAGGGGATAACGGGAGGTAAAAGACCTGAAGTATTAATTAATTAAATTGCATTCCCCCGAATTATTTCTGCTTTCCAGATTTATTTCAGTTTGCCTTTTTTCCGTCCACCTTCACGGCAGCACCTTCCATCGCAGTTTTTTTAAAGTCTAATTTTATCGATATAAGTCCATGCCCAGCCGTAACGGCGACTGCGTTGTCTGAATCTGGACTACTCCTAAAGTCCAAGGTCAGGGACCGCACTACGTCTACCAACATTATGGACGAAATAAAATACTATTTTCTTGCTCCATATTGCTTTATACTAAAGCCTTTACTATTATATACCACTAACTGAACTAAAGTCTATTTCATATTCAGTGAGAAGCAGTGAAATATAACGATAAGTATCGTTACCGTTTAATAATCGTTATCTTTTCGTTACATCTTGTAGTACCCACAATGAATTAAACGGCTGAACTAATTTTCATTAAACAACCTATATTAAAATATATATATCATACCGTTTCATTTGGGGATCAAATGAAACTTGAGCATATTTGCCAATACTTAAGTTCACGGCTAAACCGATTTCAATCACATAAACTTAGTTAAGAACACTCTCCATTTAAATCACCTTTCAAATAATAAATAAAAAACCGGCCAAGTGCGAGTCAGACTCGCGCACCGAGGGTTCCGTACAAACCTGTAGGTATATAAGTAAAAGTTATGGTATTTTTATTGCTAAATGAAATCCATAACATAACAATGTGGAAAGCTGACGGTACCTTGTCAATACATATATGAAAACATTATGTATGTTCGGAAAAATCTTCATCTCTTTAAGAAGAGAAGTGATAGACATAATTTTAATACTAGAAATAGGCACAATTTGGATCAATCTCGGTTTAGATTGGCTAAGGTACGAAATTCTTTTATGGGGAATTGTGTAAAATTTTATAATAAAATACCACTGCGGATTCTACAACTGAACGAGACAAAATTTAAAACATGCATAAAACGCACACTATGTAGACAAGCATATTATAAATTAGAGGATTATATCCTTGATAAAAAAGCTTGGCTTAATGCTGGTCCTGCTCCACAGTCACAGCCACTTGGGTCCACTAATTAGTTTTCTTTTATTTTATATTTGGAAACCATGTTCCGAAAATATGGTTTCCAAATGGAAACCATATTTTCGGTTTCCATTTGGAAACCCAGGGAGAGCATCTCTCCCTTTTATTTTTATAAACATGGTTTTTTTTTTATGTTTGTTTCCAAACTCCTCCGAAACGGCTGAACCGATTTGCATGAAATTTTGTGTGCATATCGGGTAGGTCTGAGAATCGGCCAACATCTGTTTTTTTTTTTTTAATCGCTGAACAACGTTTGCTGGGTCAGCTAGTAAGTTTATGATTATTAAAAAAAATATACTATGTGATGTAACTAAAATTTAAGATTTTCGGAATTTTTCCTATATGTGTACTTTATAACGTTGCTTCATGCCAAATGTCAAGATTCCAGGTCGTCTGGAAGTATCCTTTAGGTTTTGATTCCCTTGCGAGTAGTTGCGAGTTTCAAAATATGCGGCTTTAATTGCTGTATCTTTTGATTGCGTTGACGTAGAAGTTTGATTTTGTTACAGCTTAAAGATATTATAGACTTGAGTATTTGTTAAGAATTTCAATATAATACCACTACGCGTTCATGAGTAAAGGGGTAATAAGTTTAAAATTATTAAAAATATTTTTATTATATGATGTAACTAAAAATTTATGCTTTTCGCAATTTTTCCTTTATCTGTGTTATAAGACGTTGCTTCGTACCAAATTTCAAGATTCTGAGTTCACGGGAAGTACCCTGTAGGTTTTGATTCCCTTGCGAGTAGTGGCGAGTTTCAAAATATGCGGTTTTAATTCCTGTTTCTTTTGATTGCGTTGACATAGAAGTTTGATTTTGTTACAGCTTAAAGGTATTATAGATTTGAGTATTTGATATGAATTTCAATATAATACCACTACGCGTTCATGAGGAAAGGGGTAGTAAGTTTAAAATTATTAAAAATATTTTTATTATATGATATAACTAAAAATGTATACTTTTCGCAATTTTTCCTATATCTCTGCTATAAGACGTTGCTTCATACCAAATTTCAAGATTCTGAGTTCACGGGAAGTACCCTGTAGGTTTTGATTCCCTTGCGAGTGTCGAAAATTTGCGGCATAAACGGGAGTATCTTTTGATCGCGTTGACTTAGAAGTTTGATTTTTTCACAGCTCCAAGAGACCATAGACTTGAGTATTTGATATGAATTTCAGCTTGATACCTCCACGCGTTCCTGAGAAAAAAGGTCTTGACAGACAGACAGACAGACAGACGGACAACAAAGTGATCCTATAAGGGTTTCCGTTTTTACCTTTTGAGGTACGGAACCCTAAAAACAAAGTAGGTTGATAGGTTCGGGAGCTAGGATGCCACAGACAGATACACACGTCAAACTTATAACACACCACTTTTTGGTTGGGAGATAAAAACTTCGAAAAGAAAGCATAATAAAAATATAGAAAAATTTAATTCGGTGTAACACCAAGTTTAGATTCTACACAAAATCTCTCTCTGAATTTGAATTAGACTGCAATGTTTTGGTAAGTCTCCAATTTTGTTCTGACTGTCAAGGCTACATACATAGGCTAGGCATAGTTTAAGGGTTAAGATATTATGGGCTGATGTTGTAGGACGTGACTTGATTCTTTATCAATTTGATACGTATAAACTATGGATGAAAGGATCCATAATGTTTGTGCTCTAGAATAATAGGCTCTATTAGGAAAATTATATTCTTTCTTGCCCTGAAAATAATTGAATTAAACCAAGTTTCATCAAAATCGGTCCAATAGTTTTGGTGCCTATTCGATACAAACAAAAAAAAACATTTTTTTAATATAAAGTGTAAAAAACACGCCTCTTTATTGATACGGGTATAAAAAGAGGCCGAGCTGTATCCGAGCCGCGTGCAACAACTAGTCAAGTACTACTGAAATACAGCCGTCTAAATATATCGACAGACGGTGTTACAGACCGAGATGGATGTACAGACAGACGGAATTTATTGGACAACTCTACCATTGCTCGAGTTTGCCACGATGATACGAAAAATCTATACCACAATAAATATTGCATTTTAGAAAAATACCTCGATGGTGACTTTCAGAAATAACTAATTTGTTTCTGAAATAAAATTGTCTTATATCATCCAAAACGCATTTAATTTTTAAAAACTCGCGCTGTTATTTTCATATTTTCCCGACCAAAAAGATAATAATTGTAGTAATTTGTAAATAAATTTTTGTAAATTAGTTTGATACGCACTTTTATCCGACTCTTCAAATATCACAAAACAAATAGTGAAAAAACAATACCCAAAAAGAAGATATTGCTTCTTTTCTGCTTTTCTATAGAAATCAATAGAATTTTCTACTTTTCTCTAAAAGCAGGAACACCAAAAGCCGTGAGATTCAAATAGGTGATTCGTTAAAAGTAATCTATATGAACACTACATACAACAAGATTCCATGACAAGCATCGGAACAGGTGAAGCTAAATGAAAGCTTATGAAATATAGATGTCCACAATAAAAGGCAAATCAAACAGTGTGCTCTCTTGTAGTATAGATATTGAATATCTTTAACTTGGCGCAGTTGAAAAATGTTCCATTATTTCAGCCTGAAACTGGAGCCAGAGTTTGTAGGATTTTTCACTGACTTTTTAAGTGTTTTTCACTTCAAATGAAAATTTATAACTCTGCGTTTCTGATTACATTTTCACGTATTTTTTCAGTAAGAAAACTGTTTTTTAGATGTTCGATTGTTTGTTTCTCTCTTTAAAAATAAGTTATTTTTCTTTTGTTTATTTTCGAAGTTATGTCTATGTGCTTGTTTTTATGTTAATTTAACGTTTTTAAAATGCATTAAAATACACTTCTCTATTGCGGTTGTGTCCCTGCCCTGATATAGCTATCCGATTATTATATGAACAAGTTTCATATAGATCCATATTTAAAACTGACTTTATTTTATTTTAAAACAGGGGGAGGGGCTAAATCGAATTAATCAACATAAAATATATAAACAGCTTATTAAACGATATTAAAATTCAATTCTGACCCTTTCATGCCCGCTGGTCTCAACACACCCCTTGCGAAATTAATTGACCCTATAAAAGTACAAAGCACGTAAGTACCACAATTTGTTCAAACAAACGACATATTCAATGAAATAAACAATCAAAATACACGATAAAGATCACTTCACACAATTAAAATGAAATTATTTGCTGTCGCAAATGTCTGCTTTCAAATGAAAACGTCAAAAGAAATGTAAAGTTAAGTTTATCTAAATGAGGATCGAGCTAATGGCTGTTTCATGTATTTACTTGCTGTTTTATTTGCATGTACATTTATCAATTAATGATGATAAAAAAACGTTTTAAAACATGAGGGGTTATTATAATTTATTATATTCAATCATATTGATATTAAAAATGTGAAAGGTTATGTGTTTGTATATATGTTTGTTTTGTACTGTTTCATGCTAAAATTACTAGACTGATTGCCATAAAAGAAAGCTAGAGACCACCTACAGACCTGGATTTACACACAGGCTACTTTTTATCCCGATATTTCTTCGGGATCGGGATTACGCGGGTGAAACCGAGGGGTGCAGCTTTGTGATTTAATTCATGATGCCGTTTTTTACTCTCAGTTATTGTACGGGTTAAGCAATGGCTGTTGAGATATATGATTTTTATTATCTATTAAAGTTATCAAAAACAGGTATTTGTCATGTTTTTATTTCGTAGAGCTTGATATTTTGATACACCATTTTCACGAGACTGAAGTTATTGGAAAAGATATAGTAAATATGATGTTTCAAATAACTCAAATAGCTGTTGAGGTCATAAAAAAGATGTAACTGATATTTTTTAGTTAACCTACATTGTGCAGTAGGTGGACTACATTGTCCACTAGAGGGACTAAATTGTCCACTAGGTGGACAAAGTAACTCCCCACTTGGCTGGGGTTTGCATAACCAGGTCCGATTTTCATAGTTATTTTAAATCTGAACAATAGAAATGGTCGTTTCCGTCTGTCTGTGGCGTTTAACTAAACGCACGCAGCTTTTAACTGCGGTATGTTTGCAAATAAACTGCGGAGCGCGCGCGCACGGCCCCCAACAGACTGCAGCTCTGAAGAGTTAGGAAACTGTACGAGTTGGCATTTTGGTAATTGTATCGGTAAATAGCGGTGCTTGGCAATCTTGTAAGATTGCGCGGGTTAAGGTCCTACGTTTTCCCTACTAAATGTTCTGGACATTCCTACGTTTTATACTGAGATATTTAACTTATTATGACTTAAAGTAGGCCTAATATAAGCTTTTGAAGGCGCAAAGTCAATAATATCACCGTTTAACATCCAGGAAGTACTTTGTTTCAGCAGCGTGAAAAAGGAGACCAATTTTACGTATGTAGTGGTGCACTGTCATATTGGCGTATGGTCTAGTGTGACTGAGATTAGACACATGTATAGATGTGCAAACACGCGACGTTGTCGCGTTGTGTGTGGAAGCAGGAACACGCAATTACGCTAGAGCAGAGCGGCACTACAGTTTGCTCGATAAGGGCGACGTTGCCTCTCCGTCTAATCTGTCTACTACAAACTACAAAATCAAAATATTTTCAATTGCATGAAATTCAACTCAAGTGTTGCCAGACCCCTAAACTTGCAAGATTTTATGTAACTTTTGGCACTGTCGCGTCACTTTTAATACTTAAATTATACATTATTTTGATAGACTGTCACTGTACATATATAATAAACAAATAAATATTAATACTTGTTTGAATTTAATTAGTGGAATATTAAATGAATCTATATGAAAATTAGGAATTCGCGAGAAAAATACCAAGCAGTCTTGTTGTTTTTTAGTGTCACCAAAAAACAATGAGACTGGCAACATACAACGAGTTTGTTTGTTTTGACGAGCCGGTGACGTTTGAAAAAAGTCAAAAACTGTCAAAAAGCTAGTGATTTTTTATACTGCATTTTTCCATGAAATATTTTAAATGTGTAGATAAAATTCTAAATGTGTAGATTTACAAATCTGGTACTGGAGCAGGTATTCACTCAGAATCTTTACAACTATGGAGTAGTTTGGGTCAATACACTACGGTTTCCCAGGCAGACATGTATGCCTTCATAGCATGCGCTGAGGAAAATTTGAAAATGAGTGTAGAGAACAAGGCCATATACATTCTTAGCGACAGGCAAGGTCAACTCAAAACTGGTCTGATAAATGCGGTGAAAACCCTAAACAAGTTGGGCCATAATAGGAACTAAGTACGACTAATCTGGGTCCCAGGTCATGAAGGAATAGCAGGAAATGAGAAGGCTGATGAGCTGCAAGGACAGGATTGGCAAGTGCTATGCTTGGACCAGAACCATGTATAGGCCTCCCAGCATGCACAATCACAAAGGATACTATGGAGCACATCCTGTGTGAATGCGACGTCTTAGCAGCAAAGCGTATGGGCCTCCTTGGGAATGCATATCCTAAACCGGAGGAACACAGGATTTTTCCTCTTAGTGTGATCACCGCGTTAATCGATCCCAATAGGTAGAAGTGTTGCTGGCTATGTCAGCCCCCCATATATTATAAAATACAGCTAATTTAAAATAAATAAACCTTTTTGTACATTACTTTGTCTTTATTTTTCTTTTTCCATTCAGACCTGGTACAATATGCATCGTTCAGAGTTCGCCCTAGATCAAAAAAAATTTTTTGAAAATTTATTTAAAAAATATATTTTCATACAAATAAATAATATTTGAATTGAGATTTGAACCGTGTCTCTCCAGAACACTACCCTGCCACTCTAAATGACTACACCAATCGGTAACTATAGGACACCATCAAATATAGTCTATAGTTGCTACAGTCGTAACAACAGGTGACAAGAATTGAAATTTGTACTCGCCAAATACATAAAATTGTGACTTCCAATAAATTAAATTATGTTTGAAATATGTTCAGAGCAAACTGGGAAACACGCAAAATATATTGAAATACTTTTATTCTTCGTCAATTATAGCGAAATAAAATAAAAATATACTTTCGGGAAAACAGCGCCATCTAGCGGAATACTTTTCTTAGCGATACGAAACGATCAACCTTAATGAATAACTAAAAGTTTTCACGAGTTTCTCTGTGCTTCGATTGACCCCGGTTGCTATCTGTTAGTAGCAATCGTTTTGTCAATTGAGAGCTCTATAGGAGCTTAAATGAAAGAGCGTCTTAGTCCCAAGTAAAGTGCCGCCTGCATGCAATCTCTTCACAATTTTCGGAAATGCATTTTAAATATTTCTATATTTTAAATAGTATGTCTGTATGTTTGTTAGCGTTATTTTCTCGGATTTTCGCTACGTAAATGTTGAGATGAAAGCGTCGCGTCGGGATGCGCAGACGACGTCTCGACGTCACCCTCCCCCCCTCCCCCCAGCGCCGTACCACGCCGCCGCCGCGCCACCGCCCGCTACCTCGCGCAAGGAGCTCTCCCTGGCGATGGCAGCGGCGCCTGTAGTTCCATTATCGTTCATACCTTAGAGATATATAAAATATCGAGGCTTAATCTTATAGCGATTTAGTCGTATCTACTATTTAGTAGTATCGAGTTGTAGTCATAAAGCTTCTAACCCACCTGTGAGTACGAGAGAGCCAACCCAAGCAAAAGGAAGCAGGGCTCACTACCTACCTTACTCAAACCCTCAATTTCCGATCTGGATAATAAGTACCTACCACCTAGTCTAATTGCTTAGGAGAAGTAGTACTTTTTTATTAATCTTTAAAGAGCACATCACCTTATCATGTAGTCTCTATTGTAGTACCAAATGTAAGTATTATATATCTATGGTGTGAACTCAAGATTGAATTAGATCAGTGTATTTGATAGAGCTGGTTGGCTCGTGGCTCGTTGCAATACCAGAAATGATTTATTATAGACAGATTTATGGATATGTAACATGTAACGTGTGTTTCGCTAATTATTGGACGTTGTTACAATTACTTTAGCTAATTGTATTGATTCCGCTAATTAATAGTTAGAAATAACAAAAACTCTTTGATTTAGTAAAGGCCCACGATACCCTAAGATAAAAATAGGAAATCTAGGATATTATCCTAGAATGCTTCTTATTTTTATCGTATTAATAACTGTTTTGTTTTAATTTAAAAAATCTTAGATCCGGATAGCCGTGTTGTGTGATTGTGTGTGTGACATCAAGCTTTCCACCTTTCCGGGGATAGCTTTCTATAGTTAAAAAATACTTCAGGGGAAAATATAATTTATACCATATATTGAATTTGAGGGAAATATACTAGAAATGAAAATTCCCTTTTCTCTTTTAGACGAATTTTTCGAAAGAGTTTTCGTGTTTTTTTTCTTTCTATCCAATCAAAATAGCTATATTATGTTTTCCGCATTATATTTCGATACTAAATATCGTAAAGAAATTAATTACGTTACGTTTGGTTCACTGAGGTCAATCATATACTTTTATGCGATAGCGGTCGTTGACCCGCCACAATGTTGATAAACTTTGACATTATCAAGCTTTTACTTAAACTAGGGCTTTCAGGCATACAAAAACGACGACCTAAAACTGTCTGCAGTTATAAATCAAAAAGCTTTCATGAAAGAACTAAATGAATATAGGAAGGAAGCACCGAAAGAATGTATTTAAACGAAAAATGTATGTATTTTACAAAGTAGCAGAGAATAGAATAAGGATAAAGAAAAATAAGAACCTTACAATAATAAATACTTAATAGAGCAAAAATCCTTTTGCTTGTTTATTACGAATAGGCTACTAAAAACTGGACCGATTTTGATGAAATTTAGTATAAGGATAGTATTAATCCAGATATTTCCACGGGATAGGGTTACGCGGGAGAAGAGGTGCTGATTGAGTGATATATCAATGCACAGCTCAATTCCAATGGACGAATCGGGCTAAATTGTGCAAAATATAAATAGCTGTTAAGACGCACGCATTCGCTAAGAAAAGATTTTAGAAAATCCAAACCATACACGGACGAAGTCGTGGGCAAAAGCTAGATAGAAATAAATTCCCTTATAAAATGTGACATAGTATGCAGGTGATTGTCGGAAATCGGCGGCGAACATAAATCGTTTAACAGTACGTAACGTCAAGAAACGTGCGTGTCATTACAATATAATCGTACCTACCTACTGTAAGCTTTTGTATATTTACCGTTATAAATACCGATTAGTAACATAATAAATCCATGTCTTTCTATCTGTACTTATCTATTAGTATATAATTTAATTTACCTCGCCCCGGAAACCCCCAACATATTAAATTTCATGAAAATCCTTGGAGCCGTTTCCGAGATCCTGACTACGCATAAAATACATAAGTTTATACAAGAATTGCTCGTTTAAATATATTAGTTAAGTATAAAAATATCGTGACCAGTGGAAGTAAAAGGTATTTGTCTACAAATGGTGAAACACTCCTCCTCAAAATTATTAAAGAGTTAATTTACAGAAATAACGGTGATAGAAACCGTTAAACGGGAAATTAATTGAAAGAATGAACCCTACAAACTAATTCAAAGCAAATTCTGTTAAATTTGAGATTGAGAATTTGACATTTATGTAGGTATGTTCAATTCAGCCCTAAGTGTAGTTGAAACAAGATTGAAAAGTTCCAAAGTGTCCATTCGCCCAGTCCTTTTACAAACTAAAATATGTATGACAATTCTTTGTGATGTGTTTATGTAAATTTAGCGAGAGATTATTATAATTATTTACCGCTATTCAATAACCAACACAATGTTGTATTAAAACTAACAGATTTTCTATAAAACCGCTACACATTGCTGTTACCCATAAAAACATTGGTGACATCTCGAATGCGTCTAGCGCACCATCTGGTTGGTACCTTGGCGAAATATGCATCTTATTTCTTTTACATACAGATGACTTCGCATACTAAATGCAAAACCAACCTTCAGTACTAACCAACAAGATACAAGTTCGAATGATACGCATTATCTGAAATATCAAACTGATTGTAATGAATCTTTCATCTTATAATTTGTAAAATAAGGTTCAGTTTTCAAAGGCGATGATGAAGATGAACTTTTTTCGGAAGTAGAGAATAATTCATAAGTTGTGCGAGGATCAGGTTTCGCGGCAGATGCAGTCGCTAGTCGGTATGAAATGCTGCGCACGCGCCGCGCGCCTCATAGGTAGGTAAGGTAGGTAAGTACCTCTGCGACTGTCATTTTAAGCTTTTATTGAGAGGAGTTGTGTTTTGAGATTAGAAAAATATAAGTTAAGGTTACTTAATATAATAAGGATAGACCATAGTAAAAAAAAAAACCGGCCAAGTGCGAGTCAGACTCGCGCACCGAGGGTTCCGTACAAACCTGTAGGTATATAAGTAAAAGTTATGGTATTTTTATTGCTAAATGAAATCCATAAAACATCTGTTTTTTTTTTAATCGCTGAACAACGTTTGCTGGGTCAGCTAGTAAGTTTATGATTATTAAAAAAAATATACTATGTGATGTAACTAAAAATTTAAGATTTTCGGAATTTTTCCTATATGTGTACTTTATAACGTTGCTTCATGCCAAATTTCAAGATTCCAGGTCGTCTGGAAGTATCCTTTAGGTTTTGATTCCCTTGCGAGTAGTTGCGAGTTTCAAAATATGCGGCTTTAATTGCTGTATCTTTTGATTGCGTTGACGTAGAAGTTTGATTTTGTTACAGCTTAAAGATATTATAGACTTGAGTATTTGTTAAGAATTTCAATATAATACCACTACGCGTTCATGAGTAAAGGGGTAAGTAATAAGTTTAAAATTATTAAAAATATTTTTATTATATGATGTAACTAAAAATTTATGCTTTTCGCAATTTTTCCTTTATCTGTGTTATAAGACGTTGCTTCGTACCAAATTTCAAGATTCTGAGTTCACGGGAAGTACCCTGTAGGTTTTGATTCCCTTGCGAGTAGTGGCGAGTTTCAAAATATGCGGTTTTAATTCCTGTTTCTTTTGATTGCGTTGACATAGAAGTTTGATTTTGTTACAGCTTAAAGGTATTATAGATTTGAGTATTTGATATGAATTTCAATATAATACCACTACGCGTTCATGAGGAAAGGGGTAGTAAGTTTAAAATTATTAAAAATATTTTTATTATATGATATAACTAAAAATGTATACTTTTCGCAATTTTTCCTTTATCTGTGTTATAAGACGTTGCTTCATACCAAATTTCAAGATTCTGAGTTCACGGGAAGTACCCTGTAGGTTTTGATTCCCTTGCGAGTGTCGAAAATTTGCGGCATAAACGGGAGTATCTTTTGATCGCGTTGACTTAGAAGTTTGATTTTTTCACAGCTCCAAGAGACCATAGACTTGAGTATTTGATATGAATTTCAGCTTGATACCTCCACGCGTTCCTGAGAAAAAAGGTCTTGACAGACAGACAGACAGACAGACGGACAACAAAGTGATCCTATAAGGGTTTCCGTTTTTACCTTTTGAGGTACGGAACCCTAAAAATAGCGAGGTAGTATAGATGTGCAAGAATTAACAGCAATTGCAACAAAATAATAAATTAACGCGGACGAAGTCACAGGCAAAAGTTAGTTCGAGATAAATATCCCAATTTTTAAGGAAAAACTCCGATAATTTGCAAATGACAGATAATTTTCATCAATTATTTAAACTAGCTTTTAGAAACTATATTTTCCCGTTTCTACTTAATATTATTCATTCGCTTTCTTCCACACCAGTACCTCCTACCTTGTTAGGCACACGTGTTATTTTTTATAAATATTTAGCAAAGTTGTGACACCAGGACACATGGCATGGTATGGCATGGCACGGTCACGCGATCAACATTTACACGAGATCTTGTAAGTTTTCGCACGTATACCTACGATGAAAAATCTTTACAAACGACCAAGGTTAGGAAGTCTTGGTATTAAAAGTAGCTTTTTGTGTTATTCTGCTATCAACTATGTAAATCCTGGACATTTTTACAGTTTAACGATTCTATGCTTCAAAGTTTTCTCGATTCGGCGTTTTGTAGAGTCGGAGATAACTTAGGCTCTTCGAAATCTTGACATTAGTCGAATCTAAAACTTCATATACTTTTCATGCAAATTCATCCCCCGTTTCAGTATGAAAAAGAAACCAATATCTCCAACCAATAATATTCACGTAAACTTTGTAGTAATTGTAGTAGTTCGTAGACTTTAGACACTGGGATAACTGTAATAAAATAAAACGGGTCTGAGACCAGTCGAAATCTAAAATATTCCTTACTTACTCTAATCGGTTACCTTTTCTATCATTTTTACGCATATGAAAGTTGGGATCCTAATTGGATGAACGAGCGTGTGTGTTACCAAGGATCACATCACCCGGTCGATCCTAATAGTAGATGAAAAATCTACCATCACCGTCGTTATCAATATAAGCGCTGTTCATCCAATCAGCCACGTGCCAGAAATCAGCACATCGCCCAATACCATCAGGTGTCCCTTACATTGTCCTGTCTACAGTAGGTACCGACTACTGCGGTACTGAGGCACGGACGCACGGACGGGACCTGCCAGCTGGCAGCAGATGCGTAACTGTATCATACAGATGTTACCACTAGGTACTTACTTACCTGTCACGTATCTCTCTCTAATTCAATATTAAGATGTACCGTTGCTTTTAGATCAATTTAAGTACCTACGGGTACTAACTTTTAGATATTTGTAATCGATTTAAAAAAAGACTATGCTAATTTCAAAAAGAGGAAGCGTTTGTGTTTGAATTTTTAGGTACGTTTGTAATGGGCGATCTCCAGAACCATCAGGTGTTATGCAGGTAAAACTAAGGTCACAATTAGCGACTGAATAAAATTGTTTGAGATTCTAATAAATAAACAACAAAAACTGAAGATTAGACGAATCATGTCTAAGTAGGTGTATAAGGCAGCCAATTTGCTTCCACGCACAGTTAAAAATAAAAAACGTTACAAGCTATTTTTTTGTAAATTCTTTAAAACATCTAACCATCGGAATCGAAATTCTCAAATCACGCGAGTACAATCATCCTTAATTGTGATGATTCTGGTTGATCTTCCTTGGTTGTCTGTCTGTCTGTACACACACCCATAGCGTGCGCTTACGCAACTGTACACACGCAATATCTGCCCCGCGGGTTCGCTTGCGATACCTAAATTGCAGATATTACCCCGTTTTTGGGAATTCGATCAAAACAAACGATTATCTTGCGAGTTATTTTTAAAATTTGTTTTTGTTTTGGTGTGGAGGTTTTATTACCTCAGCATAAAGTAGGTACCCGGGTATTTTTAAAGGGCTATAGAGATAGATAGAAACAAAGAGAATAAAGTGATAGAAAAATGAAGAACTAAAGAAGTTAACCTCTTGGTAGAGTGAAGAATTAAATTCGACTTACGACAGCCCTATGGAGTGGAATAGGAAAGCCCAATAACCTTGTTCGAAAAACCTTGCAAATTAAATAATATTTCATCAAAACATCATAATTAAAATAACGAAGAAAACGTAGCGAATAAACGAATAATTCGACAGAGATCCTTCTGAATATGACAAATACGGAACGAATATATTTCCATTAGGCATAAGGTTCATATTCGATTGGATTATAAGTGAGGCCTCTAGCTCCCTCTTTCAAATTCGTAAAGATTCTTATTGGGTCGTAACCCAATTGCAAAACAGCAGTCAGTCCTAATTTGTCGGAATCATTTTGTAATTATACTCCATATACCTATCCTTATACTGATACTCTAGAAAATGTAATCATTAAGACTAACAAATTCTTCCTAACTAGGGTTCCGTACCTTAAAAGGTAAAAAATAAACCTTTATAAGATCACTTTCTTGTCCGTCTGTCTGTCTGTTTTTTAGGAATGCAAAGATTTATGGCAGTTTTTGCCACAAAGAACTTAAGCCAGTCCATGACCAGAGACCAAGTCCAGGCCAGTCTCTTTTAGATAGCGATAGCTAGATAATTTTAGAAAAGTCTTTGACTAAAAAAAAGGAGTGCCCACACCCTACGATATATGGCCTGATCCATAGCGCACATGTGCATTGTGCACTGTACAGTCCTGAGCATTGGGCACTGTGCAGTCATGATTTTCTTCAATCTGTTCAATCTCTTCAATCATATTATATGTTTAACGACCGCCAAAATCAAATTACCTACTTAAATAAATAAGCGCGCTTAGACTTTAAATTCCGCAGACATTTCGGTCAAGAGCTTTCCATTCTAAAAGTTCGAAAAACAGCTATAAGTAATTTTAACCACACGCAGGTGAATATCACAATTATTCTGTACACGGTTCTATTTTACGAACCCGCTGATTATCTGAGTTTTTGTGACAGACTCCCGGTGTCTCTCCAGTACTTCGGCATCAAAACCGCAAACTACAAACTAAACTATGCCGTCGCGTCGGCCGACACCTAAACACGTATCAACTATTTATATCATCTCATCTATCTATTTAAACTCATAATATAGGAAGAAAGGACAAAAAGTACATTCTGTGTACTAAGTATCGGGAATTTGTCAATAAAACAAAAAATACAAATTATTCATCTAAAATTATTTTATCGCCTTCAAAGTAGGCCCCATCGCTTGCAATACAACATCTCCACCGCTTCACCCAGTCTTCCATACATTTTTCATAGGCTATTTGCGGTATGGCCTTTAGCTCATTCAGCGAATTTTCTTTTATGGCTTCTATCGACTCAAAACGTTTTCCTCGAAGTGGTAATTTTAACTTGGGAAATAAAAAAAAGTCAGACGGAGCCATATCAGGTGAATACGGTGCTTGGTCGAGAACTTTTGTTGAATTTTTTGCTAAAAACTCTTTCACTATAATGGCTGTGTGTGATGGTGCATTATCATGGTGCAGCATCCATGAGTTGTGTTGCCACAAATCTGGACGTTTTCGGCGGATACTCTCACGCAAACGCTTCATGACGCCTAAATAATATTCTTTATTTACTGTTTCTCCCTCTGGAAGGAATTCGGAGTGAACCACACCACGGTAGTCAAAAAAAACTGTCAGCATCACCTTGATTTTGGAGCGACTTTGCCGCGGTTTTTTGGGTTTTGGCTCGTTTTCGAGACGCCATTCTGAAGACTGTTGGCTTGTTTGCATGTCGTACTCATAAACCCATGTCTCGTCGCCAGTTATTATACGTTTCATAAAGGTCGGATCCGTAGAAGCTCGGGAAACCATGTCTTCAGCGAGATGCTTTCGCTGCGCTTTTTGAACAAAATTAAGCTCTTTTGGAACTAGTCGAGCGGCGACGCGTTTCATGCCTAAAATGTCAATGAGAATGTTGTGGACGGACTTAAAAGATATGTTCACCTCACTAGCCAACTCTGTCAGACTCATACGTCGATTTTCGAGCACTAGCTTCTTGATTCTGTCGATGTTTTCTTTGGTCGTAGCGGTTGAAGGTCTACCAGAACGAGGCAAGTCTACTACTACTTCTCGGCCTTCTTTAAAAGCCTTATACCATTCATAAGCCCTCGTTTTCGATATACACGATTCGCCGTAGGTATTTCGCAACATTTTTAGTGATTCACCACATGAAATATCATTCGAAACACAAAATTTAAGGCACACTCTTTGTTCAACAATATTTTCCATTGTAAAAATCTCCGAGGACTCAAAACTATCACCAACAAAAAGTGTAGTTTAAAACAAATTAAATGACAGATCCCGCTCAAATTATGCGCGCTTAATCAGTACAGTGCTACCAACATGCAGTAAAAAAATTAGAACGACCTCTTTTACGCGGGTCTTTTTTTTGACATATTCCCGATACTTTTTACACAGAGTAGTATGTAATTAAAAGCAAATAAAAAATGGAAGGTTTTTTGGCGGGAACGAGTTAACAACATGTCGTGCTGCAGTTTTATTTTCATGAAACTTAGATGTAACCCGAGTTGAATTGTATAATTCTGGTGGAATGTTATTCAATTTAGTTCTGTGAAAGTGCACAAGTGTAGTGAAAGTAAAAATCAGTGTCAAACATGCAGTTTTCTCGTTGCCTCCAAATCTCCTATTAAGGTTATGGTAAACTTGCCACCGCTTTACTATAGCCCCTGACTTGACGGACTATGACGACTTTGACTGTATTGAAACACTTTGGGCCCGATTTATGAAAAATCGGGTCAATTTGATGCAAAATATAACTTGACACTGGCTAAATGCATAAGTGCGAAGCCATAATAAAAGAAAAAAAAAAAAAAAAAAAAAAAAAAAAAAAATGGAAGTCTTAAAATAAGCAGTGTAACATGGATACACACCGAATTTTTAAAATTCATGTAGCAAGTGCAAAAACGACTGAATTAAATGTACACAAATCTGGAAAAGCTCTATATTGGGTATATACATACATCTAAATAAAAAAAACATAATCTGTGTAACGAAACGAAAAAGTGGCTCTTCGCTGCCTTCTCGGGCTATGAGTGTGCGCTCTGCGGCTTCTATATTTATCTCGATTTTTTCCACAGTATCGAGACTAACGATTCATTTCGATCGATTTCTAGTCTGTAGTCTACAGTCCTCATAATGAGTAGGTTCGGGACAGATGCCGTCATCGATAGTTAGGTCTCTACCAACTGCATTAAGGATACTTGCATTATAATTACCTATAGTGTTGATTATTCTATCTACTATAATTTTATCTTTAACTTTTATGTGCTTAATAGTTGTAGGAAAGGTGAAGGTTGTTCTACGAATAGCCAATTTGATCTAGAATTTAAAAACTGGTACTTAAGATGTTATCCTATTTTTTATGAGCCGACAGTAATGGCTATCTTTATGCATTCCGGGGAAATCTGCTTAATTGTGATGTAATTTCCATCATCAAAGCAGATGAACATTCAAAATGTTGCGTGTAAGCAACAGAACACTTATAAACCATAATGATTTCAAAAGAGCAGCTTCTTAAAAGAGTTAATAAAAAGGCTGGATCACTTAACTCACCACAAAAGATCTACTTTACCAATATAAAGTTGTTGCTCTTTATTTTCTTTATTTTAAAACCGCATTTAAGGGTCGCGATTTCGTAAAAAACGTATTTAAGAAGTCGTTGAACTCAGCGCCATCTGGCGTGCGCCCGCGCCGCCGCCACCTCGACTCGACTCTACTCGACGAACAAAAAAGCAACGATTATTGTTAAAACAACCCCCTGGCAACTAGCGTATTGATCGCCTTATTTGGTCTTGAGAATGAATCCCGTTACAAGGAATGTAGGTTACCGTTTATGTAGGTTAAAAATCACCTAACATTTATAGAAAATGCAACTAAGTAAGATACGACAATACCTAAATAATTAAAAACATCTTAGATTAAAATTTAATCAAAAAACTAACCTAATAAAAGGCACTGGGCAAAGGACTACCTCATTCTCCAAATATCAACACTTATCTTAATTCACTGAAGAATTTTGTGATGAGAAGATGGTTTCTAGGAACTAAATCTATACCTGACTGACTGACTGACAGATCAATCAATCTATATTTGCCAAAATCTTTCAGAATACTACCTACTGTTTATAAGATTTTCACTAAAAATCGAACGTTCTGAGGAGCAATTCTGCTCATCACGATCATAATCACACATTATCATGGGACCTACCTAAAGCTAACTTACTAGCTTAACTTGACCTTTCTCCCCGGAGTACAGGGCATGAACTTATAAAAATCCTTACAAAATACGTTCTCATTTTAATATGAAACTTAAAGAAAATTCACCATATTTTCCCCTCATACCAACGACCGGGGCGACCCAAAAAGAAGGGCAATCAGAAATAATAAATCTTAGCTCTGATTCGACATCAGTAGCTGTAACCGTACAATCGTCTGGTTTTACCCCATGGGGGCTGTAATTCTATCGATTGTGACATTCTCACACGCAACAAGATTTTCCATCAAAGTTTATCACCAAATCAGTGGAACTTGGTCACACATTTGCTCGCGTGCGCCTTCCTCCTTAAATATTTAGGGGTTATTTAATTTAATTGGCTTTATAAATTGGGACACGATTACCTTGTTTTACGAGATTAATAAAAAAATAACAAACATTGATCGTAAAATTCTAGGGAAATAATTTTAATTATTATACTTACAATGGTTGCGTGTTTTAATGAAAATATTTTGTTAAGTAAAGAATTTGGTTCTTTAGTTATCAGACTAATGAACCACTTCAAAGCACATTACTTGGTAAGTAGGTACCTACTTACTTACAAACAGTCCCGTCTCTATTCACGCCCCATTTACGCTGTATATTGAAACCCTCATCTCGTTTTAAAATAACATTAAAATTGACCCTAAGTTAAATTTTGGCAAACCACTCGAGTGGCTCACTAAATCAGCAATACACGTCCTCCAAACCGGAAAAACATTATAGAATTCTAATTCTGTTTATATTTGTGCCTTACGGAAGTCGAAAGCTGGCTGGTTTTTCTGCGAGCACACCCCAATCCACGTGGCTAAAGATTGTGAATCTATTCTAAGAGCGCGCGGGCCTACGAGCGACCCTTGAGGCACACCTGCCAGCTTCACCAATACGCACAACACTTGTCTAGCCAAAACTAGCTCTTATGTGTTCTACTATAAGACTGATCGATATGCATGACTCTCTGTTGATCCGAGAGTACATATTTGGCAGGAAAGAGGGTGTAGTACATTGAAGTATATTTAGTCGACAGTTCCCTTATGGCCATGATTGAACAAACGATATGTGGCAAGGTGTGCGAGACACGCTTCTGTATATTTTGATTATAAATTCATAATGGATCCTTATTTAAATACGGGATTACGGTACCATAAAAACATAACAGTTCATTCGACCAAATAATATGATACTAAAACAATATACTTTTCGCTCCTAACATTGTACCGCACTTTTGCAATAAAAGAAAAGGCATTTATTTTGAGATAATAACGGATATGATACATATATTGATAATTTTAATTATGTTACTGTAGTTTTACAACAGCCAGCAAACCTTTGCTTTAAATATCAATACCTACCGAAAGCTAACTACAAAAAATAGCACCTGAATATTTCTACACCGACGATGCGACGACGTCGCTGCCCCTTCAAATTTGACATCTTGCATTACTATTACTACCGTTAACCATCTGTTCACGCTAACATCTTCGAAACTATCAGTATTTATATCCATAGCACTAAAGTTTAATTTCCCTTCGCGAATTGGTGGATTCATGTAATCGAATGATACAGTTGGTGTTTCCCTTTCAATCGATTTTGCACCTTTTATATCAAAAACCAATTTTATAGATCAACCATCTGGTAGGTGGTCGACCTTTTCTATAGTTTCTATTGTGTTTGTGTCTAATGGTATTTTTTTCTTTCTAGGTAAGTTTGCAAGGTTTTGGCAAAAAGTTGAGTGAATTGAACCGGCACGTGAGTATTAGGATAAAAGTTGGATTTATTTGATACGTAATTATTTATCTGACTACGTTTAATTTTATTTGAATTCTTGCTATAAATTGTGTAATTTTTTACATTGATTTTGGATTTTGCAACTATGGTTTTGATCATAAGGAAGATTGGTCATCCATAAACCCAAGACTAAAAATATATTGTAACTACGAAATATATCTTAGAACATTCAGTTTCAAACGGAACTATATTTAAATCAAACAAATGTTTAGGAGACAACTTGGTATGTCATCACAAACACTAAAACTATTATGACGACCCAGTTGGCACAATGGTCACCATGCCGGACTGCCAAACACAGGGTTGCGGGTTCGATTCCCGCCTCAGGCAAGTATTTATGCTAGATATTTGTCTGTGGTCTGGTTGTTTCTATGTATTATAAGTATATATTTACAAAAGAAAAGTATATAAGTAGTATATCCGTTGTGTAGCACCCATACCACAAGTCTAGTTACTTAGCTTGGGGCTAGATGGCGATGTGTGAAATGTCCTGCAATATTTATTTATATTTATTTATTTATTTATTTATTATACCATGAGTTATTAAAAGATCAAGATTTTATTTAAGAAAGATACGATTATATAATAGATTAAGATATAAAACAATTGTCGATGTAAATCACGAGTACCAAGTACCAACCGATGCATGACCGCGGCGACCGAGGGCAGGTGTCTGCAGCAACCCTCGGTCAAATCACCTGTGAAATGATACCATGTCTTACCTGACTGATGACTGCGGACTTGAATAATTGATTTCAGTTCAAGAACCTTTGGATGCGATGATCACAATACTGTAGGCTTATGAGATTTCTATAAGAATTGAGAATCTAATTGGAAAGTGACAAAGAATAGACCTATACTTTCAAATCTGATCTTGAGAAAAAGACTACGTGGATGGATCTAGGGACTGGTCTAGTCACTAGATCCATGATAGATCTGGACAATGGATATATTAACATTGGTCATTTTTTAGTTTTTGTTGGCAAAACGAAGAAAAAATTCAAGTTCCAACAAAAATAAGTCTATAATCCGGTAACAAAGTTAACTAATCAGTATATTTAGATCCAATAAACACAGGCAGGCATAGCGTATACGGCGGACGGTAATGTCCAACTAATGTGTAATTTGGACCAATATTCAGCCGAAACGCGAAGGTCAAATCGAGGTGAATGCTACAGTCTCAACACGCTATCCGGCACACCTTCCACTTTACTGCTAGGTGCTTGAATACTCTAGCCTAGACTTTTTTATAGTTATTACCTAGCACAACGATAGTGTTTATTATTTGTATGATGGTATTCCTTGGTTTTACATGCGTAGATTCTTATCCAATAGGAAATTTCTAAAAAGGGTTTCTTAGTGCTTACTTTTGGCATATTCCTTTATTTTCTCCTTTTTTTATAGTAGTGTGGCTCAACTATTTGGGATTATTTTTCTTTCTGAATCGCTCGGCAGCGCTGGAACCGAATTTCTGAATTTCTGAAACCAATGCGGGCCAAAGAACTCCTTGCTTAAAATTTTATATGAATACTATAAGTATTAACTTTATTTTCTTCGACACATACCTCATACATTTTAGAAAAACAGGAACTCTCGGAACGCGTATTGGTCTGCTGTGTGCATTCCAATATTATACTTTCTTGGTCGATTTTTACTGGTCATAGAAATCTTTCAGTTTTTTGTCCTGCCACACTGTATAAAAAACTGAAAGACTTCTATCGAAGCATAATGGCATTTTTTTTATGAACAAGCCCTATTTATTACAAATCTCGCGTTTTTTATTTAAACGAAGTATATATAATTAACTGTTTAAAGTTAAATATGTTGTGATTTCACAAAGGCTACCTCATTATTATGGTTCTTAGATATCGCGTGAGTTAAGTGTAAGGCTTCACGAAAAGCCTAAATATTTTGTAAAAAGCTATCGAATTGATTAAAGTTGTTGTAAACAAAATAAATGGGTTACGTTGTACCATTGATTAAATATTACCAGACATAGACGAACACTGATCTTACAAAATAAATAGCGATACTCGTGCATTTTAGTAACGCCATCTATTTTTTTTTTTTAGTATTAGCGGTCTTTCTTTATTTGAAATTATTATTTCACGTTAAAAAATAGTTTTAGGAACGCAAAAAAATTGTAAAAAATCTGACTTGATTGATTTCAATTTAAAAATACAAATTTTAAAACGTTTAGATTTTTCTGATAACTGAATAAATTGAACGAGTCACATGAGTCGTAGCTAAATTAAACCAATTCAAAAAACTATCAGGCAAATGAAGCCGCGACTTAATTTAATTGTATTTTTTTATTCGTATAGGTACTCGAATAACTTTGGTTAATGTTTCCAATATCTCATGGCCTTGTAGCTTTTTAAAATAATCGCTAAAAATATGAGGTAAAGAATAATTTATGTGAAATTCTTACCAAAAATTGTAACAAAACAACAAAAAAATACCTAAATTTATTATTATTACGTATCATTTAAAGTGTTATTATGAAAACAAACACGAAGATGCTGAGGTAGAGTCAGGTATTATCTACAAACTTATATTTGCGGGTGCTTTAAACTAATTTAGGAACATTTTGTTTGCGAGGGCTGTTTGTCCAAGCGCATGGTTTAAGTTTGACGTAAGGCATTAAATGATTCACACACTAAATGGGTCAATCCATTATCTTTGTACCGATCTGATAAAGGATCGTTATATATTTTTATTTTTTTATTTATTTATCTCGATGAGAGCACATTCCAGGAGATTTTGACGATGCGTACGAACTGACCAAGGTATGGATGTGGCAAAGTTATTTTTACTACGCATAACAAGTGTTAATTTTACCCAAATTATACCCCATTACCCAAATAAAGACCCTAGCAGGACCTGCGGCTACATCCGCAAAATTCTCGGTTCCGTGGGAAAATCGGAATAAAAAATAACTTATGTCAATTTTAAGAATTCAATGTATCCCCATACTAAATTTAACTAGCTTTACGTCCAAACATCTATCCAAAATTTCACGTTTTCGTAGAGTAATCTATTTGTTTCTAGGATGGCTTGACCAATTTAGTTGAACTTTGGCTTATTATGTGGAATAGGTGGTAGTAGCCCGAACTAAAATACCGTATATATACCGTATATATAACCGTATATATAGCCGTATAAATAGCCGTATATATAGATTGATATATAACCGTATATATAGATTGAGCAGCAAAAGTAACATCTTTACGACAAATTGTATACAGACTAATAAAATAAAAATAAACAAATATTGAGGGACATTTCACACAGCGCCATCTAGCCCCAAGCTAAGCAACTAGGCTTGCATAATAGTTGCCTGTTAATGGATATATTACTCCTTTTTACCCGACTACGGCGAAGCCAAAAGGGAGGGTTATGTGTTTGATTTGTAAATAGATTTCTAGAAAATATCAAATATATTTAATCCATAGAACTCCTATGATGGCTTAGATACCGCATCCAGTATGGCCATTCACGAGTCTATGTAACAACCTGTTCTCGGAACACAATACACTGATTATCGCTTAGCATCGCCCGCGCCTGCGCCTGCGCCCGCGCCGACTGGTGGGTCCATCACGCTACCACCATACACCACACCACCACCGCCACGCCACGGTCCGGCTAAAACGAACAAAATGAACGCACACCGAAGTGTGGAGGCGCAGGCGCCGCGGTTACTGATATACAGAGAGATTACTGGATGTGACTGGGAAGGATAGATCAAGATAACTTAAATTGTAAAAGGGAAAGCTTTTTTGTGTGTTTGCCAAATAGGCTCTTAAACTACTGGACCGATTTTAATGAAACTTTGTAGAAGCATCTTAAAAAATAAGTTAGGATATGTGCCTTTGGAACGCGCTCACCAATGAGAAGAAGGCACAAGACACTCATGGGGTGAACTGATCACTGGTATAGTTGAGAAATTGAAGTGTGTTTTTGAAGTGCCACCGACCCCCACCGCACCGACCGGTATAATAGTGGTCTTACCACTATTATACCGGTCGGTGTCGTCAGATGATGACCAAAGTGAGGTCGCGGACGTGACGCGGACGACCCAGTTGGCACAATGGTCACCATGCCGGACTGCCAAACACAGAGTTGCGGATTCGATTCCCGCCCCAGATAAGTATTTATGAGTATATATTCGCTGTGGTCTGGTTGTTTCTACGTGTTATAAATATATATTTACAAAAGAAAGGTATATAAGTAGTATATGAGTTGTCTAGCACCCATAACACAAGTGTAGTTAGCTTAGCCGGGGATAGATGGCGATGTGTGGAATTTCCTGCAATATTTATTATTATTTATTTATATATATGTTGAACTGTCAAGTCACATCCAGTGCACCCTAATTCCTCGCGTGTCGTAGTCGCAGGCGCAGGCGCCATCATCCCTTATCATGCACGAGGCGAGCGCGGTGGTCACCTCTCGCCTCTAGCCATATCTCGAGACTGTGTTACCCGTATCAAGATACTGAATGTGACAATTTATTTAGCACTAAACAGATACGAAAAAATTTTGAATATTTCATTTTTTATCCGAGTACCTACGCGACGTAAAGGTGGATAATGAGTTAATGCCTGAAAATTTTGTTTCCTCAAAATCTAGTAAGATAGGGGTCATTCCTGCCTGTCCCCAAATGGGGACGAAATTCCTGTTTGTCCAGACAAAAATTAGGTAAAAAAATCAAAATCGGTAACAGGCAAGAATAAGGTAAGAATATTTTATTATGTTTGTTATTCCGTCACACGAGAATTACTTAAGTGATTGCGATAAAACTCAATATGTAGATAGCTAATTATCTGGATTAACACAAGGGTTCATTTTTATCCCGAAATTCCCACGGAATAGTAAATTATCTAAAATATACTTTTTTTTAAACACAATTACTTAAATGAATTATGTAATTTTTTGATATATAAAATAGACTAGCTGTCAAGGTAAACTTTGTTTTGCCAATGACAAAAAAAACTAAAGGAAACAAAGTAAAAATAGATAGTAGCCGATTCTCAGACCTACTGAATATGAATATAAAATTTCATAATAATCGGTCATGCCGTTTCGGAGGAGTATGGTAACTTTTTTTTTTTATTTAATTTTTTTTTTTTTTTTTTTTTTTTATTTCAGGACAATCCACACATCGCCATCTAGCCCCAAGCTAAGTAACTAGACTTGTGTTATGGGTGCTAGATAACGGATATACTACTTATATACTTTTTGTAAATAAATACTTATAATACATAGAAACAACCAGACCACAGACAAATATCTAAGCATAAATACTTGTCTGAGACGGGAATCGAACCCGCAACCCTGTGTTTGGCAGTCCGGCATGGTGACCATTGTGCCAACTGGGTCGTCATACATTGTGACACGAGAATTTTATATATAAACCAAAGCATTTCATATGTTTAGATAAATAATGATATCCCTTTGTCTGTTAGTACGTACGGCTATATTTGTTTAAAAATCTAATTAAAATTCCACATATATCCAAAGAAATAGGTAAATAAAACAATAAACAATAAAAATATGAAATATCTCATCTGACAACAATTCCTTTTGTGATACGCTAGTACTGTAACAATACTCACGTCTCTATTGTCAACTATAGTACGACGAGTCTCTACATCGTCCGAGACGTCGCTGTCTGTCTGTCTACATGTATTTCACTGAACCCCGAAAAACTGAATTATTTAAATATTAACTACGCTTTTCGATTTTACCCCCGGAATTCCAAGTCCCGTAGGAATATCGGGATAAAAAGTATCCTAATATTGATACAAATCTCCAGCTATCTGTCTATCTATCTATCATATCAAGTTTGGTCGCAATTGGTTTAGTAGTTTCTGTATCTTCTATTCTGTTCTAACTATTTTAGTAACAGCTTATCTATTGCCTACTGAACGAACTTTGATAAAACCGACATATTTTGAATCTGAAACCACCTGTCTTTTATTTAAGTACCAAAATAAATATTCAAGATTAGATTATGCTAATCCGAGGGTAGCTTTTTACAGCTATTCAATATTTGTAGCGTTATCAGTGATGTGCACGTGCGCCCTTATCGCTAACGTGTTTGTCTTCCAGACAATAGGTGATTCTTATTTTATCTTTTTTTGTCTTTTTTATTTATAGTTTTCAGCATGACTACCTTGATAAGCCAAACTAAATTTATCTAACAGAGCCCCGTGGTTTCGATTCCGTGGTAATACCTAAAAAACCATTCTCATGCTAAGTTTAATTAAAATCGGTGTAGTAGTTTCGGAGCCTATTAGTTACAAACAAAAAATATTAAAGTGTAGATAAAGAAATGCTTGGCAAGTAATGAGATGTTTACCGACCTAAACCGATTACGATAACTCTTGGTATAAAGATAGCTGAAGCTCTGGAATACACATAGGTTATCTAGTTAAATATTTCCACGAGATCAGAACTTATATGGGTTTCAATACTGCGTTGTGGCAAGGTGTTTGCAGATTCGACTCCTGACACTGCGTTGTGGCAAGGTGTTTGCAGATTCGACTCCTGACACCGTCAATTCTTGACAATGTGTCTAACTGTGTTTCGAAATATAACTTCAATTCATATTGGAGTACTTTCTTATTCAAAATTAAGTTACCTACATTTGGAACGAATCGTAAAGAGCACAAACTTAATAAAGTATCGTATAATCTTACAACGATCTCAGATTAAGAGATAATAAAAATACAATTTTAATGCTTTAAATGTAAATTTCGTAAGTGTGGATTTGAAATGTGCACTCATTTCTGCAGTTTATGAATCAAAAGGAATCTCAACTTTATTTTATAACAAGAATAGGTTTAAATTGAATTGGACATTCAATCTAAGATGATTCTGATAAGTCGGATTATGAAATGGTTTCAGAAGATGCACTTTTTGTGTTGTTTGATGCGAAAACTGTAATACACATATGACCTTAATTTCTGGTATATTACCACAAGCTGTGCCTTAAATTCGAATTTTAAGAGCACTGTTTACAGCTTGTACAGTTTGCGGATTACTGGGCTCTAACTTGATATGGGACAAACGGATGATTACTAGGTATATTATAACCTAAAAAGGTATTTATAAGAGCCGTATATTCTTGCAGATCTATATGTATTCTGGACACGCGTAGTACGTGAGTTTGTCGCGCGCCTCCGACTGACATTTGCATCGGTTTCCGTTTGTCTACTACAGGTGGAAGTTGAGATTAGTCAGAGGAAGAGACTATTAGTACAAGTGCCGACTCGTCGTTAGACTCTAATTTACCTATGATCCAAGTACCAGTGGATTTTTCTTAAAGGAAACCATCGTGTTAAATAAAAAAACCCGCGGCTTAGTTGTCTGCAGGCGATTTCTTATTTCTGGACACAGTACGTGGACTAGATTAAGACGGTGGTATAAGTGCTGGGCAAGCCCTGACTAGCATGGATTCAAGTTGTTGGTACTGCAAAAATCATCTAGATTAGATCAAAGGTCTATATTCAGATTAAAGTCCGTTAAATTAGCAACAATTAGCACAATCACAGCACAATCTCATTAAATCGCAAATCTTTTTAGTGTACCAATCTGTGCCAATTACCTAACACTATCGATTTATTTTGAGCCATCATGTATTTTATAGATTACTAAGCTATCATGGTTATTTTCACTTCTTCGTTTGTATAATATGCGTCAATGAAATTCTATTAGAATCCTAAGCAAACATATTGACAATTAGAAATCATTAAACCGTTTCTTACGTAGATTAGCAATGGCCTGCACATTACAATACTTGTAACCGTTAAAAAACCAAAGAGTAAAACATTCTTAACACCCCGGTGGGCCATTGTCATCCCTTATTATTGAATTTACACCTCCCTTTACAATACGATCAACGAAAACCTTTCACAAATATTACAATACATTTACAATTTTGTCGCAATTCTCGGACTCCTCATTCTTAATTTTATGAATGAAATCATTCTTAGACCCACCTAGTTGACGCTGATTCATATACTCTTGTTAAACATTATTTATTATCTATTAGACTAAACTTTTACGTTTTATTAATTATAGTCGTAAGATGTCTAAATTCTGTATTTAAAGTAGTTTTTTTTGTTGGATTATCGTCAATTATGATCTGACGTTAATTGATATATTTTTTGTGTGTCATTTTAAAGAGATGTTTTAGTGGTCTAAGCATCTATGTTTTAATCGAAAATGAGTATATATGTTTAAAATTGAATAGACAAACATTTTATACAACCAAATTAAAGAATAAGTGAGCGTTGAATCTAATGATATACCCTTATGTAGAAAAGCAAGGTACCTACGTAAATTATTATAAATACCGCATAGCATAATTGCAAATAATTTATCGAATTTTATGCCCATTTCGCCATAATAGAGAAACCCTAAGCCTGACAAACACGCTTGATGGATGAGGCGGCATCACAAAGCCTTCAGCGTCCATTGACAGAACCCATCCTAAGCCCAATTATGTCCGAGATATCCCGAATCTGTCCAACGAACAAAAAATACCGTTTCCAAATTGTGTTGATAAATAAAACCGTCGTATAGTGAAAGATTTATTGTAAATACCGAATACAACGACAGATTGAGACGTGACATTTTAGTAAACGAAACAAAATAAAGAAATAATAACTCAAAATAAAGGTACGTGTAAAATGTACTTAAATAATATTGTTGTTCTGAAATAATTATATTCTAAGATCACGAAATATCTGAAAAGAAAAGGGCAAATAGAAAAAAAATATACTAAGGTTTAGTATTTAAATATTGCCATTCCAAATTACACAGCTACTTCAAAATACAGTCAAATTCTCTCACATACCTGTTCCATATAAAGTCTTAACTAAGCATGACAAAGCTCGGAGTTTTATTGTTCAGTCTGCCTAGCCGCCTGGCGCAGTCCTGTTCGTGTAGCTCCTTGCAGTAGGCTCTGGTGAAGCGCTGGCCGCAATGTTGACACTTGAAAAGAGCGGAACGATGTTGTTTCATGTCCATGATATGACGACAGACGCAGCAATCCCTGCAAGTAAGTACGACGAGTTAAAACAATGGTTTATCTATTCAAATGACATAAATATAATCAAGTATATAGTTCACATCGTCTACGCTAAACAAATTACTATCGAACTAAAGAATACCGATACAGATCCGTCAACACAATAACACAATAATAATAATTTTAAGGGTAATTACCTCGATTTACCTAAATTATGGTTTTGAATGTGTTTGCTGAGTTCCGACGGCTTGTTAAACGCTGCTCCGCAAATATTACACACGAAGCTAGAGATAGCTCTTGCTTGAGAGAACTGCAACTTCGATAGGTACGAATAGTAGTCTATCTGTGGCATAAACGACAGCAATTGCTTCAGAGTGTCACCAGACACTCGTATCAATGCCAAAAGACCGAGGGGATCCGTGTTCACAGCTATAGTCATCTTCCTATTGTCTTTAGGAACAAACGCTTCAAAATGAACTTGAGGATTGTATACAGCGTTACTAAAAGAATCCGTTACTTCCGTAGACCTTTCTTTTGTAGGAATATCAAACTCAATATGAACTGAACACGAATGGTCAGATTTCGTAAGTATTTCTTCAATATCTTTTTTAACTTGGTCGCTTTTGTTAATTTCTTCAAACATAATGTCATCTATTGTGTCCCGATTATTTTCGTAAAATCCCATTGAGTTCAGCGCATTTTCTTGAACAACGCCACACAAGATTTGATCTTTCAAGAATTTTACGTGATCATTATCGAGAGATGTTGTTTTGTTGGAATCAAAGGAGTTGCACGATACCGCGCGCGATCTTGCCACCGCCCTCAAATTCTTTTTTGATTTTATCTCACTTAAGAAAGTGTTAACTGAATTAATTAAAATATCTATTTTGTTTTCTATTTTACTAAGTGTATTGATTTTCTCGTTACTCTTACTCTCAATAATCTTTTGTTTTAGTCTCATTATGTTATTTGAAACTAAACTATATTTTTCTTTCACAGTTTGTTTAGCTGCATTGTCCGTTTCGTAGTTAAAAACGTTTACGGAATCTGTTTGTACGGCCAAACTTTTTATAATATTTGGACCGACTTCTTTATCTACTGAAAAATGGTTTTTGTTTATTGGAGTTGTACTATGTTTTTGTTTGCTTAAGGGTGGTCTTAACTCATAATCTTTTCCTATCGTAGTATTTTCACGGTAGCACCTGTTTGGATGTCGATATTCCCACATATTATACCGATTATTTTGCCTTTCTCGATTCAACATCAGTAGTCGTCCCTGAGATGAAGTAGGATAGCAGTAATTGTTATTTTCGAAAATATAAGGTCTATACTTTGTGGGTCTAAATCTTGGGCCATAATCATTTGAATTAGCTTCGCAAGGTGTATCATAGTTCGTGGGTCTTAGTCTTTGGCCATAATCATTTGAATTCATCTCATTAGGTATATCATAAAAGTCGTTTAGTAGATTGTGACACGGGTTCGATTGCTGCCACGAAAATTTGGTGTTGTAATAATCAATAATATCTGGGTTTTCATCTTGTACATAGTTTGGAATATGACTTACTTCTGCGCATCTGTGTTTATTCCTAAGTTCGTTAATATAGTTGTTCCACGCTTCTTTTTGTTTCTCCTTTTCTCTAGCATCGATTAGCCTTTTGGCTAATTTTTGTAGTCTAGCGTTTTGTTCCATTGTTTTGTAAATAAATTCTTGATTGTATAAGTTTAAAACAGGACGGCAATATGTCGTTTTTTCAGCATATTGAGGACTATGTATGTCTTTTTTTGCATATAAATACGGATGTTCAATTTTAATATCATTATCTGGTGACGATGATCCATCGGAATCTATGTTAGTGTAGAATTCAAATTTTTGTAGCGACGGTAACAGGCGCTTCTTAAATGGCTTTTTCGGCGTTCTATTTGAACTGCGTTCATCGTCTTCGTGTATGAAGATTATATTTCTGTTGATATGTCTGTTAATTTCAACTGGTGGTTCCTTTTTTACGTATTTTGCTGGTCTTGGTATACGGCTAGAACCCGGTTTACCATCGTAATTTTTTATAAGTTCTGAGCGTAATTTTACATGATACTGTGTACCATTCACCTCAGGTGTATTAACTATGTGATCATTATATGTATTTGTTCCACTTGATAATTCCATTATATTCCACAGAGATTTATAAAACTTAATTTTTGTAGCAGCCAAAATAGGTTAAAAATTGACATTTTTAAAGTTTGACGGAAGTGACAGAATAATGATCGAACAAAAAAATGTATACTTCAATGTCACTGAACGATGAAAAACTTCAACTTGCAATGAGGTAAGACGCGTAAGTTTAATTTATGAAGTTTGTCTACATTTTTGATTGAAAATAAAGATATACACCCACTGTACCGAATCATACTATTGTACTAGTTACTGTTGTAGGTCGTACAAAATTACAAATAAACACCAAGTAAACGTCACATCGACGTGGAAAACTAAACTTGTAGGTTCCAAAAGCCCTTAATTCAAAGTAAGTATACCAAAAATCTGCAATAAACTAACGAATTTAGGGGTCGTAATGCAAATAAAGACGTTCTATATGTTAATAAGGAACCAATGTAACGGATTAGGTATCAAAAGTGTGAAGCGTGTGGCCACTGGCCTCACAATTGTACCGAGTTTTAATCACGACCACCCAAATGTGGAGGAAAATAATCCTGTGCTGTACCTATATTCACTTTTAGAGGTAAAAAACTGACTCAATACACATTATCAACAAATCAGTTTTTTTAATATTATATCGTTACCGTATGACGACTATCTCACCATCCTCATCCGATAATGGTAGGTATGTGACGATACGATTTAAGATGTGGCATTCTTACCTAGAAGAAACATACAGTCGTAACTTGAAGACCCCCAAATAAGAGAGGGCCTTCGAGAGACACGAGTGTGGAAAGGAAGAAAGCAGTGAAACGAGAACTTTCCGACCCATCCTCCTTTTAACAAAAAAAGGATTTTCTCAATACGTCACGTATATTTTTTAAGTACAAGTAAAGTCTTGAATTAAACATACTTCTGGTAATATGTAATTTTAGAAGTGTGATCTAACACGCGAGGTCCTGTGAGCGCTAACTGACCGCTGCTGGGCTGGTCTGTAAATACGGCTACACCAAGAACTAGTTGATAGATTAATTACAACAGTTAAACCTATCCATACTCTTGTAACTTTAACCGTGACAGATATATCATAAAATTAAGAATGTTTTATAGTTCCCAGTTTATTGTTAATAAAGACTGAATTTGTCCCCGATTGTCTAATAAAGCGTGGTGACGTAATGTTTAACGATTTGTCTCGTAAAGCCTACTTTCAAGCTTTATTTAGGCTCAATTAAGACTTTCTTCCTTTTATCGCTTTTTTTCATGAAGAGTTTATTTTATTAAATATTGTTAACTTGACCTTTGTAAGCAAAAAATAATAATAAAGAAGGTTGTTGCATTAGTTTCTTGTCTTCTCATCATTGAGAGGCGCGTTCCAAAAGCACATACTTAGTTTTTAAAACGACTTTATGTGATTCAAGCTTATGCTACCAATTTCCAACTGAGGTAATATTATAAATAGGTATAGGTACCCCTAAGGTGAATATTAAAAGTAGGTAATGACCAGTGCTTAAATATAAAGACTATGCAGCCAGGCTCTCGCGCAGTGCGAGAGCCTGGCTGCATACAGGGACAACATACTTGGCAACCCTGCAACACTCCAAGAGGCGTGCGAGGACCCCAGGAGAATTCTGCGCTTCTGGGCGGAGCTGGGTTGGCTAGAGTAACAGCCGAAGATCACGCGCAATGGGCAGACCTATGCCTGAGTGCGGAAAATCGGAGCCCCTAACCTGAACCTGAACCTGATATAAAGACTATACAGGCCATCTTCAACAAATAACGCTGCACTTTGCAGATCCCATGGTCACTCTGGTCGATTTATTTTACTTAGATAAAGTTGTAATCTATATATACATATATATATAAAAGAAAGTCGTGTTAGTTACACCATTTATAACTCGGGAACGGCTAAACTGATTTGGCTGAAAATTGGTGGGGAGGTAGCTTACAATCAGAAGACGGACATAGGATATTTTTTTCGATATTCCCACGGGATCGGGACTTACGCAGGTGAAACCGCGGGGCACAGCTAGTTTCTCATAAAAAAAATTCAGTTTAAACATTTTATTGGGTGGGTCCTCAATTTACGTAACTCTTTAAAAAAATAAACATAATATCAGCTACACTTTAGATAAGGCATCATGCATCATGTCGTTGATGTCTTTTATTTATTTTTTTCAACAACTTTGCATTTATATTAGTTTTTTTCAGCTAGCGCCCCGCCCCGGGCTCGTTCGCAGGTTGTCGACTGATTATGTTAATAACACAATAGAATATGCATTCGAACTCACCCTTGTTATCGTTACTGTTTTATTTGACATTCGTGTCGCGTGTCAGTCTTAACGTCATCTGTCGTCGTCTTCGTATTTTTATTATACTTATTACAAAGTTTATTGAAGTAATGTACATTACTTCAATAAACTTTGTACCTACTAGGACCACACTAGGCTAGGACTAGCTTTTACCCGTCGCGTCGTTGTAACAGCGTTAGTTTCTATGGGCAACGAAATTTTCATCAAAATCAGTACAGGTGTTTAGCCGTGAGAACAGATTTTCAATTAAATCTACATTTATGATAGTCTCATACTAAAACGTATGTCTGCCAACTCTGGGAAAATATACTAATATTCTTTTTTATATGTTCAAACGTCTCCTTCCACAATCATATTTGCTCAATACGCTGTTGTATTTGTCTAAATAATTTCTTTAACCGTAAACAGAACCTATACAACATGAAATCAATTGGCCACTTTACGTCAAATCACTAAGGATGTCCTTCGGGGGTCAAATGTTTACGGGCCCAACACATACCCCTGTGGGACGCCACGTTATGTTACCACGGCACAAACGTTCGAGACTCTCCCATTAAGTACGAAGTCCATTGCGTGCTCGTATCAGATAAATTCACGACTTATTACAATTACTACGTGATGTATACTCGTTGGGGTGACATAGTCGACATTATCAGACGCTTTAGTAAAGGCTACGGTCCAGACGATACTATTAAGTAGGGTGAAGGTCAAACGCTCCATGGTGTTCCCATGGTGATGAATACAGGGAATTGCCAATCAATTTGATTATTTACTTGCAAATTATGGAAAATTGGCTCTTCATATTTCTACTATAAGGTAATTTACTTCTGAACTACGTAGTAAAGTAAAATCAAACCATACCTATCGAATAATAAAACGCACACATTTTGAAGTACGAAAACTAATACAAGTTATTTGCTAAAAAACCCTATTTATAATAAAAAATCATAATAACTCTTTAACAGCTTAAACCGTTTTCATGAAATATAGGGAAGAAAAGAGGAAACATTCTGCTTGAAGAATGAAAAAAATCGGTTCACTCGTTTCGAAGCTAGGATGGGAAACATGGACAAATAGACGTAGGGGTTAAGGCTATAAGCCCTGAACGACCGAAGAAGGATTTTAAACGTTTTTTTTTTTTTCTTTTTTCTTTTATTATGGCTTCGCACGTGTGCATTTAGCCAGTGTCAAGTTATATTTTGCATCAAATTATGACCCGATTTTTCATAAATCGGGCCTAAAGTGTTTCAATACAGTCAAAGTCGTCATAGTCCGTCAAGTCAGGGGGTTATAGTAAAGCGGTGGCAAGTTTACCATAACCTTAATAGGAGATTTGGAGGCAACGTGAAAACTGCATGTTTGACACAGATTTTTACTTTGTGCACTTTCACAGAACTAAATTGAATAACATTCCACCAGAATTATACAATTCAACTCGGGTTACAACTAAGTTTCATGAAAATAAAACTGCAGCACGACATGTTGTTAACTCGTTCCCGCCAAAAAACCTTTTAAACGTTTAACCACTATGTCTATCTGTTTGTCTGATTTTCTTTCAGGGATTCAAAAAAAAACAACCTAACAGAGTCGTTAAACCTCAAACAATTCAATCAAACCTAATTATTTTAAAAAATCTTATTGAAAATGGTTTATCTCTATATCAGACTCGCCATCGCCAGCCTTGTGGACCGATCTAATTCAACTGACAGAGACAAAAAATGGCTCCTTTGTCAAAGTTGAGGAGTGAGAGCGAGACGGTGGTACTTCATTGTGTTCATATAATGGTTTGTCTACATGCTTGTTCGATTGTATTTTAGTCACACGAATTTTTTTTTTGTATTTTATTTGATCTTATTATTCATAGGTACGCATTATTGTACCTCGACCAGTTTTTGGGTACCGTGCGTTGGTAAATTGGGGTTCTTTCTGTGCTATCGTAAAAGTTAACGATTATGTTCTGTTTTATTTGGACGGTAAAATATTTATATTTTTTCTACGACTTTTTGAGGGACTATCGTTTACGAGGTATATAGTTGTTTTACAAAAATCTTTGTTTTTACCGATACATAAAACTAGTAAATCCATCATTGTCTTTAAACACATAGCAATTTGAAAAATCCAGATACACGTAGTACCTATTGTAAAGATGTTTTAATGCAATGCTACACTAAGCCAATCAATGACATAACTTTGTCAAATTAATTTTGTACGGAACCATTCAACGAAGCAATCTTATTTGTCCTGTTTTTTTGACGCCAGTCCTATGTGAGGAATGCGCTGTCCGGGAGATTACGGCGGCGGGCGGCGGCGTGCGGCGGACAGACAGACAGACCCTGCCCAGTATTGTTGTCACTACTCACTATGCCCATTTTCATACATTCACTCTATGATTTGTCAATATCAATGAATGATTGAGTGTATTCTCCGTTTCAGACAATATGTTAACAAAATATTGAGACAAATAAGCAGATACTTATAACATAATGTAAAATTATACAGTCCAACGAACTTATAATTTTCTAGTAGAATACTGTATTCGCGATCATGTTGTTATAAATTAGCAACTATTTAGTTGTTAACCATCGCTATATTCCAAAATCCAGAATAGGGATAAAAGGTAGCCTTTATCATTCTCCAAGGTCCCATATACATTTTTGTCTTTTGATTATCTATGAGCTTTCTTTCATCAACTTTCATATCAATCAACTGAATTGTCTTTCAGCGAAAAGCTCATCATGATAATGACCCTAAAATTAATCATATTGGTTTAGCGTATCAATAAATCCTGACAGACAGGCACAACTATTGTCGCATTTATAATACAAATGAAGTAGAGACAGAAATTACATAGTTACTACTGCTACTTTTGTTTAGTTTGCGTAGTGCCCATTTTTAGGTTTACCAATACATATAATATCTATTGTACCTATATACCTACCACACCTATTTACCGCCTCGTACATTGACATTAAAATAACGATATTATTGTACATATATGTATATATATATAGTTTAAGTGTCGTCATAGCCGTGGGAAAACGTTAGGATTCCGTTAGTTGTTGTTATCTCCATGATAAGTCCGTTTGTTATTCTAGCCTTTTGTTTCTAATGTTATGAAATACTCGCTGAAATATTGTAGGTATGTCTGGTTGACTCATTCTAAATGAATCTTTATACTATTCTAGTCTAAATTACTAAATAACGACTTCATAACTAAATAATTATGAAATCAACTACCTAATCTTTGAAAACTTATTCCTCAATAAGTGAACTTTAGGTTTCATTCCAATCCGTTAATCGAGAAAATTTTGGGAAAAACATTTCGTTAATCAAATATATAAAAACAAAGTTAGACTTTAAAGTATTTAAAGTCTAACCAAATTAATAACAACTTAGATTTAGAATTGTTCTCACATGAACAATATTTTTGTAAGTTTAGAGTCGTCCATATTTTATGATATGAAGATGGAATTCGAGGCGTGGTCTGAACAGAACTTCATTTACAATACATCAACATTCGAAACGCCTTCTGAGGAAGGAACGTAAGGTTTTTGAAATTAATATCTGGAGTAGATAGAGCATGCTTGCAAGTAGACGTAGAGGTATTTCCATGAATCAAGAATATTTGTTGAATAACTGTATAATAGGTAGCATGGTAATGGTAATGAGCTACATTAGTCATTTTTGTACCTTTGTAAAGTAGTTTTGGATATTTCTTACACGAAAAACTGGCCCATACGTATAATTTACCGACAATCCAAAACCTTACCTAAGTATATGAACAGACAATGATTACTTAACCACAGAAAAAAGTTCGTTTATTTGTGTGTTATTTGTTAGAGGTGATGTCGGCTGGCAACACTTCATATTGGCGGATTTTGAATCATAAGAGTAAAATTCTAGTTCTATTTTCGATTCTGATAGCATTACGTAGATTGAAGTCAATAGGGTCAATATCAGTGTCAACCAGGTTAACGGCATTATGTAGGTAGAGACGTTTTTGTTGGCAAAAATTCCTTATAATAATATTATGCAAAAAGATTTGTTTTTTATACCAATTTCTGTTTAAAGAAATATATACTGAGGTTGTCCATAGTCTAAAGAAGAATACAGTTTTATAACTTCAGTCAACTTCAATTAATAACTTCAGTAGGTATAAACAGAATCCTAAAATAAATGTTTCGTGTTAAGTATATCACCAATTTTTCAACCACTCCATAGATCACAAACAGGTAGGTATCGATTCACGAAGATAAAACAAAACACAACGCAATCAATTATCGAGTGAGAACTCTCGAACACCCGACAAAAACAACGGACAAAAACCTGACCGTCTTTTAATTAAAGTTATCGACGAAGGATTAACAAAAAACACTGCCAAGGATTCAACTGACCTTTGTTCTGTCGTTGAATGCACAAAAGGATTATGCACTATGTTCGTCAAATTCTAAGATATAAAACAGCACAAGTCAAAGGCTTTAGCCCACATCAAGTGGCTGGTAGTGACAGTTGATTCAAGCGTAGTTACCCATGCGAAAATTTTGATAATTTTTAAGCCTTTTGTGATACGAGTTCTATTTCGGTTTCGGATGAGATGTTCCAAGTTGCCTGTTGTTCCAGTTTTTGGTTGGAATTGCATTATAATAAAAGAGATAATAGAGTTGTCTCTGGACTACTTTACAAGATTGTGATAAATTAGAGTTATGTTGAACCACCCAGTTTAAGGTATCAGTTTGATAAAAAGGTTCAAGACGCTGAATCAGACAATCTTTAAAGAATTCCTCTTGAGGTACCTTTAGAACGATTCTCCGACTTTTTCGTCGGTCGTCAGTGGATCGGTCAATCGCAGCGCAGTACTAGGAACTGGTACCGAGTTAGGTGAGCAGTGAGCAAACAGACAAGGAACGCACTCCCACACTCTCCTCAACTACAAATATTTGGGATGGTTTTATACAACAACGATGATAGAGGACCTGCGTTTGTTAAATCGAGTTAAATCATCGTGAGAAAACCAATATGCTCAACTCACCAGGTTTAAATGACGAGACCTTCGGCAGTCTAGAATAGACATCCGTGATGTATCTTACTGCCTAGCTCCAACCTCTGGGGCGACGTATTTGACCTGTATTTCTAAAATGGAATAAATAAACTGCTTCGCTCCTTCAGCATAACTTTTTCAAAATAGAGAAGTTTGGTAAACAATATCAATAACAGTGTTTCGAATGTTTTTGTTGTGATCTCTGAACGTTTTCCTTATTTGAATGAAGTTATATTAAAGGTATTTTTATTAAAAGTTCCATTAATTTTAGGTTAACTTAATTTATCATTGTATTAAAAGTGACATAACTTGTAAAATGCAATTTGTCTCAGATGTACATAAAATTATGAAATAACTAATAAAAATTTCCTAAGAATACAATAACCATTACTTTCTAAATACATTTGTCTCCGCGTTTTACTCCTAAAAACGCAGTGATGTATACATCGATCGACTACATTTTTATGGATTTAATACACGGTGTTCAAAATGTCGGCGCAGGGGGTCTCGGCAGGTACGTTTCGATAAAAAACGTAAAAATCCATAGGTATAGCGACAAGTGCGTGAGATTTACTTCGTGCTGGTGAGAAGACGGTATTGACCAGTATTTGGTCACGGTGCCACTACACAAGGAATTCCAGATATTTTGAATGGTCATATTTCTTCTTCGAATGTTGGACACAAAGGTCTGTCTCACGTCTGTCTTAATGCGGAAGTTTTTAATTAATGCCATAATATAAAATTGCTAACTGAATAACTGAAATAATTAACTATTGCCGTTATTAAATTAATTAGCGTTGTGAGGTTGAAATGTAATAATTATTCAATTGCTATCATCGTTATATCTTTACGAAGTATTTACCAAATTGTTTACTTCATGATGAGGTTAGTACTTGTTTTCTAAATCGTCATCAAGACAGAACAAAGTAATTTCATACAATCTTTTAGCTTCTGACCCTTCCGAAATTACTATAAACTCGTAGATCATTTTGATCTATCTTCCAATTCACGTGCCGCCGCTAAAGACCACACAAAAACGACCGCAACGGCTCAATCATCACTAGAAACCAATTTTACAACCAAAATATCATACAGAAATTGTTAATTTGTTAAAAAACACGCGGTTCTGTTCAAACAGTGTGACCCGCCCCTCGACAAATTGTCCATTCGACATTAAAGACACCGGTGAGAGAAACAACCATATCACTTAACTTCTACTCACTTATTTTCATTACAAAATCATCTCTATAGCCTAAACAATACGGGTTGTATGGTCTCGTTGGAGTGTGATGTGGTTAGATGGTAATCAAATAGCAAATTTTCGGCAAAATAATGACAAGGTGTGGATGCGGGACGATTGGATGAATTATTGCACAAATATTAGCATTGTTCTGATGGTGGACCACCTACAGAGTTTATAGGGTCTTTCTCAGGTTGTAAATTTAAAGTTCACCATATTGTTGGCTAGTTCTAAAGAGATTGCTCAGTAAATTCTACTTTTTATTGGTTTATGAAGTTCATGTGAGAGATTTTGGTAGGTATTTGTAAAGAAACTCCTCATGTTTCAAGGCGATTAAAAACGTCATCGTTAACTCATTAGTATGTCCTACTGCAGAGCATGGCCATCAACCCTGGAGGGATGGGTTCAGACATTAATATTATGCCTTCCTCCACATAAAGTTTATGATACCTACTTAATTATTCCTATAACCATGATGACTAATACTCGTACTTTCACTAGTTGTACGTGACAGACAGACAGACATCAGCTGGAGGCGGACGGAACCGGAGCTGACGTCACAGGATGTTGCTGTAGGCTCCTGTTGGCGGTAAATAGCGACAAACAAACTATCGGACAAATATACTATAAAAATGATCTTCGACTAATAACATTCTTGGAACTGACTGCCCGCAACGTAACCCATAAGTCTAAAACCTTATTTTGCATACGCAGACCACGTTAAGGTTCCAACCAAACCTTAAATTGTAAAGTGAAGAATTTAGCAAATACCTCTCGATTTAGTAACATTTTGGTTGGTATTAAGGCAATAATTTTATGATACCTTAACACGTTTACCCGTCACCCGATAGAAGACATCAGAAACACCGAATGAACAATAAAACCTTCTGAGAAGGCTCGCCGTACGTGCTCACTGCTCAACTCTACGCTACCCGATCACGTTTGCGCGAATTGTACTACCTTATGTAAAAAATGAAGGTTTTATTGTGTACATTCCAGGATTGATATGGGTGGTACAGTTCGGCTTTAGCAAAGGAGATACAATTAAGATCACTAAACATTCCGAGAGAGGTTAATCTCTACCTAAACCCATACCTTCTTTCAGAAAGAAGGCCATATTATATATATAGTATTTAATTTAAAATTAAATATCAATCACAATTAATATATACAAAAGCATTAAACCATTATTATCTTTAAGTAAAAACCAATGAATCGACTTAGTCTGAAACAATACAAGTACAGCAATGAGCTAAAAATAGTGTTAAAACATGTCTGATAGTTGCAATGCATGAATCAGTCGCAAACAATTAGACCGAAGGGATTCCTGTCCCATGAAACATAGGACTAATTATAAGGGTCTACCTACGCATACCATGCATGTTATGGACAAATAGAAAGTATATGGAATCATTTTCATTAGCAAATTTTCACATTTCTGTGTGTCAGTTACAGAAATACATTAAAAATCCTAAGTAATCTTTATTATTTAAAATATTACATGTCCTAGGCACTACAGTGCCTTAGATAGCATATGTCTGGCGTTGTATAAATCATCTGGATAAGATGTGAAGGCCAACATTAATATTTATTGTCACAAAGACACTTTACGTAGGTAATAAAACAAATCTTACCTGTTGAAGAATCAGAATAACTAGATTTTGGTCTATTCTACAATAGGTACCTATATTTTGTCTATGATGTGATTGGAACACCCAAGACTTTCAAAGTAGGTACAGCCTCACAGAGTTGACAAAAACAGGAGGTGGACATTGGACAACACATCTTCTCACCATTTTCGGAGTTTGACAAGACACATGAATAGAGCAATATGACTGTACCCCGTAGGATTTTTTGTGAAATTCATGTCTCACCTTTTATAGAATGACTGACTGACAAACTAACTATTTTTAGAAACTGAAATCTCAGATAAATCACTAACCTCTGAGATGATATAGTTATCGATCAATCTACGTAAAATCTAACAAGGAAAATAATAACTAGGTTCCTTTTCCACACTTTTAATCGGACATCCATCAAAGAAGATTGCGACTGCTTAACCTGCACAACACGATGTTACATAAATTATTTGACTGCACGATCGCAAACGAAGCAACCCGGGTCCAAATAATGAAATGTACCAAAAGATCGGCAAGCACACGGGCTATTACAGCACGTTTAACTGCTTCCTAATTGACAGATGGCTTGCGATTGCGAATTCTGTGCGCGTACGCAGTCATTCATAGCCTAACGTTCGACCGTTGACTCCAGCGCGGTTAGGGCCGACCTTGCTACGAAGGTCGACGATTGTACCCGATTAGGATCCGAGGGGAGGCTTGTGACTAGAATTGTTGAAACTAAGAAATAATCTTGTTTTAATAAATCAGGAATTCAAACAAATGAATCTATTTACTTGTTTGCAAGATCAATACATGCTAAACTCAGGCATGGTTTTCTTTTCTCGCAATGTTGTCGAATCAAGGCTATGCTTAGGTTTATTTAAACTATTATATTATACTGAGTATAATATAGTGTATAGCTTTCTAAATAGCGAGTTAGGAGATTAAAGATCTCAATTGATTATCAAATTTGCTAATGTGCCGTAACTATTGTCCATAGTGTGAAGAGATGATGTCTGCTGGTGACATGTGCGTAGCTGCAGGCCGCGCCGGCCCCACAGCGCGCTGGCATCCGGCCTGCTTCGTCTGCGCCACCTGTCAGGAGCTGCTCGTGGACCTGGTCTACTTCTGGAAGGACCGGCTCTACTGCGGAAGGCACCACGCCGAAACAATGAAACCAAGATGCTCTGCTTGTGATGAGGTTAGTACTAAAAGCCTATTCTTTCTATCTAACCTATTTTGTGGCACTACTGGGCAAAGCCTTTCGTAAAACGTATCTATCAAACTCCAGTTTTTCCAAAAAAAAACCATTAGAGGTACAAAACTCCTTTTTCTTAAACATTGCTTATTAGCAAGCTTAAATTTTAGTCAAGGCAGAATCTTTTGAGAAGAGGTTTACATTTAACTCTTGAAAAAAAAATGGAATACGCGACATCAAAATGGGATCATTTAGAAGTCTACAATAATATGGTAATGTAGGTAGCTTACAGTCAGCTTACAGACAACCAAATATCGAGGGCAACGATATCCACCCCTATTAGGGTTCCCTTTTATGGCTCTCCGCATAATGACATACTTTTCAACCTTTATTCATGCCATTTAGACAAATAGCGAAGGTCAGATTTAGGTTAAATACCCTTCCCCTTGCTAGACGCAGTATTTCTTTTGTAATTGTTCAAGTTTTACACTAATTGACATCGTAAATCCAGAGGGGTCTCTGTTTAGTGATTAGTTTTTATGTCGTCTATCGAAGTTTAATTTGATATTGCGATCTTTGATGTGGTTAAATTATCAGCATTAATAGTTTTTTCACATATTTTGACTGTAAAAAAAGGCTTTTTAAGAAGTGACCATTTGTATTGTTGTCCATTTGTATGCTTGTTAATGAATGTTGAGAATATTTCCCAAAAATAACAACCTTGGACTCCTTAGATAGGATTGAGTTCAGAGTTTCTATGTATACTTTGCATAAGGTCGTTCTAGGCAAGCCTGCTACATCTCCAAAGCCATCGAAGTTTTTCTTCAGGAGAGTTGATTTCAAATGCAATTAGCATAAAATCATTCTAAGACGAATATAATCTAAATTAATTTAACTTCGATATAAAAATCTTCAGATCTCTTACACTAGGCGCAAGTATCAAAGGCATTGAAAATGTAATTTAGAAATAAAGCATACGATCAAATTTGACAAAAATACGATAAAGTGAACGGCGCGTAGACTGACCTCGCGCGTAAGGGACCCCGATAGACTACAGTTTTTATGCGCCCGCCTCCTAAAATGGCTCAAACTGTTTCAAATTGCACATTGAAACCCTCCCGCAGATGCACATTTTGACAAATGGCCGTAAAGTACCTCTCATATCTGCGAAATTACAGGCAAATATTACAATTTCATAAATCGGGGCACTGTACTCGATCATGAAAACATAAACATGTTTATAAAATGAGAAAATTACCTCATTTTTATAGACGATATCAGGAACTTTTATTAATAAATAATCCAAAGAATGATATTATTATTCTAGAACCTTGTCCTAGAATAATAATATCATTCTTCTCGATGAGATCCCAGCCTTCTGTAAAAAAACCATCAATCTAGGATCAATACGATACTTTAGGCCCATGCGGTCATTTCGACACCTCTCGCGATCTTTAACATTTTAGAAATTATGAGCCTTTTGCACTTTTTACGATTGGGACAATGTTAAAATCACCAATATATCAACCCTCTTGTAGGTACTACAATAAAATCCTTATTAACGGCACCAGCACCTGCTGGAAGGCATTCCTCATTCTCCTACTTCCTTAAAAAATTGCATGTTTCAAACATTTATGCAAAGCCGATTGCCCGAGGAGTGAGGAGTGGAGGGTTGAACGACCCCTATTCGGTGGTCAATAAATCAAACCTTAAGGCAGGAAACGGTCTATAGTGGATGTACTTATACTGGCTCGAGGGGTGATTCTCTCTATAGCCAAATATTCAAGAATTATGCACGCAGTGGAATATTATTTGGGTCGTACATCAAAAGAAACAAGAAATTTTTTGGACAAAATACTTAAAGGCCAAATAAGACATAGATTCAAATATTTGTGGTGAGATGCTGAAGAGGTACCAGTACTCTGAACTTTATTGTTTCATTATTAGTTTAAACTTATATTTAATACATAAATAATTGCGGCCAATATAATTTTTAAATAAACCGGCTTAGTAACGCGCGAAATTGTCTATATTAAAACTTCGTAAGTTAGAATGCTCTATTCACCGATCCCCCGAGAGATATTAAAAACTATCAAATGTAGGTATTTGGTGTTGAACACGACCGACCGGCGACCCTAACCCACTGTTCCCGAAGTGCAGTAGGTATAATAGTGCTTTAGCCACATGTCTGTAACGGAACTGCAGTTGTAATTGAAGATATTTATGGCGATGTTCACTCAACCTTGAAATTGGGCAAAACAATTCGTAAAGGGTTAAAGTTAACCCCTCGAGGAGCGGCCATGATATAACCGATTTTAATACTGACAGCATAGGTGAGTTAAAAACGGATAGATACCGGAACATAATAAGGATGCTTTTCCGGAATTTTCTGCCGTATTTTGTCGTTCTTCATATTTGAAAAACGACAATTTATACGAACGATATTTGATATTTAAATTTTAATTTACAATCAAATAATTTAAAGCTGCAAATATTTTCAACAGTTATTATCCAGGAATCCGGAGGGGTTCCGGAAATGGTTAAAGACAAAATCTAAAGGAAAAAGCATATTCGGTTTTTACCCTTTTTTTAATTCTTGTTCGTTAAGCTCTGAAATTACTGAACTGATTTCGATGAAATTTTGTACAAAGGTATATTGAATCCTTGAAAGTAACACAAGCTACTTTTTATCTTGATATTCACATTGTCATGATGGTAAGATGCGGTCTCCCCGCTTGCGCAGCTTGTCAGTCAACAAGAACTGCCCCGTGTAAGAATACCTTAACCTCGACTTAATTAGTAACATTTTAAGGGCAACACCATGCCAAAAGAAATTATACAGAGATGTTATCGCTGCGGTATTAAGTTTTAGCATGTCGATTCTTTGATAAATAATATATAGTGAAATGATTACGTTTGTTTGTCACGCGACTTTGACCGTCCAAATCTAATGGCATTTTATAAATATGTAGGTAAAGTTGAGTAAAACAGGGGAAGATTGACCTTTGTGATTTATTGCCATAATTTGAAAGCTAGCCTGAAAGTTTTTAAACTTAAAGATTCTCAAACTTGTAATTTGGCCCACACGATTTAACGGAGAAGCTTTATGACGCAGAAACCACTTTTTTTACTAATAAATATTTACGGAACTCTTGGTACGCAAATCTGACTCGCAATTGATCGGCTTTTTTCCTAATATTAAACCTAAATCTAAAAGCTTGCATCTTTGTTACCTCTTCACGCAAAAATTACTGAACCGATATCAATAAAACTTCGTTAATAGATAACTGAAGTCCTAAATTGATAAATAGACAATTTTTTATCTCCATATTCCCACGGGATTGGGATCCATGCGTGTGCACCCGCGAGGGGTAGCTTGTAAAAATAAATTCTGAACAATCGTATAGAAATTATTTCCTGTTACCGATTTATGGATGATTCTAACTAGACTAGCTAGTTTGTAGGAATAGTTTAGGTACTTGAATAGAATAGAATTCATTGAACTTTTCTCATTAACTAACTTTGTTCTAACTAGTCGCTTCTTTGATATTTTTATTTAGTTTCCACAACTAGGAAGCCTCAATCGAACGAAACTAACCACGATTCACTTCGGATTGATAATGTTTATTCAGAATAAGACAAGTTTTTTTTGTAAAAACTAGCTGCGTCGGTTCTGACCTTGTAAAAAGGTTATCCTTTATCCTTCTCCACACTATGGACTATCCCTGTACAAATTTTCATCAAAATCGGTCCAGTAGTTCAAAGGTAAGAAATATGCGTGTGGAATTTCGCAAAAGGTAGATAGATAACTTTAGAAAACTTGGATAACATAGAACACACAAACCAAAGTAAAGTAATAGCTATAAAGTACAAGTTGCACAAATGGGCGGCCTTATCGCTGAAAGCGATTTCTTCCAGGCAACCTTTCTTCCAGGCAACATAAGGATTCTTTACGGTTAAAATTAATCTTATTACCCTACCTAGTAAAACTTATTGTTTGACAGTCTATGTCTAAACCCGTTCTCAGAAACGATCCTAAACGAAACTTCAGTTATCCAAGGACATAGATTATTTGGTACGTAAAAGTAAGGGTCTGTAAATAAATTGCAGTTAAACTTAAAATTATTTCCATAATATTGTATCACCAAATGTCAGAACATCAGCAATGCAGTGCACGATAGCAAATACTAGTTCTGTGCTGTGGTTTTGTTTACAATACGCTGCTACATTCTACATCGACTGATAGCCATAGTCACAGAAATATACAAGAGGCTACAGTATTGAAAAATAAGATACAGTGTTAAGTAAAATCGTAATAAGTAAAAACTTAACAAAAAGTTTCATGTTTTTTTATTGTTTAATCGTTGCATTTCAGGATGATGTAATTAAGCTTAGTCGAATTAAAATGATGACGAACCGACTCCCCAACAATCTTCATAATTAATTAGTTATATGTTTTGCATAAACCTCGGCTGTCAAGTTCCAGTTCACTAAACAAGGCTTGCATGTCGGGTAGGACGACGCAGTGCATGTACAGCCTTGTTATATTGCCAACTTTTACATAAACCTAAAGGTCATGGAGTTTTCTTTTTTTAGGAGAAATTATTAAGTAAGTTAAATTGTAATTTTTCGGGTAACTTTCGGCCTGTAGGTGATTTAAGTTATAACTTAGTGCGACTTGCTGTTTCACCCGGATGAAATTTAAAATAAATAATTATATTGTAATCGTGAAAAATTCCAAATATCCTTTAGGGATAATTCTCACCCAGTCTTGAGCAATATTTCGGATCTCTACTGATGTGCTTTGATTAAGTAAAACGAAGAACATTTTTCCATGGAAGTTGGGAATTTTCATGACATCTTCACCCAAACTTTTTCTATTCTAAATGCATTAACCTACACTCGATATTTGATTTGTTTCTTAAAAATATTTCTAGAAATGTTAACTCAATTCGGGGCAAGTTGGTTGACATAATATAAAAGTTTTAAAGTACCTGCGAGTAAATAAATACATAACACATTTATGTATCCATTAGTTAGCCAGTGATGTAAGCTAATAGTGCTAATAATATGACAAGCAAAGTCAGGTGACATAACATACGATATACACGTGATTGTGGAATCCACATGAATCACCTTCCGAGTACATCGACGCACGCGGCACACGTTCTGATAAATTGATAAATATCGCGACACAAGTGTTTCACATCTAAAAACTGAATTAATCATTAAAACTATCATTTCATTTCTTCGTCTGGGTCTAGGCTTTTCAACATAAATTATTGTAATCAAATCTCAATGATCGTATTGTAGCGCTTCCTCGAGATGTAGATGCCTTGTGTAATGGTGAATGTGTAAAACAATCAAAGAAAGCGATACCTGATCTAGGTCTCGCGGCTATACGTAAAAGGCGATAATGAGCCAGATAGTGGCGCTCGACGCTCTCAGGAGGCTACTAAGTGGGCCTTCTTTACCACGCAGCGCAGCCCTTGGATACTCCACTGATAAATGTATATTACTTAAATGAAATGCCTAAAGGTTCATATTAAACCTTAATTCTAACATAATTTCCTGCTAAAAAATTAATATAAACTAAACAATATGGCATAATGGGCTGATATACTGAATCTTGTTGAATTTACGAATAGTACCAATCACCATGGAATTTACCTTTAATGAAAACTATTGTTATTCTTGTTTATTATCCTACATAAACAAGGAAAATAACAATTGTGAACTGAAATGGACGCGACGACGACGACGAGACGACAGCGACATGACGTTCGCCCGAATCATTCAAATGTATAACTTGACACAGAATACCGTTTCTGAAATATTAATAATGAGCGAACAGTCCACTAACGAACAAAATATACGTCCGCGGTCCGTGGGACCCGTTCCCAGGGTCCCATTGTTGCGACGACTTTCCTGGGGTCACCGCCACCGCCTCGCCAATCGCGCTAGATGAATAATAATGCCTAATTAAACCATGTTTATACTGGTAATTAATTTGAACATAACCGGTTGCCATGCGCTGCATAACCATTTCATTCCAGACCAGACTGTTTGTTATTTTTGATGATGCTGTCAAAAAACCCATTCTATTTTGAGCAACCCATTTTTTCGGCGTTGCGTAATAAGGTCACGGTATGGAAACCCGATTAGATAATGTAGTCTCACCATCCTCCGTCAATCGGATGCTTAAACGTCTTCATCGAATAAATTATGGTGTTATTTCTATGCAGATAATCCTGGCAGATGAGTGCACGGAGGCTGAGGGTCGCGCCTGGCACATGAAGCATTTCGCGTGTGCCGAGTGCGCGCGGCAACTTGGCGGGCAACGGTACATCATGCGCGAGGCCAGGCCCTATTGCCTGCCCTGCTTCGACACCTGCTTCGCCGAGTACTGCGACGCGTGCGGCGAGCCCGTCGGTGTCGACCAGGCGCAGATGACGCACGAGGGCCAGCACTGGCACGCCACCGAACGCTGCTTCGCCTGCCACACCTGCCGCGTCAGTCTGCTCGGCCGGCCGTTCTTGCCGCGCCGTGGAGCGATCTTTTGCAGCATCGCATGCTCGAAAGGTGAGCCACCGACGCCGTCCGACTCGTCCGGGCCCGGTCCATCGGGCGTAGGTCGACCACCTCGCGCTCCGCGACCTCGCCGGGTTCCGTCTCCTCCATCTCCCCCACGAACACCGCAGCGAGAACCCTCGCCGCCGATCGACGCAGATTCGGAGCCGAGCGCGTCACTAGCGGCACCCGAGACGCCACCGCCTCCTCCGCCGCCACCTCCCCCGCACGCCTGCCTCAGCCTGGACCGCGCGCTCGCTGACCTACGTCTTGAGCAAACCGCGGTGGAGTCTCGCGTGCCGCCCACGCCGGCCTCACCTGACGAAAGAGAGGAACTGAGCGAGGATCGATGGCGACCACCGCCGCCGGTCGAGGCGCAGGCTGTCGTCACGCCGGGACATTCCTCCTCGATGCCAGAGCTGACGCTGGTGGACGGTGCGAAGACACCGCGGAAGGCGCGCGGCGGACGCACGGTGCGGTTCAGCGGGGACGACAACGAGGCGTTCGAACCGGACGAGATTACGCCGAAGCACGCGCGTCGCGGAGGTGAGCGCGTACGCGACGACGACGCCAGCAGCTACTGTAGCACGTGTAGCTCGTCCTCCTCCTCCGCGGAGTCGTACTCTCTACCTACGAGACGCGCGTATGGCGGCGTGCGCATCTCGTACGTGCCCAATGACGCCGTTGCCTGCGCGCGCCGTGAACGACAACGGAAGAACCCCCAACAGGACAAGAACTGCATCATCTCGTGATGATGTCTCCTCGCGTGCCTCGATAACCCTAGTGACTTCGACCTCCGATGAAAAGACTGACTTTTTGATACGTAGTTTTTTGTAGCCTCGTAACGCCATAGTATTGTAAGATATGCGTCTTCCCCGTAGAACTAACGACCACCATCCCTCATGCGGCTCGGAGCTGAGCGCGCCCGCCAGGTGCACACGGTGTGCCACTAATCATGTTGTGACGCGTACACGAGCGGAATAATAGCTATCAGTTATCGTATAAAAGGATTGACTACTCAATAGGATTTTGGACAAATTTATATCCAGACGTATAATTTGGGATTAATCGCGTCTAAATGTGAGACTCTATTCATTCAAGTACACCTTTGCCGACTATTGAACGGGTGTAATGTATCGCTCGCTGTTTTCGAATCACTTTTATATTCCTTTGGCCAAATGCTGATACGATAAATATTCACGAATGGGTGACCTACTTATTTTTATACGTATGAAACGTATTATAAGATGTTAAACCAGCCTTAACTTATTTTGAAGTTTAATTGTAACGAATGCTTAACTTTAACATATCTAAGCTTTTGTAATATATTTTCATGAAATGATTATAATTTTAAGACATATCCCACTTTGCCAGTTAGAGTTAGATCGAATTAAGATATATTTTAAGTTAAATTCAAGTTAGCAATAATATTAAAATTGTAAAAGTACAAAATACCTGTCTGTATTCAATTGTACAGTTTGTATTTATGTTGAATTGTTGTTGTAAAAAAGCAGTAAGTAAATGAATTAGTAAGAAAATAGTTTTCTAAGTGAAATTACCTACCAAGTTATTACTGTACAGTTCATTATTATATATTTATTTTATTGGCGTATTACACTCGTAAGCAATAATAAAACAACCGTTAAGTCAGTGATTCTCATACAATTTTCAAATGAATTCTACTACAATAGTATTTGTATGTATTTCAGTAAAATGGACGGTTTATTGATTCGTTCTATTGGGAAAAGTTACGGCGACAAACGTTAAACAACACCGTAATAAGGGGGAAGTTTCATGAGGCCTAAATTATTTTGTGTGCATATTACGTTTGTATGGAAAATTAAACACCGAATTCCCCTTAACTTTATAAGTTTGATTTCCATATCGGTTTTTTTTATTTTCGTTATCATAACTCCAAAACGAATGATACGATTTCAATGCATTTCTTATTTTTGAAAACTGAATGTCCCGTATGTGTTCTTAGTTCTATTTCATAAAAATCAGTAAAATTTTAATTTTAAAACAGAAACATTGTTAACCAAACTGAGATATAATTGCCACGAAGATTGTACAAAATAAGTTAAAATTATAAAGTAAGTACGTATTAATTAATTAAGTTTTTAAGTTATTTTGTATTGAAGGAAGATGAATAAAATGTTTTATACAGTATGTTGATTATTTTTTCATACCTAACTACCGATATGAAGATAAAAGACTCTTAAAGTTTAACCCCTAGTCTTGATGATAGTACCTAGTCTTATAGCTCCCAAACTTAACCGATTCAAATATTTTCTTACCGAAAGTTTTTCTCTGTGAATAGTTTTATAAAATTTAACTGTACCGTCCTAAAAATAACAAGTTTCTTTGTTTTTTCTTTCTCCCTCAAAAAATTGAAACAATTTCTTAATTGTGCGTCGAATATTCATAAAACAAGTGCAATTTGCGTCCCGCATACATAACGCGTCTCGTATTTTGACAATAGAGGCTCCCACTAATTAATGTTCAAGTAAAAATGCGCTTTGTTTGAGGTATTTTATCAAACAATGACGCTGGCTGAGTAGAGTGCGGCGGCGGCGGGCGCACGTGTTATCAGTGAAAGTGGGTGAAGTCGGGTCTGTTTGTATGTATTGATCAATACTGTGGGAATTGCACATAGGTAAACTTACTTGTATCTACTAAATAGGTATAACATTTGCAGTATATATTTTAACTATTATAAACCACTAATAATAAACAAAGACGATATAGTCCTAGTAGGAATTTGCCCCTTTTTAGCAGTTAGTACCTTTTGCAGTATGTTTTAAAACTCGTTACTATTACTTAAAAGTTAAAAGAAAAAGAAATCCCTAATTTAATCTAACTTTAATTTAAGTAAGCTATAACTATAGTGATGCCACATTTTCAAAACTCCTAAAATTTTGGCTAAATTAGAATTATTTTCCCAAACTTTTAATTGAAATAACCTTGAGTTTTTCATACGTTCTAAGGAAACGTCTTATATATATGTAGGTATCTTAAATTGACATGGTTTTACCCTAAGATCCATCTGAACACGGAGTCTGGTAGGTATAGTCTCACGTAAAGTTAACGCTGAAGTTTTTATCGTCAATCACTGAAACTTTAATCATAAAATTGCTGAAACGTAGAATCTTAACCGAAACGGGAGACGCGCCGAGTCTTACCCATTTCATATTTCCCCTACCTACAGGATGTCTCATCAAATGTTCGCAAATGTCCAAAAGTCGGAAATCAACCGCAATTTTTAACCGACTTTCTTCGGGTTGGTTACAGAGATATTCTACATTCGCCAAATTACTTCTTTTAGGAGCCCTAATCAGAGCAGCCTTTCAGCAGCCAGCAGGGGTAACCTAGATTAATTTAAAAAAAAAACTAGTCAAAAAAAAACAAAATTCAGCAACCTATATGATAAAACTTGGTAAATTTTCACAATAAGTCAGGGTTTAAGATTTATGTCATACTTAATTACCTAGACTCGTGACTTGAAGTGCCACACGACACGAGTGAAGACAGAAAAACGGGAATGAAACAAGAACTTTACCGACCTCTGCTTCTTTGTTAGTAGATAGCTAAGCAGTATCCCTGTAAGCATATGAGCTACATTATATTTCCTTAATAAACCCAGCAGCTAGGGTCAGATGGCACTGTGTAAACATGTCCTACAATATTTCCTTCCTCACCGGTATTTCCTTCCTCAAGGTGAGGAAGGAAATATTGTAAATCTTTATTTTGAGGCGAGATGACGGGGAGTAACGACCCCGCGGTCCCGAGTTCTCCATGGGGAAGTCACCGTTCCTCATCTCCGGCTTGCCTTAGTTGGTTGGTCGGAGTGAAACCTGACGAGGAAGCGGTCCCCCGCCTCTGGCTTGCCTTCACCGGCCGTCCAGAGTGGAGCCACTAAAGCAGAAATGCTCGAAGGATGGATGCTGAACGTCAGTGATGCTCGGACTACCAGCGATGACTTAAAATCCAGTGAGGTCTCTCCATCCTTCAGCCACTCACGTTCCTGTTGCCCCCTTGCTGTAATTTACTCGGCTTATTAGGGTGGCCCAGTCTGAGAGTTGGCGAGTCTCCGCCTGCCATTTTTACGTGTTTATTGAACATTGTTACGGCAGGTGCCATAGTATCCATAGTTCTCCAGTATCTAGTCCACTACCATCCCATCACAATAGCTCCAGTAGTTTTGTCCTGTAGATTATCAATAGTTTTATCCAAACTGGAGGTTGTCCTTAGTTGCACTTTATAGTGTAGACAGGGATAATCGCCGGTTTAGAATCCACCCCATTGTTTGCTATTAAACTTGTTATTGTAAAGGGCCTCTACGTGTTGGCTTCGGCTCCACGCACGCCTTCCAAAGGTCCGGGGCTCCATAGCCCCGTGATACAGGACGTCCTACAATATTTATTATTAAGGTGAAAGGGTACCGGCGCTTTCTCCACACAAACGTAGTCGACTGTTTCCTCCCTGGGTACCCTTTCCTCTTAATTAAGTATTTATACTCCTAAAAGTTGAATCTTGGATGCGTCAGTTCGAGTCACGTTCTAGTATTCCCCTAACTATAGTGACAAGAATCATCCTGTACAATAAATAAATGATATTATTGCGAGAATGGCGGCGTGGCGTTATATTAGAATGAGGCAGTGATGGCTGGCAGCCAGCTCCAACATCCAGACATTAAGCGGCTAGACTTCATCAACACTAATATCTATCTATAGCTATCTACCTACCTTCCTAAGTTGTTGTAAGCACGATGCCGAAAATCTCACTAAACTTCTGCAATTATTAATTTTACATTCTCGTTGATGCCACTTGACGCAAAAAATACAAGGTTTCGTTAAAATTGTCTTCAGCTTTAGCGACACAAGCAGATAAACGAATGTACATCTTTAATAAAAATAATCTATATATATAAAAATGAATTGCTGTTCGTTAGTCTCACTAAAACTCGAGAACGGCTAAACGGATTTATCTTATCTTAGTCTTGAAATGTTCGTGGAGGTCTAGGGAAGGTTTAAAAGGCGATTATTCCCATGGAATCGGGACTTACGCGGGTGAAACCGCGGGGCGCAGCTAGTCTATATATATAAAAATGAATTGCTGTTCGTTAGTCTCACTAAAACTCGAGAACGGCTGAACGGATTTATCTTATCTTAGTCTTGAAATGTTCGTGGAGGTCTAGGGAAGGTTTAAAAGGCGAGAAAAAATCGACCACGGGATCGGGACTTACGCGGGTGAAACCGCGGGGCGCAGCTAGTAATTAAATATTTAATCGCTTCACGCGTAGAACATTTTTTTTGTAATATCTATTTAATTCGCTTGTAAAAAAAATACTAGTTTCATTTTACCTCAATAGATAGCAACACTTTGCTTTACAGGATAAAAAATTAAAAATCTTGACATTTATACAGATCCAACTTTACATCTATACAGATGTAAAGTTAGATGTATAAGAAAACTGAAAAACTTTATTTTTCAGTTTTTTAAACGACGAAGTGTGTTAAGACGACGCTGTATGGGCTTATAACTCTTTGTCTTCCCTGAAAAGACAAAAAAGAACATTGCACAAAACTAGTTTATTTTTATAAATCTCTAAACTAAATCATATAATTGATATGTATGTACCAATTACCAAGACGTGTTTTTATGATAATCATGTTAAACGTAGGGAATTAAATAATTCAAAATTCCCTCCCCAAAGCCACCCCTAAATTCAACAGCCTTAAATTGAAATTTGCTTCAAAGTAACTCCGCCTATCGGTAAATCCGCAACTATGGATTATAATGTACAACTGTAGGCAGGAAGTTGAAATAGGTATATTACTTGACGAACATAATGTGGTCAGTGAACTTTAGGTAGGTAAATACCAAATGCGTTAGAGATAGGTAAAATAATCATACGGGGTCATTTACAGAATAAATACAAGGCGCTAACGTCTAGTGTTTGGATAGTATTTTATAGATTATGTTCACTCTGAGATACTATTACTTGTTTTATTTGTATCTAGTCACGCTCCGAGGTTTCACTCGCGTAACTTCCGAGCCCGTGGGAATATTGGGATAAAAATAAGCCTATGTTACTTCCAATGAATCAATGTATTTTCATACTAAGAATAATCAAAATTAGCCTACTCATTTCGGAGCCTATTCGTTACAAACATAAAAACAAAAATATTTCCTCCTTATCAAGAGGAACTTATTTAGTTTAGAACCACGGTTCCAAATCTGGAGGTAATAATTACCCCCGCGGGGGTAACACTGCTTTAATTTTACGGGGGCTTCCTGATAATTATAGATTTCATGATTAGATGCGGTTGCAGCGCAGGAAAAACTAATTGAAAATAAAAATCATTATGAAAATGATTATCACAGATAGTTCGAGGTGATTGTAAAGAATCAACATTTTTACGTTCAAAAAGTTAAAGTTTTATGTCTAATAGCTGTTGCCCGCGACTTCGTTTGCGATGTGGTTTTGGGTTATATAGAATACCTAGCATTTTTCGGCATATAGATACAATTTATCATTCGGTGTAAGTTATAAAACAAAATAGGTAGTTACATTGTTTTTAAACTATATTTTTAATTGATTTGGCGAAGGCACTTTACTTACTCATACTCCGAAAGTAGGTCTAAAGATGCCTGAAGAGCGTGTAGAAAGAAAAACTTTCAGCCCTAGGGAAAATCGCTTTCACTGACAGCTGTCATGTCAAATTATGGCTTCGCACGGCTCGTCCATACTGAAAGAGTACTGACAGAGAGTACATAATAGGTTTTTTCTTAGTAATCGAATTCAGGTAGATATATTTAGTTCAAGATATCTTATTTAATAAAATAAATGTAAAGGTGAAAATGGTCAAAGCGACGTATGACCATGCTGCGCCTCTGCCGGCGCCCTGTCAAGATGTTGCAGATGTGGCTTTATGCGACCGTGCGGTCAGTGTTGTTCCTTGAGTAAAAAAATACTGGCAGGAAATGCTTGCATTTTGAATGATTTTAATTAGTATTATCTTTTGTTATTTTATTATGTTTTTGTGTTAAGTTTAATCACGTTTTTCATTTATGATTATGTATTTTGTGTAAATAACATTTTCTAGACAAACCGTGTTACAAAAACTGTAATTTAAATCTACGGACTTCGCGTCATTACTCAGTGTTGGATAAACTAATTAATAAAAATCACTTCGGTAAGTACCGACGTATTTGAGTATTGAAAACATATTGAAAACAAACAGCAAAAACAAAAAAATCTACATAATCTATAACCTCTTTGGTCCCAACCTTGTAAGAGGATCAGGTAGTATGGAGTCTCTCATTCACTATCGTTATTAGGAAGAATTTTATGTTTATTCGTAATGAAAAGCACAGTGTTTACCTCGGGTTTTTGTTTACCCAAGGTGTGACAGTCACTCATTTAGTCCCTCGAACTATTAGCGCCCTCGCTACGCTCGGGCGCCAAACTCCGTCTCGGGACTCAATGAGTGACTTTCACACCTTGGGTAACAATGTACTATTTTTGTTATTTTTTCACAAATAAAACATAATACACAACAATATGATAAGCTAAAACTAAGTCCAATTTCTATTCGCACAAATTTTTCAAAATACTTTGTCTTCCTAGTTATCTTTAGATTTTTGTAAATTAGTTTTTTTATTAGGTAGCTGGCAGGCCTACGTAATTTTGGGAAAAAAATGATTTTTACAAATAACTATCTGTATATTTTTTAACCGACATCAAAAAAGGAGGAGGTTCTCAATTCGTCACGTATATATTTATTTTTTTATGTATGCTCGCTGATTACTCGTAAACTCTTGGAGCGATTTGGAAAATTCTTTTTTTGTTTTTACTATTTAAGGTTTCCGCTACTTGAACTCATAATTCAAACTATAGGAGGAGAAAAGGCGATAGAAGTGTACCATCGGAGGTCTTCGGTAAAGGAGATCGATAATATTATGTAGTAGTACCTCTTTGTACTAACCTCATTTTCAGTTTCACGTAGGTAGTATTAAATGCAAACTATTTGGTTTTATGACAGCTGTCATCTTGAGCGGAGGCATGTACTGCAGCCCTACCATGACTTTTTGAAGAACTCGAAAAAAAGAAACACTTTTTCGATCACTCTCTTGTCCGTTTGTCTGTCAGTGTGTCACTACCGATATTCTCAGAGACGGGTGGACCTAGTAAGTTCATTTTTAGGAAGTTTCATAGTAAATACTCAATATATTATGTTTAATCGAATACGTAAAAAACCCGTGGTAAGGGTACTGTTCCCTTCTGACGTTCGATTACGTTTTACCACGGAAAAATGTTTCGATTTCACATTTTTTAAATGTTTTTTTATCAAATATCTTAATTATTGTATTAAACTCAAATTGAAACATACCCTAAATGTTAATCTGATATTTCCTGAACATATTTGTGTGGACCTTGTCGAAATCTGTTCTGTAGTTTATGAGATTACCTGGTTCAAACAAACAAACAGACAAAAATTCTAAAAACCACCCTATCGTGTTCAGCTAACGATTTAAAGACGACCTGTGTATTTTTTTTCTGGATATCTTACAATTACAGATTTTTTGATGTCTACAGATTTATTATATGTATAGATATAGATTCTTGTCCGAAGCAGGACTTTAAAGTAAAGGGAGGGGTAGGGGGGACAAATCAGCTTCCCTGGGTAAATCAGAGTGGTGACAAGTTTGAAAAGGTTAGTAACCGCTGGTTTACAGTTTAAATTAGGTAAATAATGCAAAATAACTAACTCGATACCTAGCTTTATTAGTGAATGAAGTGCAATCATGGTAGTTTTCCATGAACATTTATGCAATTTAAAATAAACAAACTGTTCTCTATCCTCTTAAAAAAAAGCTATTATTAAAAATCAATAACTTAACACTACATTAGCTTGAAACTAAAAACCTTAAAATTGACCCTTAGCGAAAATTCAATTAAAATTAACCCCTTCACTGCCGCGCGGCCCGAGGGTAACCCACCACGTCACGAGTGTTATTAAGTCATTAAGGGTTTATTAGCTTGTGATTAATGACAAAACGTAACGGAGTACAACCATATGAAAGGGTTAATTGGACCATAGAGTAAAGGGTAAGTTTATTTATAGACGAGACACTAAAATAAATGGTCGTTTTTAAAATTTTGTGAGTTTTATTGCGTTGAAAACGCAATAAAACTCACAAAATGAGTTTCGTAAATGGATATTCTATATCTGTCAAAAAAATGTAGGTAGGTAAACAAAATTCTAGACTTTAACAACCAGTCTAGATGGTACGGAAGATATCCTTAAAAGTATTTTTATGTTTTGTAGTAAATACTAAATAGTAACATCCGTATATCATTATATCTTATTTAACTAAGTGGATTGGACAATAAACATTAGGATGCAATAAAAACCGTCTGGGGACCACGAACTTAGTGTCAAATATCTGCACCTAATACCTACCTACTATATCAGTCGGAAGACAACCGCTTACCTGTGACAAGAACTAGATAAGTGTTTCCCCCTTTATCCACATTTAGTGAGCCTCCCATAGGTAAATGTACACTTTAGCACTTTCACAGAAGACAGGTTAGCAACTGGTGCAAAACTCATTTTTAATTAAATATGGAAGGTTTAATTAATGTCTGTCTGAACCGAACGCGATAAGCTCAAAAACTACTGAACGAATTTCCAAACGGTTTTCAGTAATGGACGGAGAGATTCATGAGGAAAGTTCAAGTGTAATTCATTGAAGTTTTGTTTTAATCGGCTGTAATATGAAAAATGTAGGCGTATAATGCTCTGCTTCTAGTGCTAAGCCAGGGCGGGTCGCTAGTAGGGGTTATAATTTAAATGCTATTTCCGTATAAAACTACAATCGATCAATCGAATTGGGAAATATGGTCGAGGGTAGTGATTTGCAGTCCACAGGAGCCGGCTGAGCGGGCCGCGGCCCGTGACGTACAGGTGCCGTCATGCTGGTTGACTGCACCTGATCGAAGGTATGTAGCTACTTGCCAGTGACTGAAGCAACGTTTTGTATTGGTTTGTTATAGGATGAACAAATCATAGCTTGCCCTGATGTTCCTACCTTAAGGCATACTACTGATAGGTACAAATGGTAATTTTACTGGACTTAGTATTTGGTTATAGCAAATGAAAAACTATCTAGTTTTTCCAGCAATTAAGAATCTAAATATCTTGAAACACCATTTTTCCAGCGTAGTTTAGAAATACACCTAATAATAGTCAAATTGCTAACTGATCCGACATAATGGGTGAAATCGAAACAGTTAAACTAGTAAAAACCCAGTTGGAAAGAACATCATTTCTACAAGCCTAAATTTATACTTGGGCTAAAATATCCTAATTACAAACCTACCATAATCTAAGTTTGCTAATTCTCGACTAAATACTTGTGTATTTTTTGTTATAAATCCGGCTGTTCAACCTCGGCGGCATGGCACGTCGATAGTGGAACCAATCGGGGTTTCCCAGCTACGTTTCCCATGGGGTTTTCCCAATTTCAGAACATGCAGATTATTGCAGATGACAATACATTTTTGGACACAACATTAACAAATGTGCATACGTACAAGTTTGCCCACATATTTCGCTCCACAATTTCCTTCTTAAAATAACCAGCTGTATTCTCCTTATGTTATGTTAGAATCGACGAAACATTACTCGCAGATGAAAAATCGTACATGAAAAATTTGTCTAAAAATATTGTAACCGTCTACAGATAGATAGATAGATAGATAGATAGATAACTTTATTTGTACAACACAAAAAGAAACAGAACACGATAAACACAAAATAAAGTAGTAGCTAGAAAGTATAAGTTGCACAAATGGGCGGCCTTATCGCTGAAAGCGATTTCTTCCAGGCAACCTTTGGATGGAGAAGAACTGATTCAGCTTTAATGGTAGGTTGTGAATAATTTAACTTATAATATACACCACTTACATAATTATGATTTTAAATATTAAATTAATAATACATACCAAATAATTATATTCATAGATACATACAAATAATTACATACATACATATATATATATACATAAATAATACAGGAATATATACGGATATTAGACAGTACTGAGGTAGTGATCAGTTACCATAGCTTTGAAAATGGGTAGGGACTACAGGCTGTTAAAGGCAACATTTCTCCGCTATACTAGCCAATAAAGGGCCTAAAACATTGACAGGGCAGAAGTGTTGGTATCGTGTAAGAAGCGACAGCAACAGCAACTGAAGACTGAAAAATAAATTCTTCAGAAAACTAATAACTAACACTTCATAATTTGCTACAGCTTTCATCATTGTCCATCGCGATCGTGACAGAATGTATGGTAAATGTATGGTCCCGTCTGATAGAAACGAAGAAAACACAGCGGTATCTAGCCCCAAGTTAAGCAATTAAGGTGAAAGGGTACCGGTGCTCTCTCCATACAAACGTAGTCGACTGTTTCCTCCCTGGATATTGACACTAGAGCAAATTTTTTGTTGCATGAAACCTATAACTGCCATGACTATGCCTCTATGTCTCGGTTTTTTCATTTTCTAATTATCATAGAAATTATGGTCATGGCACTCATAAGTTTTGTGCAACAAAATATTTGGTTTAGTGTCAGTATCCATGGCAAAAACAGTCGACTACGTTTGTATGGAGAGAGCACTCATAGAGACCAGACGACGTAAGAATACTTACATACTTTATTTGTAAATACATATCAAAAATATAATACGTAAATTACATGATATCCCAGTCGAAATACTGGGAATTATGGTTTATTGCCCCGTACCTTCACGATACGGCCATCAGATTTATATTCTGTAGTTTTTATACGAATCGTTTAGAGTCACGAAACTTTGTCAACAATTGCTAGAGCAGTACCTACCCCACGTACCCCACGTAACACTGTCAATAAATTACAGGCTATGCTAACTAAATTAAGATATAAAAAAACCGAATCTGGTATGAAATTGGCGTGGTTTTGTTACGAAAAACATTAATTCATACCTATTACGTACTTAGTTATATATTTTAACCCCAAGTTTTTCGGATAAATAATAAACCTATGAAGCTAAAGCAGTGAAAGTGTTATTAAAAAAAACGGATTGGCTCTATATGGGACTTACGCCAAATCGAAAGATTTCTGACAGATGTAGCTAATCTAACCTCTTTGCAACAAAGTACGTAGGTATAGACGGAAGCGAAGCAGAACTCATTCCCTTACATCCGTTACAAATTATGACGTAATTATGACGTTATATTCGCATTTTGTTTTTATAAGTATTTTACTTCACTACTTTCCTTGATTTGAAGATACGTAAAACAACATCGATATTAATTTTTGTTGTTTCAAAAACTGATTGTATAAGGAAAATGGTTAAAAGATAAATCATAATTATTTACCTGGTTATATATATGACAAACCTAGCTATAACTTTACCTATTCTATTGATTATTGTATATGCGTCAATGTATATTCTACCTTGACTCACATTACATATAACGGACTAGCAGTGCACCGCGGTTTCACCTGCGTAACTCCCTATGCCCTATCCCATAGGAATAATACCAGAATTATACCTACATAATAAATAATAACAACATACTAAATTTTTTTGACGTCGGGTAAAATGCAACCCTGTGTTATCCGCCAGGTTTCAATATGTTCTCATGTGGTCCTCATACTTAAGTTTTATCAAAATCAGTCCAATTTTTCAGAGTATATTCACACTTTAAAATATGTTTTATATTTTTTTACCTAATACACAATTACAAAAATCTCATAACTTTTGAACGACTAAACAATTTTCATCAAGTCTTTGAATCACTCTCTCAATATTCAGCTTTTTATAAAAAAAAAATATTTAATCCTATCCTACTAATATTATAAATGTGAAAGTTTGTGTGTATGTATTATGTTTGTTACTCCTTTACGCAAAAACCACTGGATCAATTGCGATGAAACTCAGTATCTATAGATAGCTGGAGACCTGGATTAACACATAGGCTACTTTTTATCCCGATATTCCCACGGGATCGGGAATTACGCGAGGGAAACCGCGGGGCGCAGCTCTAACAAATAAAATAAACTTGCTAGTTCCACCCGTTCCTGAAGTTGGTGGTGACACACGGACAGACAGACGGACAAGAAAGTGATCTTATAAAGGTTACTTTTTTACCTTTTGAGCTACGAAACCCTCACAACAAACAAGCAGACAAAGAGTTTTGTAACAACTCCCTTTTCATTGAGATTAAAAATACCTAGAGTTACACATTTGTTTATCTAGGAAAGTACACCAGGCGTAATGTGCCATCGCTGCATCGCCAGGTTAAACAGTTATTGGTTATAGAATAATAATCGATAGGTAAAGGCATTACCCTTCGTAACTCGATCGCTGCGGTCTCCTGCCCTTTGCTTTAGGACCACCACAGGCTATACACTTTCTGTCGGCCGAAAATTCATGGATATTTCATCAAAAGCATCGTCTTTCAATGAGGCCACGAAGCCAGTCTGTTGGACACATTTCCTAGGGACCAGGCTTTTTAATTTATTATTAACGAACTGTTGCCCGCGACTTCGTATGCGTGGTAGTTTTGTTTTAGTAACTAAAACATTTCTCTTGAATCACTTTATCTATTAAAAAAAAACCGCATCAAAATCCGTAGCGTAGCTTTATAGGCGTAAGCAGAAAGGGACAGACAGACAGCGAGAAGCGACAAGTGACAGCGATCAAAAGCATTCTAGCTCCAAATCGGTCCTACAAACTTTCGAATTTATTTTATTAGTTAGAATTCTTTAGAATTAGGATTGTACGATATTCACGGTAAGAGATGGAGTGCCGAGGGCTGTTATCCGTCGATATAAAGTCCGTAGTCTGTGGCCTCACCCAGCTCTACTATATCCGTCGGAAACTAACTTAACGCATTATTACAGACTGACTTTACGTGCTCGAGACAAATAAAGGGTAAAACGTGGCTAGATGTTGTTAGAATAAGGAATAATTTCGTTGGAAAGAAGCGTTAATGTCTATTTTTTAACTATGGCATTTTATCAAGACGTTAGACAACGACATTGTCATTTTGAATATGAATATTCTGATACCAAGCAACTTAAAATAGAGATGCGATCTCTATATCTATCTGTAAATGATCTGTAACAGTAAAGACATGTCGAAGGAGGTTACCAAACAGAAAGACGAAGGAGGCTGTATTCTATAAAGAGTTATCAAAGTAGGCTGTACCTATACCAGACATTTATATTCGTCGAAAAATATTGCACACCTTTTCGTTCCAAAACATTATTCCCACACTTCTTTAGAATGATTGAATTATCAACTCTCCTATCTGCCACTGAAGATTATCCCGGAACAAAAAGATTCCACATGGATCAAATACTGTAAAATTAGATTACCCGCCTCTTTTTGTCTCACTCAAACCGGATGAATGAAAGACACAACGACCTCATTCATAAAACCTTCTTGCAAAAAATACCTGATCATTCTTAAAACAAAAGCAAGCAAGGACGCGGACGTTAGCAAATGAACCGTGAAATATCTGTGTATAGTTGGAAATCTGGTGGGATTACCGCGAAATGCGTAGCGTATGCGAATATGAGTCATGCCATTCAACAGCGACGGTATGCGGTGTGGACAGTGAAACAAGAGTTTAGGTAAGTATCGAAATGTGTGACCTATTGAGGACGTTTGCTCTGAGTCAATGTACTGGACCTTTGACGATGACCAAGCATTTTCGTAGTAGCAAAACCTGTGCCTCGATTCACTAAAGTTTAAGTGTCGGGCGGGTGTGATTAGGGCGAGATTGCCATACAAACACCGAAGTTACCTCAATAAGACGACTTGCGTTTTAGACCGTCTGATACTAACCCGCCCTAATCACACCCGACGAGTTAAATCGAGACACTGCATTACCTACTTCTACCAATTACATTTGTTTAATGTTAAATTCTAAGCCACATTAACTTGTTAATGGGGAGATTAGCTATTTTCTCTAAGCTCTTTCCGAATCGCTGAATAGATTGCTCTCTATAACTACCATAATCTCTAGTGTAGAAAATGTGGGTAAGATTAATGATAATTATGACAATAGAACTTAAAAAAATTATCAGTAGAAATTGAATTTTTCTGGTTATGGACCTCTTTTTATTTTTTTAGTAGCTAGTGAAAGAGTCACTCACCCACTTATCGTTGTGCAATACCATTATGAACAATAACCACGTATCGCACATCCCCGTGGATGCTTACTCATTTATTTAGTAAGGTAAACTAAGTAGGGCTCGTTCGTTGGAGCGGCAACCAATATTCGAGGTAAATCTTGTTTTCATCGTCCTTTCACAACACATCTACACACTCGTACTTCAAATTAGAAGACAACGTTGTCAGTTTTAATTCGTATCTTTCCGAGAATTCACACGCGAAAACCGATCACAACAAAACAACCGTATCGAGCCGCCATAATAATCTCGTAAATCCATAGATAATCTTCTAGCATCGTCTAGCAATGTAAACAATAGCCAACCTTCTAAACAAAATTACTGTCAAAACAGATTTTGCCAACTTTTCAAACAATATATTGCATATTTAATATGTAATGTTACAAGGTACATATCAACTAATTTCACCATTTTAATGTTTGGGTAAATGATGTTGCCATCTAACTAGGCATAATGGAACTATAGTTCTTTTTTTGTAAGCCCTTTGTCTAAGGATCAAAATTGAAAGGTTTATTTCAAGGTACAATTTTTACGATGCCTACTTAATAGCTACTCAATAAAACAGGTAAATTAGGCCACATACAGTGTGTAATAAAAACCATATAATCTTTCTTAGAACTTGAAGGGATTAGGAATATAAACTAATAAAAAAATGCACAAAAATTAAGAAATAGGTACATATTTTCATTCAAAAATTACTCTTTTACTAAAAGAATAATATTTTTTCAGGATATGGCAACATCGTTATTGGTAGGGACATTAGATAAACAAAAGAATTGTTACATTTAAAAAAAACTTTTATAAATATATTTTTGAATCCGGCTAATGTTCGGAGATACTTACATGTTTGCCTGTACCTCAGAGGGATTGAGTACAAGGTTTTCGTTCCAGCCTATAAAAAAGACAACAAAGGCAAATACCACACTAAAACGAATTAGCTAAAGGTCGTATTTAATCATAGTATCTGCGCACGCGTCAACGTCACCACATCTGTCGAACTAGACCTAGGACGAACCATCCTAATTATAGATTATACCTAAGTGGGTATACTCGTACCTACTTGAGAGTGACCTATATGTTCCCTACTTATTCCAATAGGTTACTATTATGTTAAATATAGACTATCACTACCACTATTAGGAACATTTGAATGTGACAAAGGCGTAAGCGCAGGGGATGGTAGTATAACCTTTAAATCTAATCAAAAGTCCTCTGGTGTGTCATTCAATCAATTTTGGAAATATTTGGGCTCAGAAGGTGATATTCAGAAACACCTTCTGAGCCCGTTTTATAGTATTATCCTAAGAGAGTAAGTATGATTCAAAAGGTTTTCCATACAAGGGAATTATACACATACTTACCTCTATGTGGTAGCCGTAACCACATGAGCCGGATATAATTGGTGTGACATATAGCCTATATGGCAATGTAGGTAGGTAGGTACTGATGACATAACAAAACTTACCGTAGCCTAAAAAGAAAGATTTCAGTCTAAGAAAGTATTCTAGAACAACAAGTGTGTATCCCCGTGGATAAGGCTGTGAGGGTCCTCCTCCACTGTATCGAAGAATACACGAAACGTCACAGAAACGGTATATTTTCCACCGGTCGGTGCAGACTGGTACTGAAGCGATGTTGGGTGGAAAACTTAAGTGGATCTCCAGATTCGGCTTAAACCTGTGTACATAAAATATATTTTTTTCACAGAACACAGTAACCAGTCATATTTCATCTTGTGATAGCTTATGTAATCCTATTTGTTTACAAAAATAAATCCAAGTAGAATATTTATTGTAAATTACGTCAGCGTAGGTAAGTCCTTGCTTAAGAATACGTGTACTTACTTATACCAAATTGATAAAAGCTGAAGAGTTTGTTTGTTTGAACGCGCTAATCTCAGGAACTACTGGTTCAAATTGAAAAAATATTTTTGTGTTGGATAGTCCATTTATCGAAGAAGGCTACTTTTCATTTTGATATTTCCACGAGATCGGGACTTACGCGGGTGAAACCGTGAGGCGCAGCTAGTTGAGTAATAAATCAAGAGAATCAGAAACCAGTCCACTGCGAAATTTGAAAATATAAAAACAATTTTAATAAACAGTAAGCAATTAAAGAAATATTTTCCAGTTTAAAAAAAATACATTATCTTTCGATTTCTAACTGGGTCATTTTTACATTAGACTGAAATATATGAGAATTTCATGACGAATCTGGTATCCCGATCCCCTTAAATCGTACATCTGGTTTTAGGAACACGGTCATCGCAATGCATGGCTCACGGAGAGGGGGCGCCTGGCACCTGGCACCTGCTGCCTACACTCAACAACGTATAAGTGAAACGATACGATTTCATCGAATTACATTATCAATGAGTAATCTTGTGTAACAATATCAAACTTATAAACTATGAATAATCTTCCCCGACTAATCTCAGCCGTCATCCGACACAACACTCGACTCAACTTTGGCAATCCACGTAATATTTACACAGTAATATCTTTGGAAAATGGAAATTTCCCGGTTGACGCACTTCGCACACCTGACAAGGATCTTAGGACTCATTCGTACAGAGTATCCGTCTTTACTGGAAGGTAATGTTGTCATACCAACCGTCTTCCAGGATTCAGTGAAAATCAGGTATCGGTCTGTGTATTTAGATTTACCAGATCCAGAATACAGTCGGAACACTCATATTACTACATACACCATCACCGAATAACAATGTACTAAGATAAACGGACCTGTGAATGAGCCCGACTAGCGTTCTTACAATCCGACAGTATTTATTTTCTTATCTTATCAGTCTACGATGTCAAACCTCATGTGGTCAAACTGCTGAGTTAAGGTCTACCCAATCTCTTTCCACCTAATACAGTCCTATAGACCATAGACTCCTCCATGCAAGAGTCTAACGTCGTTTTCACATACCGCTGACAGCGACTCCTTCACTGGAGCAGGCAAGCACTGAGGCCAAACTGGTGGCATGATTGTGGTTGTATTTGTCATAAGGATTCCCCATCAAAAAAACACTAAGACTTGTCTAATGCGAATGCGGTTAATGGGTCGCCAAATCCTCGTTAATAGTTCGATAGGATGTACCGCGGGCATAGGTGAGGTTGGTTTGGGACTCGGAAAATTATAGTTGAGCCCTATACATTCATGAATTTGTACAACAATATGGCAGACTAAGCACATTATTTTCTGCGATAATAAAATATAGGTCGTTGTCAGGTATTCTGTAGGTATTCCCGAGCGGTCAACCGAGTGTCTGATAAGGATGTGTTGTCACTCCAATCATGCAATCAGCGACAATCAAACGGTCACTCAGAATATTTAGGTACTTACGTAAGTACTACTAGTCTTGCGTAAACGAATCGTGCCGCTTGATGCTCGTGATAACGTTGTTTGAGGCAAACAGAGCATCAAGCCTTAGTTTGAAGGACTCCCAGCACCAGAGATCTTAGTCCTGATTCATTGTTTCTGTATTGTTCTCTTGCTTTGGTTTTTGGTACAAACCACTTGCGCCGACTGTTGGCAACAGCTGAAAGTTGTCATACATAGGAAAACTGTCAAAACCAACGCCGACTTACTATAAGTATTTTTTTGTCTTTCTGACAAAGGTAGAGATTCTTAAAAAAGTAGAAATATATTGGGATAGTCATTTTGCAAGGACATTTTTATGTTGATCTTTCCGGTAGGTTGATCTCATGCCTCCAAAAACATGGTATCATGCCTCCACAAAAAATAATCGAGGCTATGAGATTAAGCCGTCGTGGAAGAAGACACTAAAACAAACCTGAAGAACTTACCTTCAAGTAGCAGTGAAACCAGCACTGTCTATAGTTTAGACCACAATTAATGACGTCACTAACTACTTATCTGGTTAAAAGAGACAGAAGAACCAGGAAAATGGTATCATTGACGCCATTAGGCGAGCCGACAATGTTTAAGCATCGCTAACACAAGACGTGACTTATCGTTAGCTAAGTAAATACCTAATATAACACCTATTCTAATATTACTACTAGGGGAAATACTTAGTTCAAGACGTGTTATGGAGAAATTTAAAAACAAACAAATAATTTTTTTACCATATAAACCAACATTTAGAAATCGAAATGGAGGTTACGTTATTTTCTAATCTAGAATTCGGAAAAATGTAGTCCTATGTAAAAAAATTACGAATTAAATTATTTTGTAAACAGCGCATCTATATCAAAATATTTCAACTACCTATTAAACTGTTTATTAGACTTTGTAACTATAATTCATTATAACAATAATCAACGGTTAATTCATAAACGAGACTCCCAGTTGGAATAGTTTCATATTTTAATAGTAGAGAAATGATGTTTTATATTTCGATTTCTAGGTTTTGGGATTACGAAAAACTTAAACAAACCAAAACGGGCTAGGGGACTTATAATAATTAATGCTTCGAAGATCCCACCTTAAAAATTTTAGTAACTCTGGCGCTTTTTGTCTCCTCCTGAATTGGTCTTCCTGGCTAACGGGTGTACTAAATTCTTCCAAAGGACATGATTCACGGGTAAATTCAACGAAATTGTAAGAATTTAGGTAATCGGCACCAGTTTCCGTTTAAATTAAGGTGAGCTGTTTTATTTTATGTTTTATTTCTCTTTCTCATTCGATACAAAGTTCATGTTATTGTTTTTATATTCTAAGTTCGATCGTACACGGAGTACCAAGTCTTTTACTTGTTTCCATAGTTTTAAAATATGTAAATGTATTTTATATAGGTACCACTCCAAAATTACAAGGTAGTGTATTGCGTTTGTGGAAATGTACGTAGGTATTTTGTTTTGTTTTTTGGTATTTTACGTAATTATTTCTACTAATCCGCAAAACACCACAATACCTCGAGTTGGTGTTTTGCGTATATGGTGTTATGGGTCTAAAGGACAATCAATATACTACAATATACAATATACTAATGTATAAAAAGAGAAAACTGAACTTTTATTTTAGAGTTATTATTTAATTTTTGGATTCATAAGTAAATGAATATCTTCCCAGGATTACATGCGGGTGAAACCGCGGGGCGATGGATGCCATATGTACATTTGTACAATAAACCTCTACACCTCAATCAATGATGATGTTGTTCTGAAGAGAGGTAATATGTAGTCAAAATGGTGGCTTATGGAGATGACTGGATGAGTGCTAAAATAAACGCGGAAAATGCGCTTCGGACTGTTCAAAGCTGGTTGAGGAATAATTTACTAACACTAAATGTAGATAAGACCAAGTACATGTCCTTCCATTTACCCCATACAGCCCGCCCTCCGGATATTGTCACTTTGACAGCACACTGCTGCAATGACACCTTGCCAAATTGCTCCTGTTCACTACTCACCAGAGTAAATGACCTTAAATATCTAGGTGTGGTTATTGATGAGACTCTTAATTGGCGACCTCATATAGAGGCTCTATCAATGCGTATCAGAAGACTGTTATATATTTTTAAGGGCTTGCGTATTTCTGCTGATAATTCTATCCTGAGTTTGGTTTATACATCTTTGTGTCAATCAGTCTTAGGATACTGTATTCCGATTTGGGGAGGTGCCCAAAAAACGATTATTAAACAAGTAGAGATAGCACAAAGGGCAGTTCTTAAAGTTATGCTTTCAAAACCACGGCTATACCCAACTGAAAAATTGTACGGTGACACCAAGTTTTTGACGGTAAGGCAGCTCTATGTTCTGCGTGCCATTCTGCGTCGTCACTCACAAATTCCTTATGAAGCTATTACGAACTACAAAACAAAAAGACGTGGTACTCTGATTTGTAGAGTACAGAGAAATCATACTGCTTTTGCTTCTAGACAATATAATTCTTTAAGTTGTAGATTGTATAATGAGATTAATATAAAATTCAATATCTATGAATTAAATAAGTTTGATCTAAAACTTAGGTTAAATAGTTGGTTGCAGTCTCTTTCTTATGACAGTACTGAGAGTCTTATTGAGAAAACTGTTTAATTCCTAATTTTATTTTTGGGTCTGTTTTACTTTTTAGATAAGCACTAACAAATTTTTGCTTTTAGTTAAACAGTATGTACACACATTTTAAACTACATCTATTTTCCTAAAACTATAATATTATCTATAATATAATATAATAGGTATCTCAAAATGGAGTATCTCACATCCCACTATTCCTAAAATACGAGCATTGCTCAGTTTAGGAATATAATGTGACACAAAAAAAAAATATACCTACCTCCTTAATTAGCAACAACCTTTATTATTTAGTAATAAGTGCCTTAAATATTGTACTTGTATATTGTTGTGTACTTTGCTGAATAAATTATTATTATTATTATTTGTTTGTTATATGTCCTATATCACGGGACTATGGAGTCCCGGACCTTTGGAAGGCATGCTTGGGGCCGAAGCCAACACGTAGAGGCCCTTTACAATAACAAGTTTAATGGCAAAGTATGATGTGGACATCAAACCGGCGATTATCCCTGTCTGCACTATAAAATGCAGCCAAGGACAATCTCCGGTTTGAATAGAACTATTGATAAACTACAGGAGAAAACTACTACTTGGGTTATTGTGATGGGATGGTAGTGGACTGGATACTGGGGAACTATGGGTACTATGGCACCTGCCGTAACAATGTTCAACAAACATTTAAAAGTGGCAGGTGGAGACTCGCCAACTCTCAAACTGGGCCACCCTAATCAGCTGAGTAAATTACAGCAAGGGGGCAACAGGGACGAGAGTGGCTTAAAGATAGTGATGCCGCACTGGGTTTTAAACTCAGGTCACGGGCTCCCTGAGGGTCCAGCCTACCTGGCCCACTCACCACTGACGTGCGGCATATATCTTTCGAACGTATTCTTGCGACTCCACTCTGGACGGCCGGTGAAGGCAAGCCAGAGGCGGGGGACCGCTTCCTCGTCATTTTTCACTCCGATCAGCCAACTAAGGCCAGCCGGAGATGAGGAACGGTTGCTTCCCCCTGGAGCACTCGGGAACCGCGGGGTCGCTACTCCCCGACACCTCGCCTCAAGGTGCCCTGCGGGCTATTATTATTATTATTATTAAAATGTTCCTATATAGCTAACTATGCCCCGCGGTTTCACCTACATACAAATAACCTCTAAGTAGAATCATTTTCCCTCCTACCTTGATATACTTGATATTTTCTTGAAAATCAACATTTTCACATATTTAATATTAGTTAAGAAGAAGGAATTGAACGTATTTTAAATTATTGATTGTAATAAATACTTTTCCAGTAACTAATTTTAAAAAGCGCACCAAATCCACATCTGGTCAAATCTGCTTTATGGTCATTGCTTATCTCTAAACATTGAGTTTTTTGTCTAAATTACAACGAACTTACCTGTCTTTGTGTAAAACGTCCACACGTGTACCAGATAAAGCTCAGTTCGTCTTATTACGCCATCTGTTTGGGATAAACAGGTAAACAGATAAGAAATCTCTAAACACCTTCAAATAAAGCTTTTTGTATTGTAATCAGTAGATAGATAATAACATAATAATTAGACAAGTTTGCTGAATAGAAATGAATACCATTGATAGTATTGTTTGGAATTTCATTTACTTGCTTTTAAAGAGCGGTGTTGACCTAGTGGTTGATACCTTGACTTTCATTCCGTTGATCGTGAGTTCGAATCGCAGCCGGCTAATGGATTTTTCTTAGGAAATTTTTTTGCTGTTACGGTAAAAATCATCGTAACAGCATAAAATCCACCACGACTTTATTGACAAATTCTTTTCTCGAGACACGACCAAGCTGAGTGGATAGACAGGCTCCGAAAATACTGGACTGATTTTAATGAAACTGGATAAACTACTTTTTATCCCGATATTTCCACGGAATCGGGAGTTATACAGGTAAAACCGCGGAGCACGAATACACTAATATTATAAAGAAGACATTTTTTTTTGTTTGTTTGTTTGTTATATAGGCTCCAAAGCTACTGGACCGAATTAGATGAAAAATGGTATGTAGATATCTGGAGATCTGGATTACCACATAGGATATAGTTTATACCGATATTGCCACAGGATCGGAGTTACACGGGTGAAACCTTGGAGCATAGCTAGTTTTTTCATAACTTAAGTGCACGGCCGGCCGGGATTCGATCCCACAACCTTCGGAATGAAACCCGAGGTATACACCACTAAGCTATAGTAAATGGTTAGATTCATTCACAAGTCTATACTCTATAGTCCACATTGTATTGTTCCAATGAGACGTTACTCTACAAAAGGATACTCTACACCTCTAATACAATAGTACGAGAGTATTTGGCACCAATGGCACCTGTTATACTCTACCTAATTGTTTACAGATACCTGCGAAACATAAGAGATTACGTTCCCGTGGGAATTATGTGAAAAAAATGAGTTTTTTTTTCCTCAAAACTTTTAGAGGTGGTTTTGTGAATGAATGGCGGTTTAGAATTTACGATTTCTTTGTTTGGTATGAAGGGTTGTACAAAGTTAATATCAATTTGTACTTATATAGTTTTGTTTCCCTAATTTTATATAATTTATTTTAGCAAAAATATAACATTGTAAAGTTATAATTTTTTTAGTAGTTTATTACTAAATTTTGTTCTTAACATTGGCATCTGTCGGAATGAAGGCCAGAACATTGTGTCACAGAGCTAGACCGAACAAGAAAAATTATAAGGGTTCCTTTTTATACGTTTTAAGGTATTATTATGGAACCTTAAAAATATCAAAACAAAAAGATTCAAGCCAATGGATGGAGTGGGATATTTGGTGCAGACGTAACAACACAATTGATTATGTTAATTTTTGTGTTAATCCTTGGTGTCAATTTTAATGTAATTTCTTAAATGTAATTAAACTTACTACAATGGTTTTTTTATTATAATACCATTATAACGCATATTTCGTACAAATAAATAAATAAAATAAACCCAATCAAGCCGAGAACGAACTCCGTCAGTTCTCAGTGTAACTGCATGACTACAACTACGCACGTGGACAACTTGTGGGTGTTGACCTTAATCCTTCTATCATTCAATTGGCCAAATTATTAATTTTCGTCAAAAGCCATTACCTAGAGACAGTTTGACCTAGACGTAGACAGTTGTAAGTGGGTCTAGAGTCTAGTTAGACCATTGCCCCGAGGACCTAGGGGACTCGTTCATTTTGGTAATATATTTCGGTATTAATTCATAGGTAAATATTTACCCGACACAAATTATAGTAGGGTTACCATAACTTATGCCGTATAAACGCTTTAAAATAAAATAAAAAACCTGTTTTTTTTATTGATTTTGATTGTACATAATACAGTACCGGCGCTCTCTCCTTACAAACGTAGTCGACTGTTTCCTCCCTGGATAATGCCACTTGAGCAAATATTTTTGTGGCATAAAACCTATAACTACCATGACTATGCCCCTATGTCTTGGTTTTTTCATTTTATAATTATCAAATCTATCTAAAATAAAATATCAAGACAAAAAAAACATAGGGACATGGTCATGGCAGTTATAAGTATTATGCAACAAGAATATTTGCTCTAGTGTCATTTTCCAGAGAGGAAACAGTCGACTACGTTTGTATGGAGAAAGCGCCCGGTACCCTTTCCTCTTAATGATAAATTAATTTTGACAATACACTTTCATCTTATGTTATAAATTGTTTTGTGAAGAAATGCTAATGATGATTATAAAAGAGAAGAAGAAGACAAGAGTTGTCACTTGCCACTTGCAAAACCAATTTATGCTGCTTTCGCGAAATAAATCTTGTAATCTGTTACGCCTTTCTAGGCATATTAATATTTATAATTTTAGTATAATTATGACGAAATAATTTTTATTTTCATTATTTGGATTTTTAATGACACTTGACTGGTCTCGAAAGGTGCCATTATGGTAAATAGTTTACATGTTCTCAACTGGTTGCGTATTAAGACTAAACATTCGCCTATCGCAACTAGTTGACAAGAAAGAACAAAACTTCTCCTCTTGCAACTGTTACGTAATTTGATTGCGATGACGACGGCCGAAAGAAGTTTAATCCTTGTGAGTAACGGACAGACAGAGGGACAAAAAATGAATTCGATCGATGGTCGATAGATAGCAATCCCGTATATTATCATACGAAACGTAACGTACCCAAGACAACCCTAATTACAACCCAAACCGATGAGTTGACTTCCTTCGAGGCAGGAAGTGCGTGGGATGTTGTTCCTAGATCTCTAGATATCTAGTACTTACCTTGTCTACGCTAGTCTAGGTAGGTATTAAATGTTACCTAGGCAAATTCCTTAACCTATCGGAAACATAAATTGAAAATTAAAGTATGAGTAAATGAAAAATAATTGTTTTTCAGACTGACAAATCGCACCAGAGACAAAACATTTTGGAACGCAATTCAATTTATAAAATAATTCCAACGGACCTCAATAAAACTTTAAGGAACTGCTATAACATAAGTCCATAAGTCGTATGTCTATGATTCCTCTATGGTTGTTCATAAATAAGGTCACAGGATAGACCACCTCATTGGTGTGTCCAGCATCTGTCACACCGCATCGCTCATAGCTGTCAGTTTTGCGCGGGAAACGAGATGACTCTATTGTCATAATTTGCCGTGAGCAGGAAGCCGGTGATTTACGTCTACTAGGACAACTTAGTTAAGATGGCTTCGACCGTTTTCGTAACCTATACTTCAAAAACAATTGCGAAAAACAATCTTACATCGAAACCGGTGGTCAAAAATGACTATTTCATCTTTGGCAGGATTAGGTATTATTACTGTTTAGAAAACTTTTCGATTTGACTAAATGACGTCGCAATCCGAAACTACAGAACCGATTTTGATGAAACTTGGTATGACGATAAATTAAACCCTTGAGAGTAAGAGAGGCTACTTTTTATATCGATATGAATCAAAATACATATACGCAGATATAGTCACGAGGCGCTGCTAGTTTGGTATATTTGAGGTTGATACGTAAGCCAAATAATTACCAACACCTACCTACCCCGTGCAAGTAAGCTGACATATTTGGTAAAACACCATATCAATCAAGATGACATAAAAGCTCGATCTACGTCATCAAACTCAGTGACGTCACCGATACTTGGAGGAGCCTACGTATCAGCAAGAAATTAATCATAAGGGCTCATTTGGGAAAACCAAATATAACGGATGTTTTTCAGTAAATGCTTCGTTAAAGATGTAGCTGATATAACATCTTTATTATAATCTAGCCTTAACCATCTAACAAAGAGTTTGGATTATCTACTTCCGTATAAAATGAAACGTTTTATCGAACTCACTATGAACTCACTGCAGCCGCGTCTCTTTAGATTTATGAAATAGGGCGAAATGGGCAATTAATGTATTTAGTGATCTGCGACTATAGAACATAATTTTCGAACTACTAAAACTATAATTAGGCTGTAAGAGGTCGGATTAAAGGAATAAAGATAAAAAAAGCTCGAAATGGAATACATTTTTAAAAGTTTTTTGTAAGTCCGTTAAGTTAAAATAGGTAGGCGATGTGTTAATTTGTTATTAAATTAATATGTTAACCGCAGACGAAGATTAAAGATCTGTCGTTGTAATGCCTGTTTTCAGTGTTTCGTAAAAATGACGGCAATAACGATACAAACTCTTGACCATAATTTTCCAACTACTAAAACCTCTATAATGCTTAGAAACTATTTCCATTTCGAATGAAAGTGGTGATTATGAATTAACAGGCAATTTATTGTTATTGTTAATAAGTATATATCACTCTTATTTTAGTAGTAATAGTCCAAGAAAGGTTTTAGTAGGTGGTTGAAAAATACTGTTGATGCGAAACCTACCCGTAAGTGTATGTATTTAGTTAAGTTTTCTAACCAATTTCTATTGGTTAGAAAACTAATGAGGTACCTATGCGTATAGTTCGCGGCTTGGTGCAGCTTACAGCCACAGCCTGCCCGTGGGAACTCATTGTGTCCATGCGCCCGCGCAGCCCGCCGCCCGCCGGCGCCGCGCCGATGACGGAAGGCCATCTATTAGCGTATCATTTTAATAATGCAATGATATGACGAGCTTTATATCCAAGATGGGGACCTTCCTTTAGTCACAGCTAGGGCTGACAACTGACAAACGGTATCAGTAACTGAGACACTCCGAATTGACGTTCTGTGTAACTGACAGTTCTCGGTAAGGTTCGATTTATATATTCATAGTATTTACGCACTAATACGCAGGCAAACTAGGCAACAAAGGTGGTGGTTCACTGTGAGGTTCTAAAATTACTATTACTTTAGCTAATTATTTAGTTCATGAACTCACGCTGCTTGAGCTGAAAACTTTCTGATAATTATCAATATTCAATTTTATTACGGATGCCGACGTCATACAAAGAACATACCCTCTAAGTCACTGATCCGTCAGTCAGTCAGTCAATCAGGACAAAGCATTTTATATGTATAAAATATATACTTAAATAATAGAATACAATAGATAGTGCCTTTCCCTTATTTTACTGTACTACCTAATGAATAAATGTAATTACACCTTGGTGTATAAGTAACGGTGTTTTACCATAGAATATACACTAGTACATACGTAATAAGTAACGTTAAAATTTCCTAATATCCTTGGTCCTATTCAGTGATATGTCAAATTTTATGTTTCAGCTTTTAAAGTAAGTAAAGGTTAACTTAAGAGGAAAGGGTACCCGGCGCTCACTCTATACATACATTATCCAGGGAGGAAACAGTCGACTACGTTTGTATGGAGAGAGCACCGGTACCCTTTCACCTTAATGTTTTAATAATTCTGTTTAAGTTACCTATTCTGTGTATGACTCGGTTAGAAATTGAGGTACACGATCATGATCCAATGGATCAGGCTAATTACAGATTGCTATTATGTTGTAGGCATACTATAAAAATGGTTACGAAAAATTACGCGGTGTGTGTATAAAAACTAACTTTTGTCCGCGACTTCGTATATTCATCCCCCGTTTATTTGGTAGTCTTTGAGACACGAGCGTTTAGGTATCTTCGTGAGATCCTATCACTACATAGTATAAAACAAACTCGCTTCCCGCTGTCTGCCTCTATGTATGCTTAGAACTTTAAAACTACGCAACGGATTTGATGCGGTTTTTTTATAGATAGAGGGATTCAAGAGGAACGTTTTGGTATATAAAACAAAAGTACCACGCGTACGAAGTCACGTGCAACAGCTAGTTTAGTATAAAAAATATCTTCATTAGTTGAGAGGGCAGGCATTAGTCAGTTAGGCAGCCCTAGTACGTCACACATGAGCCGACTGTGAAATTACAGAGAGTCCGCGGAACGCAATGTGCTTTATTTGATTACGCAGCTTTTTACATCATTTAATTGTTGTATTTCACTTGAGGAAGCAACGAGTTTATAATTAAACGTGAGCAGAAGGCCAATTCTCGTAAATAAAATTGCTATAAATCGCAATTGCATTCCGATGAAAAAAAAAACTCAAGGTTATCTTTTAGTATTTTCAGAAACTAAAATATCAACATCAAATGTTATTTTAACTGAAATGCAATCTAAACTTCAGTGACTCTTAAAATGTATTTGTTATGGACCAAGTGATTAATTGGTCATTATACGTAATGCCCGGGCATTATGAATAATTACCAACATTAGAGTGCAATGTGATTATAACTACTGAAATAATTATATTGCCCTAAAATAAACATAATGCCTGTCACCTATTGGGCAGAATAATAAAAACATCTGTTTTATTACTGTTATTTCTATTTAAGACATTAAATCAAAATTTAAAACACAAATATTATTTGTAAAATAAAGCAAAAAAATGTTTAAAAAATGAGCGCTGTGTAGTGAACGGGTACACTATTTTTCCTATTGCCACTCAAATAAAAAACTTGAAATGGTAATAGTACATTACGATATAAGTGTGGTAAATTGATCTTTGCATAGAGGCAGTTTATGACGCGCGAGCGGCAGCGAGTGTGTTAAGAAGCCAAGATGCAAAGATCAATTCCACACGTATATCGTACGACGTTTTTTATCACAGTTGCGAATAAAAGAAAAGACTCGAAAAGAAGACTAAATAATAATTTACAAAATATTTGTGATAAGTCTATGTTTACATTTTTTAAGGCAATATTTTTTTGTTAATTATGCTCCGGAAAGGCCAGGCTAAAGACTTTAACCTATACAGCCTCGTCTGACATACAATATTTTTTAGGGTTTTTTCTATTTGTTTTTGCGTTGGGGATTAAGAACAAAATACAATGGTACGGAAAAACAATATATTTAAGTAAAGAAAAAACAAAAAATAAACGACTCAATTTTTAATCGTTTTCTAAGTCATTTTCACGTAAAATTTTCGTTCGTAAACTGACTTTAGAAACAACCATTTTTATTAGCTAAAAAACTCTTTGGTAGCTACCTTTTTATACATCAAAACAGTATGTAATTAGCAGTAAGATACGTATTTAACCTATCGGGATAACTTTACAGCACTAGGTTGGCAATATAAAACGCACGCGTGCATAATATGTTGGATTGCGAGCCTAAAAGCCGTTAAATAAGATCCACTTTATGAGCAACTGTGATAAAAAAAAAGTAATTGGGTGCCAGAAAGGTAGGTTTGGTTAGGTTAGATATTGTGACAAAGCACGCGCGGGCGAAGCAAGCGTTTCGGTTCACACTGTTAAAAATAGCATATATAGGAGCTCATTACCCTAAATAATCTATATCTATTATCACATTGCTCAACGATCAGGTCCATAATTCAGTTTAGATGATAAATTAATCACTTTGCCCAAAGTAGCTTGTAATTATTCATAATGCCCGGGCATTATGTATAATGCCCAAATTAATCACTTAGTCCATAACAAATACACTCAAAAAATATTTTTGACCGACTTCAAAAAAAGGAGGAGGTTCTCAATTCGGTTGTGTGTATTTTTTATTGTATTCAATCAATTGGTTTGAAAGATATGAGGGAATAAAGAATATTACAAACATACATACAAAGATAGGTGCAAGAAACATAAAACCCTTTACTTGCAGTCGGGTAAAAACCAAGTAGTTAGGACTTTTTTTCCAATTTTTTAAGCTTTATTGACTACATTTTTTTTTTCAGGGCGTGTTTTACCTAATATCTGGTGTTGTCTTTTTTCTGAAATTCCTATAATTTCAGTAAATTAGGGTAATTCTCGCGATATTTAAATTAAAATAATTTATTTATAAATATATATTTTTTTATGTTCTGGGTGTAACTACTGGTACAAATAGGGTGTCGTTTTTGTTATACTATAGTAGGTACAGGTAGAGAAGCCGAGAACGGCGCGGCGCGGGCGGCGCGGGCGCAGCTCGCATGTCACAGGTAGACGTATAGAGTATAGACACATAGGTGACCTATGCGTCAACCCACACTAACAATAATTGTTTACCATTTAAAACGGTCGAGCTGTTTTCACGCATTCACTATTGTTTTTATAGAGTAAACAAATATCTAAGTACAATTAATTTAAAGATGACGTATTATAAAAAAAAGATGTCGTTTAACTTCAATTGCCATTTACCATACATATTTGTATACAGCTTGTTTGAAAAGGAATTGATTTTAACACCCAGACAGGGAATGAGTCCGAATCGTATCAGTAGACAGACAAACACGCTCTATATTGTAAAATAATATGTACACGTAAGTACTTACCTACCATATGTATTTGAGGTATGACAGCACCCGCCAGCGAGGCAGAAGGGTTGCTGGGTTCGATTCCCGCCGTCGAACAAGTACCTATTCGTGTACAGATATTTGTTTCGAGATACAAATTATTGTAATTTAATATTTGCTATAATGATAAATTCGAAGAGGACGCTCACCTTTTACCCCCATGACCTGAAATCGATCAAACTTTTTCTAAAGCACCTAATCGGCATCGCACGATAAACCCATAGCCAGTCGAGAGCACAGACTATCGCGTTATAGCCATCGATATCGCTTCAATGGCCCTCGATTCTGTTGAAACAATGTCGTGATGAGAGGCAGGTGACACGTGCTCATGTTTTTGCAGGCCACCCTCCGAGCCTCGCGTATGTGCAACTGGTTCAACTTGATTCGAGCATCGAGTGACGACTCGTACTGTTAGAGCTGTGTTGTACTTACCACTAGTTCTTCATATTGGTATTTGTTTTGCCATAAATAATTAAAGTAATTATATTCAAGTAATCAAAACTCGGAAATACACCTAAGTAGAATATAGGTAATGATAAGCAATGTCGGAAGTTTCCTTGGCTGCATAGTGCAGACAGGGATAATCGCTGGTTCGATGTCGACATCATCAAATTATATTTATTCCTTAATGCCCGGTACTGGCGCAATATGACCAATAAATTGTGAATAATGTATGTCGACATGAGGTCGTGCGTTTTGTTTGTGTGCGCGCACGCAGCCGCTAGCCGCACCGAGCACGTGCCGCCATATGCTGCAGGAAGTCCCACTCGACTGGAAGATGGGCTTCGGATAATATGCTGACGACTGAACACACTTGATAGTTTGACGTCGTTAGCGTATGTCAGGTGCAATCAACGAAACTGCAGATCCAACTTCTGAAGTTAGACGTTTGTAATGACGATGGATCGAAACAACCAAGGATATAAGTATAGGAGATAACAAGTACCATTGTCTAATACTTACTCAAAATCCTATCTATTAGCTGCCAAGGTGTGGCCAAGGGTCGAATGGATACTGGGTTAAACTGACATGTTTCTGACATCTTCCCAAGGCTGTTGTAGGCCGTTAAATCAAACTGTGCAATACTGTAAAAAATTATAGTTCAACGCTTAGTATCTGATAGATATAGGTTTTTGATTTCGATCATAAAACGAAGCATCGCCTACCTATCTTGGTTGTCTACAGTTATTATTAAATTGTCGTAAAAATACTTTTAGGCAAAATTCGCATAAAGCATTATTAACTGCTCACAAAATGTTTTACTGCCTCTAATATCTAATCCTTTCCAAATAAAATAAATAACTGTTGTAAATTAGAATAACAAGATTAGAACAATAGGTAGGTTTATGTAGAATTAGTACCTAACTAAAATATTTCAAAGCGTTCTCAATAAACGGTGGAGTAAAGATTTATAAGATTTTCATTATTATTAATGGTGGTGATATCAATCTGGGTAGGTTGAATTTAAATAGTAAGTATCTTGAAGGATGGCCCAAATATTTGTAACTTATTGGACGTAAAGGGGTGTAAGTACTTATAATAATATAGTCGTCTTGAATTGAATGACTCAAACTCAGTTGTTTAATCCATCATTTATCTAAAGTTTTGAAACTCCTCGAGAACGAAAAATGATCAAAATCTTTTAAATCCACATTACCCACACGGTCAACAACCAAGAGATTTGTTCAGAAACAGCTAGAATGAAGTAAAAAACAGTGCGATTAACCAGCGCAGTGCCATACATGTCTCAGGAAGATATTCGCGAGGTAATGACAAGTGGGATGTATCACGTAGGCATCTTAATTGGTGGCGGTGACCACCGGCCGACCATAAGCGAAGAGGCGTGGGCTGCGAGACGGAGAGTCTATAACCGCAGAGGCGACCAGCTCTGCGAGGCACACTGCCCGCTCCCCGCCGTCTCTACCACGACGCTCGACACGGAGGGGAGGACCGGCTCAACTTACGTCGGTCTCCCCTCCGTTACAGCCAGAGGTTTGTGGGTCTATCCACGATCATTGTCTCGGAGTTTTCATTCACAATGTTTTGTTGATGTTAGCTCTATACTTTCGTTTCGCGATTGGTTAGATAGGTACATAGGTATCTAAATGTATTGTCGATTATTCTTATTAGCAGCTGTCGAGTGTCTGGCGCTCTGGCGATTGCGGAGTCTGGCTGCCGACCAACAAACTAGGTGAACAACTTCACCATTGCATCGTCGCCCGCCCCGTCGGGATATTATAATTAGGTAACAATTATCCATTACTTCTACGAAGGTTTTTATAATTCACTCTAGTGTCAATGTCTTCATTTAAATCATTATTGGATGATTAATGAAATAATTGCATAACAGAGTAACTCATACGATCCAGGTACATACCTACTACAGACATACCTGTACCTACCTTCTTAGTCTAGATTGTGTAACACGTCGGACGTCGGGTACCTACACAAGTTTAGGCCTTAAAAAGGAAATCAAACATTAGCCTGTAATCGATAAGGTCATCCTTGTGAAATCATATCGCAAGCAATGAGAATGACTAAACCGCGAGTAAATAGTGTGACACAGTTGGGAGTGTAGTGTAAGTGGGTAATCCGACGGTTTCCTGCCGAAATGAGGCGGTGCGCGGTGAACTACTTACTAGACTAGGTAGATAGTGAGTAGCGGGTGGTTAGGTGAGTGTATGGGATACCATGGCATGGTTGCAGTGCGCAACGCGGCCGTCTATTTCTGTCGGATGTCCATCCATCGATGGGGAATGGGGAGGCAGGCGGAGCACGGTGCACGCGGCTATTCCGGGCGGGCAGGTTTTCGGGGAATGTCAACAAACGAACGCAACGGGCACTCATTCAATGAACCCTGCGCGAGCGCCACCGCAGCGCGGTGCATGCCGCTCACAACCGGTCCCTGTATTCATAAAAATTATGCTCCCAGACTCGCTCAATGGACTGCCGAACCGACGATGCCGGCGGAGCTGCGCGCTCTTTCAAACATCTTTTATGACGACGCGGCACCGATCAGATCACGTACTGTATTTTTTGTCCGATTTCCAAACGTGATGAAACAAAACCTACTTATTTCGGTCTCGTTACCGAGAAATGCAAGTTCGAGCTCTGTGATCGTCGACTCGCACGATACCTAGACCTACCTACGAATGTTTCTAATCGGGCGAACCTACTCAATTTCACGCAATTTGTATATCGATTACTGTCATGTTTGTTGTGTACTAACGTTCGTTGAGACAGTTGCTCAAGAGTCGCACGCAGTGGGCGGGCGAGACCCGGCCGCCCGGCCGCCTCGCGCCTCTCCGCGCGGTGTCTTGTATACGGGCGCGCTCGCACTCCCGACACGCGGAGCCGCTGCACTGGTCGCAGTTCACACCCCGCTGCTGCATATTCATTAACATTACGCACATTTGTGCAATATGTATGTAACAACCCTACCTACCTTGCGGCTACTGCTGTGCGCCGCACACCGCGCACTCGCGCTTAGATAGTGCCTACCTACATTCATATTTAAGTAAAATACGCAGTTTTTCGATGCTTAACACATAAGTAGTTCAAGATTATAATAATTAGCGAGTAGGTGCGGCCGTGTTGTTCGGCTCAACTCGCACCTGACCTCATTCTACTCAAGTACAATGAATATAAATCTAAAAGGGTGGCGCTGTGAGATGAATGAAAGATATTTTAAGGATTTAGTTTCTTATAATTTTCTTTTAACAAATTATATTATCAATAGAAAACTGTATAATTAACAAGTAGCGTCTTAACAGATACTCAAAATTATTAGGGATGTAGGTACCTAATATTTTACAAATACTTTGGAATGTTTATTTAAACAATCTCATAAATGAATCAATGTACAACATGGGACTGTTCACTGGACGTACAATACTAACAGCAGTCAGTGGCGACAATTTATACATGAACTAGTGGTAGAGGGATGGCGACCGACGACGACGATGACGCCGACGACGGGGAAGCAAGGTGACAGTCAACGGATCAAACGAACAAACAACCAACACGTCTAAGGTAAAACCCGCCGCCTGCGCCCGCGCTTGCGCCGCCTCATCGCCACCCCTCTACCACCATTTCATATTTTATTATAATATTCTACTATTTACTATTTTTTTGTCCGCCCCTCAACAGTGACATACAATAGATACAAGCCATACAACTAGAGAGAGAGAGAGCAACGATTCAATCATCCTGTACATACAACATTCGTATAAATTCATTCAAAAAGGGACTATTTTATTTTAACATTATATTGTTTGATGAATGGCAAACATTGGTCGAAGCGCGTAAATACGATTAATATTATAAATAAGAAGCGTATAAGTATAATATGTGATGATGGACAAGCTTGCTTGCACTGAAGAGAGGCGTCTTTAGTTTAACACCATCCAATGTATGTAGGTAGTGTAGATACACATACATACGTTGCTACAACAATATTAGGAGATTCATAATGAGATTACAATAGATTGTTCGAATATTATAGTATAGTATATAGGTATATAGTATAATATGCGAGGCCATGCTTAGCAGGGTGATCTGATACAATACAATATATATAGTTAGTATACGCGACCTAGCTGCTGACCGACTCATCGACGACATTAACTAAGTAAAGCAGTCAATAAATAAACCATTATAAATATGTAATAAATACCTACTATATTTACAAAAAGAAGCCTTCATTCACGTGACGGCACTTACTCAGCCTTTAAACAAATATAATACAGCACTATCCCGATGGGATAACAGGTATAAATTAAAAATAAAGCTGCAGCTTAACACTTGTATTACAAAATAATACTGACACCAGTAAATATTATATCCGCAAGATGGAATGTGCGGGCCGGAGCCCGGTACGTCTCACAACGCATCACTGGAATACGACATGCAGAGTGTGCGGCCGACCCCCGGCCTGCACACACCATCCCCGGATCCCCCGGTTACATGTATCCCAGGATACTCCATAAATAACAATATGTATAACATATAACATCTCTACTTGAAGCTAGTAAGTAGCATAAGGCAGTGAGGTACTGTGTTAGTGTAGTGTATACATACACATCTCTATACCTCTACTGACCCATCTCTGTAACAATCCACTAAACCAACACTGAGAGACTGAAATTTGACATTCCAAGATGGAACCTCCGAGTTCAGGACCATATTTACAAAATAAATTCCTTCTGAATAAATTATTATGATTCATAAAATAATTATCACATAAAATTTCACGTTCCTTCCACATAACTTACACATAATCTATCTTCTATATGTACACCGATAACAATATAAACATGGGCCAGAGCGTGGCTAGGCTAGCGTGGCTGGCAGGCAGGCTAGGCCGGTCCGGGCGCGCTCGCCGGTGGGTGTGTGGGGAGGCGTAGGGCCGCGTGATGAGGCCGGGGCGCCGCCACCGCCACCAGCTGCACGGCTCCGCGCTCGGCGGCGCCGCTGCCGCCGCACGTCGAGCCCGCCTTGGCGCCCGCGCCGCGGTGCAGCCGCACCCACGCGCCGAAGCAGACTAGAATGGCGAGGAAGACAGCGACTGTCGCGCCGCCCGCTATCGACGCCGTCTCCATCATCAGCTGCCGGCTCGTCAACACGTACGAGTCGTCCAGGTCCTTGAACTCGCATCGCTGCCCGACGAACCCGCTGCGGCACTCGCAGTTGTATATAGGGCTATCCGATATCACGACCGTAAAGCAGGAGCCGCCGTTCAGGCAGTAGTACTCAGAGTAGTCGGGCTCGCACTTGAACGTCGGGAAGGTGACGTTCAGCCTCGGCTGGGGCTGCGGCTGCGGGTGCGGGCGCTGCGGGCGCGCGGGCCGCGCTGGCCGCTTCGAGATGCTGCTGGAACACGCGCCCGCCAGCGCCCAGGCGGCCGACACCACCGCCCACCAAACTATCAACGATTGCATTTTCCGCACGATCCGGAGGGTCGGCGCTCGCGGTACGTGCACGATTTTGACATTGGACGGTGACTTATGAGAAATCCGAGAGGCGATGACATGACCGCATTCGAATTTCGAACTGGAACCCTTCGCTTGCATCCGCGTCGGCGGCGGTCCGCCCAGACATGTTTCCTGTGTTCACTTTTTTTACGTCGACGATCACTCGCTCATGACGGAGGCGCGGTTTCTACGGGCGCCCGAGATATCGCATCGATCCCTCCGCGGGCATGTCGAAAGTGAAACACAAATCGTCGTTTCTAAACTTTTAGTCGTGGTCCTCGATTTATCACGGAGCACATACACACAATGTCCCGTTCCGAAAGATACACACAAAATGGAGCTGAGCGAAACGAAAGGCACACTGTGCTCGGCGAGTTGTCTATGCGCGACTGACGGAAGGCGTCTACTGCATCCGCCATCTGCCGACGAGAATGAAATGCGGGGAACTCGCTGTCCTGCGCTTGTGTGTCTTGCGTGTGCCTTGTACGCACACGGAAATTACACTCGTATGCGTCACGATCACGTTTGTGTGCGTATTGTTTCTTTTTTTTTTCGTCTTTGTATGGGATTATGAACAAGGTATTTCTTTTTCTCAGCGATCCAATCCTCATGGTACGTTGGTATACTATACCCATGGTTATTATTTGCTCTCGACTTTTGACTTGAATAAAACATGCTATATGTACCTTACTTCACCTTGTTTGCACGTTACTTTATTTATTAAGTATGTAGGTATCCGAGTATCGTTGTGCAAACCGATACAAAACTAAGAAAAACTTATTTACCTACTACTTTTTTCATAAGTACTTATGTGTTTAATTTTGTATTTTTAAATTGACATAATTTATCTCTATGCATTTTTTCATATATTTTCATGAAGGTAGTCAAAAGAATTAAACATGTATTAATAATTTATTAATTAGTGGCTATATACTGTTACATAGGTATCTAATCTAATATCTTTAAACGAGCAATTCTTGTATATATATATATATATATATAGTACCTGTTTTTTTTTAACTTTATTGCTCACAAAAAAATAGTATTAGTAGTTCGCCAATAGATGTCAGGAAGAGTCATTATTTTTCAGATAAAAAAAAGTAAGTTTCGATAAAACACGAATAAAATGACATTTTCTAAAAATTATTCCCAGCTAGATCGATGTATCGCCCCCGAAACCCCCTATATACCAAATTTCATAAAAATCGTTGGAGCCGATTCCGAGATTCCAATTCTATTCAAAATGATTCCTAGCTAGAAATCGATCTAGCTGGGAATCATTTTTAGAAAATGTCATTTTATTCGTGTTTTATCGAAACTTACTTTTTTTTTATCTGAAAAATATGACTCTTCCTGTTATCTATTGGCGAACTACTAATACTATTTTTTGTGAGCAATAAAGTTATTCCAGCAGATGGCGTTGTTAAGTAACACGAAATCAATGAGTGTTTGCTTTAAGGTTAGACTAAGTAAAAAAAAACCGATCAAAGCTCGGTCATCCAGGTACTATTAATATTATGTACTTAATTCCTATTAAAAAGTAGGTAGGTTTGCATCAAAATAATAACTCATGTATATTCGTAGTAGACAGATCTTTTTGTTACTTACTACATTTTTTCAATTTATTATTATTTTTCTATTTTTTATTTTATTCGCGGTACAACAGAATAAATAAATATTTATTGTTCAAATGTTTAACACCTGTCTTAAAATTAGGCAAGTAGAGAAGATGGCGTGGGTGGAAATTAAAGAAATATTTAGAACGTACTAAGTCAGGCCTATGTCTAGGCAGGTACCAATTTTAGCTGACAACGCACGCGTGGACGCGACGTGCGACGGATGTGAGGACGGCGACGACACGCGACATGTGACAGGTTAAAAAACCGAGGGATGCAAAGTTGGATCAATTCTTGTCTGACGCCCCGAATATGGATCCTAAAAAATCCTAAGTCTGCTTAAATCAATACAGAAAGCGCTCTTGGATACCCAGATGACTGATACTCAATACCTAACTCCAGCCTAGTTCAAATAATTTGAACCTAAAAAAACTACTTACCCATACTTATTTCATTATCCGTTTTTTTATTTATTATTTATCTCTAATAATTTTACAACGCTGAACGTTTGAACGCTGGGGAGGGGTTTGTTCGAATAGGTTTAGTTTTAATTTTTAGATTTTATTTGTTTTTATCTCGTATTTAGTTCGTAGTTAATTCCTTGTATTTGTATTTATTGTATAACTAGCTGCTCCCCGCGGTTTCACCCGCGTAAGTCCCGATCCCGTAGGAATATCGGTTATTCGATTTTTTTCGCCTTTTAAACCTTCCATAGACCTCCACGAACATTTCAAGACTAAGATAAGATAAATCCGTTCAGCCGTTCTCGAGTTTTAATCAGACTAACGAACAACAATTCATTTTTATTTATATAGATAGATAGATAGAAGATTGTTTTTTTTTTTGTAAATATATTGAATTAATAAATTAGTTTCAAATTCAAATTTAACAATCTCCACCAACTTAATCAATTAAAATCCCGATATTTCATACTGTAATTTACTTCGCAAGCTTCGCACATTTTGTTGTTGCAACTAATTCCTCCGAGTGTTGCAAAACGTTGCACATAAAATCACCACTAGTATAATAGTGTAAACGCTATTTTAAGTAATGGATGAAAAGACTTATATTCCATCGAAATTAAAAGAAAAACTATTGTTTTTTTTATTTTTTTTATTATGGCTTCGCACGTGTGCATTTAGCCAGTGTCAAGTTATATTTTGCATCAAATTATGACCCGATTCCTCACAAATCGGGCCCAAAGTGTTTCAATACAATCAAATTCGTCATAGTCCGTTAAGTCAGGTGTTATAGTAAAGCGGTGGCAAGTTTACCATAACCTTAATAGGAGATTTGGAGGCAACGTGAAAACTGCATGTTTGACACTGATTTTTACTTTCACTACACTTGTGCACTTTCACAGAACTAAATTGAATAACATTCCACCAGAATTATACAATTCAACTCGGGTTACATCTAAGTTTCATGAAAATAAAACTGCAGCACGACATGTTGTTAACTCGTTCCCGCCAAAACTCAAAAACTATTGTTTATGGCTACTGTTAGCAGGAACGCCAGTTGTTGGGTTACTGTCAAATGTCAATATCAAAGTCAATGGGTCAGTAACCTTGCAACTTGCTTGTCTGCACTATTATTTTGTTTGGGTTATTTCCAAATTGTTACCGAAATTGTAATCGACCGGCTAAAAATGTCCGAACCATCGTCTTCGAAGTCAAAATCACTTAGTTTAAACCCTTCACCTACGCTTCAATGTAAAGATCTTCACGAATATTTAAAAAGCAGATCTCCGCAGTTTTTAGAGACTTTATATAATTATCCAACTATTTGTCTTGCAGTTTACAGGTATAACAACTGTCTCGTATTTCTAAATACTTTGAAATAGTCAACTTTTAGATGTACAAAATATTTTGAGGTTATGTTTGTTGGTAAACAAAAAAGTTTATTTTCAGAGAGCTACCTGAACTGGCGAGACATTTTGTTATAAGGTTGCTGTTTGTAGAACAACCTGTGCCGCAAGCTGTCGTCACATCCTGGGTGTCGCAGACATATGCCAAGTAAGTATAATAGTACACAGTAATATGTACTTTATTATGTAAATCTTCTTTATTTCTTACTGGTAATAGCAGATATGATCATTTTTGGTATTATTTCCAGAGAACAAGCCAAAGCATGCGAAGCACTATCGGAGCTATCTGTATGGCAAGAGGCACCAATCCCTGGTGGCATGCCGGGCTGGATGCTTGCACAGTCTTTTAAAAAGAATCTGAAGGTTGCTTTGCTCGGAGGGTAAGTTATGCTATTTCAATAAATAAATAATAAATAAAATAAATAAATATTGTAGGACATTCCACACATCGCCATCTAGCCCCAAGCTAACTAGACTTGTGTTATGGGTGCTAGACAACGGATATAACTACTACTTATATACTTTTCTTTTGTAAATATATACTTATAATAGATAGAAACAACCAGACCACAGACAAATATCTAAGCAAAAATACTTGTCTGAGGCGGGAATCGAACCCGCAACCCTGCGTTTGGCAGTCCGGCATGGTGACCATTGTGCCAACTGGGTCGTCAAATAATCAATAATAATGTTAATCATTAATAATCATGAATATAATGATAGTGATCATAAACTAACTTGAATTGTTCTTTGTTTATTTTTATGTTTATGCATTGCTGAGAGACTGTTTAGTTAGAGAATTGCAAAATTTATTTCTGTATTGACTTATAAAATCTTTCATTTATTTATTTTTGTATTGACTTATAAATTACGAAATAGACTTAGGATGGTAAGAACTTTCCTAATTCATCATCAATTAATCATAAATATGTGGCCTATTTTCATCCGAATGGAACCCACCCTAAAATGTCTTTAATTTCACAAATATTGATTTTTACAATTGATTAATTAGAATACCAGTTAGTAATGGATGGAGTAGTGTTGGCCAAGTGTTATAGACTTAGACTTTCACTCCATAGGTTGTAGGTTCAAATTCTAGCCATGTGCAATTTATTTACAAAAAATTGATGTAAGCTATTATCATTGCTCTTACGGCAAAGGAAAACATTGTGATAAAACCCATGGCTTAGTTCACTCCGGACATATTGATAATGAGTTCTGGACACAGTCGACTAAGCTGAGAGAGTTGTATAGGTTCTGGACAAATCTACTCCATCTATGTCCCAAAACAGCATAGATTAAAGTTGATGGTGTTGTATACCAAGGCTAACATTATTATAATTCCAGTGGTAGACCATGGTCACTATCAATGTCGTTGGAGCCCGACGGCAAGGCGCGCGACGCTGCCTTCCTGGACACATACGCCACGGAACGCTGGGAGTGTGTACTGCATTACATGGTCGGCTCGCATGCTACAGATGGGATCAGCGCTGACGCAGTCAGGATATTGTTGCATGCCGGGCTCATGACTAGGTACTAAAGTTTTACATATAAATCTGTTTAGACAAGTAATTTTTTACCTTTTTGAACAAGCCCTGCAACTGCATTAAGTTATGAATTCTTTGCTATCCAGCTTATTACCCCCACACAACAGCAGTTACTCCCAAAAAATCAATGTATCCAGTAGTTTCAGAGCCTATTCAATGCAATCAAATAAAAAATCCTAATTCATCATAATCATAATGCTTTCACTTATACCTCTAAAGCGCCTCGGAAAAGAGATGTCCTATGATTCCTAAAGTTTCTTCAAATATTTCGTTTTTGAGATGTTTTAGAGATAGCGTGATTATTTGTTCATCTTGATACCCTATTCCATTTCAAATGGCCTTACGGTATTTTGGGTTACTACTGCTAGAAGCTTTACGTATTATCATATATTATTCAATGTTATTGATAATTCCAGAGATGCGGAAGATGGTTCAGCAGTTATAACTAGAGCTGGTTTCCAGTTCCTATTGCTTAGCACTGCTAAACAGGTCAGCCAAATATAATATACTAACTTATATGATAGCTACTCACAGGTATCTAAGGTTCTTTAATTTTATTTTTGTAGAATAAAGCGTTAAGCGAAAAACAAAATGCATTCAGCCAATTGTTGTCAAGTGTTGTTGTGTGTACCTTAAGAAAATTCCTTATTGTGTTCCAACCTTATCCAAATAAGTTGATATTTCGACTGACATTGGATGGCATTACTGAATTTGGATTTTTAAGATAAACTTTAAAACTAGCCTTATTCAAAAAATCGACTACAAAGACAAAGAGTTATGGTCATTAAATCGAACCAAAATGTAAGAAAAGAACTCACTTACAAGCAATACACATAAAAACAATTTTCCATACAATAATAAAGAAACTCAGTTAGAGGTAGAGAAAAGCACTTTTCTTTAGGCTCCTTTAAGCGTCTGACTCTATGTATAATAATGTACCCAGGTATGGTTATTCCTCCAACACTACCTGGCGACAGCGGAGAAGCGCAGCCTGAGCGCTGCCGAATGCCTCGCGTTCCTCTACCAGCTCAGTTTCAGCACCCTCGGCAAGGACTACAGCACGGAGGGCATGACCAACAACATGCTCGTCTTCCTACAACATTTGAGGGAGTTCGGACTTGTTTATCAGAGGAAGGTTCTTATTTATTTCTAGACTATACTTATTTAACTGTTGTTTTACTTTATTATCAGACATTTCAATCAAGTTACATCGATCATGGTCATGTTAGTTACCATTACTTCAGTCGTTGGATAACCATAGTTTTTTCAACATATAAAAAAATGTACAAACAAACATATTTAAAAGAGATAAAGACTTATCAAAACTTAACGAATCTAAATTTCGCTAATAAGAGTCGTAGGCGAGCACTAAAATAGGATTATCTATAGAAGACATAAAAGTCAATGAAACAAATATTTTTTTGAACACAATTTAAGCATTTTTTTGCTTTTTTACAAATGATAGGTCAGCGTTTGACCACTATCACACCTGTCTGTTGGTAGGTGACGATGCGGTCTTTCCTGCAGCAGCAGGCAACTGATTTCATTTAAATGTTCCAGCGTAAAGCGGGTCGGTTCTACCCGACGCGTCTCGCGTTGAACATATCGTGCGGCGTGTCGCCGAGCACGGCGGTGGCGGTGGCCACGTCCGACGACTGTCGCGGCTACATCATCGCGGAGACCAACTACAGGGTGTATGCCTACACGCAGACCAGTCTACAGGTCGCATTGCTTGGACTCTTCACTGAGTTGCTTTATAGGTGACGATATACAAACAAGATTAGCACTCCATTACATTATTTGACGACACAGTTGGCACAATGTTTACCACGCCGGACTGCCAAACACAGGGTTGCGAGTTCGATTCTTGCCTCAGACAAGTATTTATGCTTAAATATTTGTCTGTGGTCTGGTTGTTTCTATGTATTATAAGTATATATTTACAAAAGAAAAGTATATAAGTAGTATATGCGTTTTCTAGCACCCATAACACAAGTCTAGTTACTTAATTTCGGGCTAGATGGCGATGTGTGGAATGTCCTGTAATATTTATTTATTATTATTATTTATTTACAAATTACGAAACATTACAACCTCATTAAATTAAAAAAATAGTAATATTAAAAATCTTAATAAGTCTCCCTGGGTGCCCAAAAGGCTCGCCCTTTGGATGGCAATGCCGATCCGTTGGCAAAAGTAGCAGCCAGCCTTTTACCTGAAGGTACATAATGCTAATAATTTTGAATTACTATTATAAAAATCAGAGGCTTCTGGTCCCCACGGGCCCAAGACTTTCGTGGGCGATGAATACATTATAAAATAAACCTATGTACCAAATTCCAGCTTTCTAGACTCAATAGTTTTGGCTCGGCTTTTTGTTGTTTAGATAAACGATTTTATATGTAGTTGTCCCGAAACTCGACCCAATACCCTTGGTAGTATGCTGTAGTGCCTGGGACACTCAGCATTATCCATTCCAATCTCTTTGCCCTAATTTTTACTGTAGGTTTCTTTTCCATGATTTTTGAGAGTGATTAATCCCAAAAACAATGAAAAAGGCATCTTCTTGAAGAACTGGGCGAACGTTCTAGATAAGATATCTTCTCGTAAAAGGAGAACAAATATTATTAAGAATCTTAACTAACACAGGCAATGTTTATGTCTAGGTTTCCGAACTTAGTGGTTGGTGTTCTAACCCGGGAGTCTGTGCGGCAAGCGTTACGTGGGGGTATCACCGCCGAGCAGATCATACATTACTTGGAGCAACATTCGCATCCACAGGTCTGTTCTCAACACCTAGAAAAGTTTGATGTATTTATCTTTCTGTGGGCTTACTTTCAGAAAGCCAATTCTTGTAAATAACTTTGTTTAAATTAAATTGCAATATCATTCCGAATACAAAAAAATAGCTCAAATTACCCTCAAACTCAGCTTTTAATATTTTTTGTAATCGGAATGATATTGCAATGTAATTTGATCAACTTTATTTACGAGAATTAGCCTTCAGGGGGCTTTTATGGGGCAACTCAGACATACTATATTTAAGTGCCTGTATGTGATAGCTTAACAATTAACCTTTTTGGTTTTACTTTTTCTTGGTAGAAAGGTGGCTTAGTCAAGAGTGCTATTAGCTGTTTGATGAGAATCGGCTCAGTCGTTTAAAAATTATGAGTATTTTCCCTAATTAGTGAGTTTTTTTTAATTTGATGTAAATTCTCATTTTGAAGTAATAGTTTTAAAGTAATGGGGATGTGTGAATTTTTAGTTTACAAATGCTCATTATTAAGCTCGGAATCAGCAAGTTATGGGGATAAGTGTACAAAAAGTTCACAAATCCCCATTGATGGAGATTTTCAATGGGCAAATGTGAACTAACTGTAACAAATGCAATATTCAGATGTTGAAATCGGAGACGGGCGGTATCAGGTCGAAGCACGTGCTGCCCCCTACCGTCGTGGACCAGATCAAGCTGTGGGAGACTGAGAGGAACCGGTTCACTTACACCGAAGGGGTCGTCTACAACCAGTTCCTGTCACAGGTCAGTCGACGTTGTTGTACACAGCGACATCTATACACAAACTCAGCAACTAAGCTTGTGTTATTAAGTATAATATTTGTTTGAGGCGGGAATCGAATCCGCAACCTTCTGCATCACAGGCGGTATTCGTCCACCACGCCATAGAGATAGTCATAATTCAATTCATATATTTCAAATATTTAAATCTATAATGTCAAACAAAATAATATTTTTTTACATAAAAAGAAATAAATATGTCATAAAAATTAAAAATATTTTAATTACAAAAATAAAATTTTAAAAATATATATATCGTTTTATATTTGCAGGCGGAGTTCAACGTGCTGAAAGAGTACGCGAAGAGTACCGGCGTGCTGGTGTGGAGCGGTGAACGTAGTCGCACCATGGTGGTCACCAGGGCTTCACATGATGATGTCAAGAAGTTCTGGAAACGATACTCTAAAACTTCTTAGAGGAATACTTGTGCTAATATACCTCTACAGTGGGGTTCTTTTGTGTGAGGATGGAGTAGGCTTGACCAGCTACCCTACCTTAACTTAGTCGACCGTGTCCAGAGGCAAGAACTCGTCAATACATCTAGAGACAACTAAGCCGCGGGATTCATGATGATGTGTTCTTTCACCATGAGTACAATATCTACATTTTTAGTAATAAAAATCGTTCATTACAGCAGTTTATATGGTGCATTGTTCTTATCAAACATTCGTTTCTGTCTATTTCACCCTTTTGGGAGTGGTATTTTGAAAAACCCTTCTTAAAGAGCATACCCCCCAGATATCTTTAGAACCAGCGGTTTAAACTGTGCGTTGAATTTTATATTTATAAATAAATTGCCAAACAAAATTATATTTATAAATAAACTGGCCAAAAAAGTTGCGAGCGAAATTTGCCGAATGTCGCCTCGCGCTTTTGCCTCAACACCATGCAGGTAAATACGTACCCTGGTCAAACGGAAAGTATTGTTGGTTTACGTTGTAAATATGTAAATAATTATAGAATATAATGTGTTTACTTATAAGATTTATTATATTAATATTAAAAATATTGTATTTTTATTTCAAACATTTTATTTATTATATTTATCACAATAAAATAACACTAACCCTTAATAACTAGGCATTGATGATCTTCAGTCAATTTTAGTCTTAATTATTATAATAATACAACAATATAACTATGGAAGTTCAGGCTAATGCTGCGTACGCGCATTGAGTATATTCCACACGATATTTGTAAATTAACACATACATACGTCAAATTCACACATTTTGCGTTAAAATGCATTAAAACCCATCCTGTAAATGTATTACATTTATAACAATGCGTACGCAGCATATATCCTCTATTTCCATATTATTTACGTGTCGGCATTATCTATGGACCTTCTAGTACGAGGTCCCTTTAATAACGACCTTCATCTAGCTATTTATGGTTGAAAAGTTTTTATATCAAATTAAATAGGTCAATAGATATAATATTGCAAATGGGTTGCCGCGTGCGCCGCGAACTCTTTATAGAATGTCCCCCTCTGCATTTTATATTTTAATACAAATCGCATATAAAAGAAAAAGACTTCACGAAATTTCTGAAACTTCAACAGTAGCGAACCTAAAACTTCGCATGGGTGTTCATTTTAGGACGTATAGGTGCGAAGTTAGCAAAATTCGACGCCTAAAGGGGTTAAAGGGTTGTAAGTAGTATAAAGCTGAACGTCTACCGCCAACTAAACTAAGTTAGGCTTACTTCGAATAGTTGAGCCAGTTTTTACAGTAATCCATAGATATTTCCGACAAATAGTAACAACAATTAAAGGATCTCGCCCAGCGAGAAACATGGAACATTGTCGATGGATCAAGAGGGTTTACACTATACGAAAGCACTCGTTCTTGTTAACTCGTTGGATTATTTATAAGAATCATCCGATAAGAGTAGACTTTTTTCCAAGGAAAAGTGTATCTCCAAAATTAACACTGTGGCGAGACTTGAACTCCCGACCTCATTGTTACTGCGCACGCGCGATATGTACTTCACCGGCGTAGTGGTAATGCACTTAAACTGTAACGAGGTAGTGAGAAGTCTTGCCTCGGTGCTTTTTTGGAGATGCATTTTTCCTTCCAAATATGCCAAGTGTTGGCTAAATTACACAAAAAACATTGCTATTTTCCCTACCAAATATCCTGGTCCACCTAGTTATTTTGAGGGTGGACTACGGGAAGAAAATCTGCCCCTAGTACACCCAATTGAACTCTGTTGGTGGACCCCGGCAGGGTGCAATATAACTTTAGTGGTATTTATACATGTTGTCATTATAGTGTAAGCCCGAGTAGTACACCTAACATGTAGCTAGTGTATAGCTACATATAGTTCTGCAAGGCGGCGAGGGCGTGCGTGGGGGGGGCGGCGGGCGCGTGCTTGAGCGGCGCGAGCGCAGCGTGCAGGGAGGACAGCGCCGTCTGGATCGTACGTTCCAGGGCCGAGTCCGACGGGCACACCACCTCCTTTAAACATATACATTTCATTTTACTATACAATTTTTTTATTAATTTATACTTATATTATAAAAGACGTAAATTTGTGAGGTTAAAGGGGGTCGGGGGTAGGGGGAAATCTCCGAAACCAGAGGACCGATTAGGATGAAATTTACATAGAAATAGTTTACAGGTGAGTGTTTTAAATACCGAAATTCCCACAGGATCGGACCTTACGCGAGTGAAACCGCAGGGCAGCTAGTAAACAATAAAAACTCTTAATTCTCTTTAGGACCCTGAAGTTTACTATGAAATGCCCCACAAAAATCCTTTCTTGGCTCATTTACGATACATAAGGAACCGCTGAGCAACATTCTAGGTTTCTAGACCTATTGGCTTAGAATGTGGTGCGTTGTCAGTTAATCTACACCAATATTATAAAGAGGAAAGATTTTTTTGTTAGTTTTTTATATTTGTAACGAATAGGCTCCCAAACTACTGGACCGAGATTGATGAAACTTGACAGTACAGACATTTGTTTCTGGGCTGGTTTCTGTATGTATAATCTATATTAATATTATAAACGGTATTCGAAAGGGATCGAGATTCATGAAACCGCGGAGCGCTGCTATTTTATTATATAAAGCTAAATAAAGGTACCAAGTTAAGTAGATCGATGTCAGCGCGCTTGTCGTCGACGATGACGTGTAACTTCTCTCCTTTGAACATCTTCGGTACGGAGTCCTCGCCGAACATTTCTTGTAACATTTCTATTACACATTCCTGGGGAATCATTCATAAATAAACTTAGAATATTCTGTAGATCTGTTTGAATCTACGTTATTTTTAATCCAAATGTTTTTTTTAAATATATCACTGATGCCTTGAAAATGCACAATTTAAAAAAAACTGAGAGATGATAACGACGAATTAATGACTTCAAAATTTTAAAATGGAATACTTAAAATTTTCAAGGAAATCTGAAGGATTCGAGCATCTGCCTTCAAACTACCAAAACATTTTCAATGTAACTTGATAATTGTACCCTTGGAGTATAGAATAGAGTATTATTACCTTAAAATGCATCCTATCAAGTTTAGGCGCCTGCGGCGCGAGATGTGCGTGAGGTAACGCTGCCGCTGACACTGCTCCTGCCACTACCGCGTCCGCGAACATGTCCGCCACCGGCTCCGCTATCCACTGGATACATAGATTTATAAGTATTTGACCACACCGCCATCTAACCCCAAATAGGTGCACGGATAGACCCTCCCTGTGCGATGCCTGTTACTAACACCACGCATAAGCGTCCGAAGCAATCGATTCTTCAAGATTCACTCATAGAGTGGGTATTGGAGATGCGTGACTAATTCTTTTGCCACTATGGCCCAAATGGACTATTTTCGGAGCCAACCACAGAAAGGTTCTTTTTAGACCCAACTCAAGAAACCTGCACTTCACAATGTACCAATTTACATCGAAGGATAAGCCACAGAGACTGTCTCAAGTGTGGCCAGTTCCTGATCTGGGAAAATAATGATGGCAAGCCAATACTTGAGCATACACAAATAGAAAAAATATGATAAAATTCTTCGTTATTCTAGATTACAATGAAATTGATTGTATGTATTTCGCGACTTAGATGTGGTTTTTTTATAAGCATTTAAAGTCACGTGTTTATAATTTTCTGCATCAGCATCAGACGCCATTACACATATAGGAACTTTAAGAACCTTACCTCCTTGTAAACAAGTAGTTTTTGTTTAAAATGTTGTGTAAGTTTTGTCATTATTATTTAGGTTTTTTTCAATAGTCATAGATAAGAAGAAGCACCTAAGTTGGGTTATGGGTGGATATCACTTACCTCCAAAGTGATGATATTGTTCTCCAAAGTGAGCGTAATCCTGTCGTAAAGCCTCCACTTGGTCTCCGACAGGAAGGTGATGGTCCCGGCCAGCTGTCCGAGGACGTGCCTCAGTAGAGCCGGGGAGCCGCTGTACGCGAGCGACTGACGTTGGGTCACCACTGATTGGGACAGCTCCGTGTATTCTGTTATATCATACAATTACATTAAACACAGGGTAACACTTGCCTACTTCTAAACAGAACTACAGTTGAAGATATAGCTAAACCTGACCAAGCGCAGCACCGGGGCTGAGCTGTGACGAATTTTGGTAGTAAACATTCGTCAACAAAAGCAACTTGCAACACGAACTTCATTGTACCGGAAGACTATTTCCTATTATACAGGCAGGTTTTCTACTTGCCAGCATTCTAATGTAATGGAATTGCGGAATGACTTTGTGATGTTGACGTTCATTCGTTATTCGTAGAATTGGAAAATTGGTATATTGGCTGCAAGGACGAAAAATAATGAACATTGACTCTGAAAATGGTGTTTAAAACTCATTTGCCCCTGGATGTAATAATAGCTTCTTTTTATTTGTCTACGGCGAAGTCAAAAGAAAGATTTTTGGCCCGTATATATGTATGTGGGTGGGACGATCATCTGTTCCTGGATACCTTCTAAACTAATCATAATAATTTATCTTAGAAATTACACGTAAAAACGAATGATATAATAAATGGACATACTGTTTAAATCCTCAGGCGCCAGTATGTGGTAGTTGAAGTTCCTCTTGACTAGAATACCCTGAAGGTTCATGCCCGGTGTCGGCTTCTCCTCCGCTAGGGATCCCATCACCTGGACACATTTTAAATGACATGGTGCAGTTACATCTTGTTGAACAACATGATAACATTAGGTAAAGGTTCTGCAACATTTGGGAACACTTGTTGCTGCTTGTTGAATGCCAGTAACACACATTCTGCAAAACCCTAGTTGCACGGCGTAACTTGTGGTTTCATTTGGATAAATTTTGCAACAAATGTTATCTATTGTTACCATTGACGGTTGTTAATTGTTTGGTGAAAATTGGCAACATATTAGTTAAAATCACAACGGTTTCCGACTAGGTGGACAGACGACTTGGTAAAGAAAGTGGAAAGTCGTTGGACGCAGAGGGCATGCGACCGATCGCTCTGGGAGGTCTTTGTACAGCAGTGGCTGTCCTTTGGTTGATATGATGATGATTTTGGTGTGGGCAATTATGTGCTTAAGTTACATAAGAAACATCAGGATCAGAAAGAAGAAGTGTTACGTTTGAAGAAATATCAAATAGTATTTGATTTTGCAGAGGATCAACCACCAGGCAAACCTGATACGTGACACCCATTCATTGTAAAAATCCCGAATTCTCGCAATAAGCATTTGCGAGTATCCGGGGTAAGGGAATGAAATCAATTGCCTACATCTGTCTGCCTGACGTGCACAATTTGGGGGTCTTGAAGTCACAAGTGAACAGTTCTTCTAGGGGCTCGTGTTACATCTTAAACCGCATCATCACCTACCATCAGGCATCACCGAAAGAAGGTCATATTGCAGCAGTATAGTGTAGTATTACCTTAGCAGTCTTGTCCCCTCTAAAAGTTAAGTATAAATGTTGCGTATTCCGCGGCGTGTGTACGGCGAGCGCGCCGCGCCACTCGCGGGTCAGTGCCGCCTTCAGCCGGGACATCTCGTTCTGTTCACCGTGTACCAACACCTGGGGAATGTTTACTAAATTAATAAATATTGCAGGACATTCATACATAGCCATCTAGCCTCAAGCTAAGTAACTACACTTGTTTTATGGGTGCTAGACAACTCATATACTACTTATACAGTTTTCTTTTGTTAATATATACTTATAATATATAAAAACACCAGACCACAGACAAATATTTAAGCATACCTAAATACCTGTTTGAACCCTGGAGGTCCGGCATGAAGACCATTGTGCCAACTGGGTCGTGGTCTGGGAACTGGGTTAGATGCTTATTTAAAGCATGCAAGATTCTTATGTTAGGAGTCTTAGTGGTTATACTTGGTAAATGTAACTTACAACATGTGGCGGCTTCAATATATTGATGAACTCGCTCGTCTGCTGGTAGTCCGTGTGAGCCGAGAAGGATATGTAGTCTACGGACATCTTGAGGGGCAGCTTCTGGCCTGACATCGACGTGATCTCCTCGGGCTCCGAGAGGATCGTCTTGGCTAGGGTGCCTTCTACGCAGTAACCTGAGAAAAGTTGGATAGTAACAATATTTGGTAATTTTTATTTAATATTTAACTTATAACTGCCATGACCATACCATAGGGGCATGGTCATGGCAATTTTAAGTTTTTTTTTGTTTTTAAATCTTATTTTTTATGATAATTATAAAACGAAAAAAACCAAAACATAGGGGCATAGTCATGGCAGTTATAGGTTTTATGAAAAATATTTGTGCTAGTGTCATTATCCAGGGAGGAAACAGTCGACTACGTTTGTATGAAGAGAGCGCCGGTACCCTTTCACCTTAAAGGCATCTTCTAAACGCGCATGCTTCATCTTAGACTGCATTGTCACTTACCGTCAGGCATAGGAATAGCATGTGTGATATTAATCAAACGCTGACCCTATCACTTGTAGAAATACGTAAGTAGTAAGCCCCTTTATTTTTTAATGGTAAGTAAATCCTACTAATATTATAAATGTGAGAGTTTGTGTGTGCGTGTGTGTGTGTGTGTGTTCGTTACTCCTTCACGCTAAAACCGCTGGACCGATTAGGATGAAACTCGGTATATAGATAGCTGGAGACCTGCTTTTTATCCCGATATTCCCACGGGATCGAGACTTACGCGGGTGAAACCGCGGGTCGCAGCTAGTATATTATATAAAATACTCGTACCAGCAATGATGACTCCATTCTTAGGATCGGTGCACCAGGACTCGAACAGTTCCCGAGAGAGGCCGGACTGCATCATACCGGGCGACGCCATTATCACGCAGGGACCTATGTCTTCGAAGTGATCTATACCCTGGGAACATTATACAACTACACTACACCAGTCGCTATTTGGATGCGTTTTGGTTGATAATACATTTATTTTTAGTTTATATTTAAGACTATCCTTCGACTCAAAAATAAATACACAGCAAAAATACAAGGACAAATTAATAGTAAAAATACAAGGACATTTTTTTAGATCTGCTGTATGTTTTACTGTATTTAGCAAATAAATAAATTTTAATCTGATTAAAGCAGGATTATAAAACATTAATAATCGTAGTCTTAAATTCATGGAAAAATAAGCAATTTCTCCCAAATATTAATTTTTCCGCTAATATTTATTTCCATGAAAACTTAATATAGACTACCTATTAAAAACATTTTAAAATATAAAAAATCTGTTCGTTAGTGGACATAATTTTTTGTTATTGTTTTTAAATAGATTTACCTATACGATGAATCAGAAACATTCAATACAATTATCATAATATTTACATAATAATCCCACAGTGCACCTGTGTTCAAAAACGATAACTTATTTAAAATATAAAACACATTCTATTCACATGAAAATAAGACATAAAATCAAACCAATACACATCCTTTTGATGAATTTATCAACAAAATAACCTTTATGAAACTATTTTGAACCTTACAGCCTAATGAATGCGTTACATAATGCTAAAGCAAGAAAAATCAAGTTCAATGATATAGGAGCAAGGTCAAAGTGTTCACAAAACATGTTGCTATGTATGAGATCAGAGTATATTTTGTAAATCAATAGAAATAACGTAGTGAGGCAAGGAAAGCCATGTGTACAAGTCTTGTTTATCTTTAATTCAGTCTTAGAGACATATTTAATTGAAGGCAAGAACAATAGTTTGCTATTTTTCAATATTTGTGATAAGGCGTAGAAATCTCAGATATAACCTATCTTTTTCACTAAATTTGAGCTAAAAAGAGGATTAATAATTAAGTAAAGGTTTGTTAAAGATAAAGCTGTGATTAGATTATGATTGAATAACTTTAGTGAAGTTATTGATTCTATCATTGTGACTTGGTAATTTGTTGCCGGCTTGTTAATTGTAAAACAATAGAGGTTAGTTTTTTATATTTTTCTATAATATAAAAATGAATCGCAAAATGTGTTGGTAAGCGCATAACTCAACAACGCCTGGACCAATTTGGCCAATTCTTTTTTTGTTATCTTTGATATTATCAGGAGAAGGTTCTTATGAAATAAAAAAATAAGAAAGTTGCGCAGAAAATTACTACGCGGGTGAAACCGCGGGGCGTAGCTAGTTTTTTATTAAAAATGTTTTTATTTGTGTTGTTGTGGCAATTTTAGATTGACTTTATCAAAAGAAGGAAGTTCTTAATTCGAATGTTTATTGAGCTAATGGCAACTAGCAGGAATATTTGAATCTGTATTTTGTTGCATTAAACCTTAATTTTTAAATCTGTTAAAAATCCATGGAGTAAATGATAAATTTAATAAAATCAAGATTTTGTACTTCTGGTGCAAGTATTTTTCATAATACACGCAAGTGCTTATCTATTTATCAGGTTTTTATAATTGTTGTTATAGCCATGCTACCGTCCTCAGTAAAGACCTGGTTAATCCACTGGCTAGAGGAACACCGAGAGCTGGTGGTGGTCCTGTTCTGTCTGCCAGCCAGTTTCCTCTTCACCGTACTATTGAGGATTAAGGCCTGGAGTAGGAAGTTCAGTCCGAGACCTCATGGGGAGAAAGTCAGGGATATCCAGGCCAGGGTAAGATGTCTTTGTAGCTTGCTTTTGATGGACGGCAGAGCCATCTTACCATTGTACAGTCAGGCAAAGAGGTCCAGAATTATTAGTTATCATATTATGAGCAAGCGGTTGACGGCTACGTCTATGCACCAAAACTAATAACTTTTGTTCTACGACTTTTGGAAATTCATTTTAATTTTGAGGTTATGTTAATTCGAAATATTAGCTGATTTTTTAAAATCAAGGTAATTCAGACTTTATATAATATTAAGGTTAATGACCTCTCCGTGTAAGGAACTGCTGATTTTCAGGTAAACATAACGTCAAAATTTTCAAAACAATGATCTAATTTCCAAAAGATAAATTTAATTTGAGATAAAATAAAAAAGACATAACATTATAAATACAAAAATGAAGTGACCAGTTAGTCAAATAACCCGCCCCATATCGTACCCGGCGAAGATTCCATATTTCCAAAAGTCGTAGAACAAAAATTGTTTGTTTGGACCTCAACCGCTTGTTAATATTATTACCAATTACCCTGTCTAACACGAATTCTTGTATTTAGGGGAAAAATGAAGCTCAAAGAAGTAAACATAGGGATAAATTAACATTTGTTTATGTGACTTTCAGGTCCAAGAATGGAACAAACTGCCCACAAAAGACCGACGTCTCCTCTGCACGTCCCGTCCCAACTGGCTATCCTTATCCACAACATTCTTCGAGAAACATCTTCACCACCAGGTTCCTATACCCCTGTACGATATCCTGGAACTGGACGAGCGGGGTATGACGGTCAGGTGTGAACCTATGGTTACCATTGGAGATATTACCGAGTATCTGATACCTAAGGGCTATTCCTTGGGTGTTTGTATTGAATTGGTCGACGCTACTTTGGGAGGTAAATCCTTTATTTGGAAGTAACTTTTACTCACAGTAACGCCTGCGTAATCTGGGTTAAATTATCGGGATGTCGATTTTATAGGGAATAGGGTTCACAATAAAACACAAACAGATTCGCTTTTATAATAGTGGTGAAAAGGGTTATGATCAATATACCATGATGTAAGGGTGATGTTTTTGTGTTTCCCCAGGTCTTGCATTTGGTACGGGTATGTCAACACACTCCCACAAAGCGGGCCTCTACCACGAAACGATTATTAGTTACGAAGTAGTTCTAGGCGATGGTAGCTTGGTAACGGCCACAGCTGACAACGAATACGCAGACCTGTTCAAAACCTTACCTTGGTGCCATGGAAGTTTGGGATTTCTCGTCGGACTAACCCTTAAAATCGTGAAGATAAAGCCCTATCTCAGAATGAAGTACATCCCTGTTAGAGGACAGAAGAACTACTGCGATCAGATCAGGAAATTATCCGGGACTTATGAGGCAGTTCCAAACGAGTTTCCAGACTATATTGAAGGTACGATCTTCAGCAAAGACGAAGCTGTGATTATGGTCGGCGATTATTCTGATTATAATCCTAAAATTCCGGTCAATGAGTGCTCAAAATGGTACAAACCCTGGTTTTACAAACACGTCGAAAGTTTCTTAACCAAAGGCGAATCAGAGGAGTTGATCCCTTTAAGAGACTATTTGCTACGTCATAACAGAGCTATTTTCTGGGTAGTAGAAGACATGCTTAGTTTCGGTAACGATACCTTGTTCAGGTACTGCTTTGGCTGGCTTTTGCCGCCAAAACCGGCCTTCCTAAAGTTCACAACAACACCTGGAGTACGATCATACACGTTTACCAAACAGGTCTTCCAAGATATCGTCCTCCCCATCAAGGAATTAGAAAAACAGATCGAAATAGCAAGCGAATTGTTCGAGAAGTTCCCTCTACTAGTTTATCCTTGTAAAATAATTGATCACGGTCCATCGTCGGGTCAGTTACCACGCCCGGCTTCGAAATATCTAGTGCCTGGTACGAATTACGCAATGTATAACGATTTAGGAGTTTATGGCGTTCCGGGAAAGGTTAAAGAGAAGAAACCTTATAACCCTGTAGTTGCTATGAGAAAAATGGAAGAGTTCACGCGGCAAGTTGGCGGGTATTCGTTCTTATATGCAGATATCTTTATGACGAAGCCGGAGTTTGAGCAGATGTTCGATCTGAGCCTGTATGAGGTTGTCAGGAAGAAGTATAAGGCAGAAGGAGCGTTCCCTCATTTGTATGATAAGGTGAAGCCGGAGATCGATGTGTTTGCTATCGGTGAACAGAATACTATAGCGTAGGTTGGAATAAATGTTAGATATTTATTGATAGTCTTTTTATTTTCTGTTTATCACACAAATGCACCTTTAAAGACACAGAGGTAGAGGCTGAACTAACCTTTAAATTACTAATATGCCTGAAGACAAACGGGTTGTTGATGGCAATCTGCCTCTTGATCCGGTCGTTCATGGCGTTCACGTACGTCTGGTACACAGCCATGCACTTCTTGGCTAGAGACGATGCGTAGTATATAGGGATGTCTTGCAGCTCCGGGTGGAGGGACCAGTACTCGTCTGAGAATTTATAGAATAGTTTAAACTTCAAGTGGAATCCAATGCATCCTGTGACGGCCAATTCTGGTAAATAACATGTTCAAATCACATTACAATATTATTCAGATTGCATTTTGATTACAAAAAATATTCTTGAGAATACCAAAAGCTGATTTAGAGGGTATTTTGAGCTACTTTGAGAGTATTTTCTGTAATCGGAATGATATTGCAATGTTATTTACGTGAATTGGCCTTCGCCGATTGGCTGGAATTTTGGTCGATCAAGGCAGACCTCGGAAATGATGGCGTGACGATCTTGGTCTTCTTTGTAGACTGGCCAAGTTTAGCTCAGGTTAGAGAGAAGGGATGTGAAGGGAAACTTTATCAAGTGGGACAATATAGGTTGACAATTACCATAATTTGTATATGTATTTCATCGATACAAGATTAGTATCTTTTGCCCGTCGTATTGCCACTGGCTATATGGCCACGTCGAGCGAGGCTACAACTAACCTAAAATGAGTAGTAACTCCTGCGCCCGTCCCAGTGCGAACACCGGTATGAGACAGCGACCGCCGCGCTGTACTATCTCGCTCACTAGCGACGTGAAACGACCTTCGCGTTCTTCACGTTTCTCGTGTATATGTGTACCGTATGTAGACTCCTGAAACAACATAGAAACGAAGTTAGTCTTTGAGAACCACAACCACCAACCAAACCAAACTAAGGTTTTTTGACGTCATAACGCCTTATAAATCGATGAACACCGGCATTTACAAAAAAGTGTGACGTCATCGCTCACGTTCCGTAATTGACAAGTTAAATGTTTTCTTATGACGTTATCACGTAAAATTATCGTCCGCAAACCGACTTTATAGACAACCAGTATTTTTATTATTCAGAGTTGCATAATTTAAAAAGTTTCATACCAATCCGTCAAGCTATTTTTGAGATAGATAGTTTATTTAACTCTGCGGACGAAAACAGAAACACTATCAAAGTTTATTCCTTAAGAATCTCTAGATGAAGAATAAATGGCAGTAGGTATATGTATTATTTTGAGGAATTTATGTTTTTTTTTCTCTATTTCAGGAGGTTTCAGGTTGAGTTATACTTACAGTGATAAGTACGTCGGGGTTGACTGTAGGTATTTCAGCTGCCATCAGATGTCTGTCCTCTTGTCTGGAAAAGTCTCCAGTGTATAGAATCTGTAGAAGTTATTTTATGATATTTTTGTTGGAAAAAGTGCTAAAGTGTAGATGCTACTAAACTGTTTAGCACTTATATTATACTAGCTGCGCCCCGCGTAAGTTCCCGTGGGAAAAAATAGCCTATGTGTAAATCCAGCTATCTAGATACCGAGTTTCATTTCAATCGGTCCAGTAGTTTTAGTACACACAAAGTTTTACATTTATAATATTAGTAGGAAGTAGGATTATGTAGATGTGTGTAAAAAGAAATCTTTCTGTAAGTCTCCGATAGGACATGGTCCACATGGTATGTTAAAGGGGTCAAATCTCATCAGGAACAGAGATTTTTGGCAATGCGATTCCTAAATTCCTTAAGTGTCCTTCTAGCTTCCCGTTTAAATACTATAGTGAAAAAAGTTCTTTAGTACCTTAACCCCAGCTATCTCAATCATAAACATGGCCGCTCCAAGCACATGCCCCGCGTTGTACGCCCAAAACCTTACTCCCCGGACATCCTTTTCTTCATGGAAGTTAATGGTCTCGATACGGTCCATAGATCCTTCCAGGTCTGACTCCGTGTACAACATCTGTTCTGTTGATATGTTGCTGTGGACAAATACATTGTGATAAGGAATTAGGTAGGAGACAGAATAAATAATGTAGGACATTGTATGATCAGGCAACAAAACTGCAGACCCACCATAGACCTCCAAAACTGCTATTATTTGATTGAAGTTTAAAGTCTTTTCACTCATTAATTTATTAGACAAACATTATTAGAATGAAATATTCCAATTATAGTAACTTAAGAACTCTACGATAATTCTGCCAACTATACACAGCGCCATCTAGTTCAAAATGAAGCAATACTCTGACCAACATTATATATTGCAGGACATTCCACACATCGCCAACTAGCCCCAAGCCAAGCTAGACTTGTGTTATGGGTTTTCTTTTGTAAATATATATTTATTATAAAAAACCAGACCACAGACAAATATTTAAGCATACATGTGTTAGGCGGGAATCGAATCCGCAACCCTGTGTTTGGCAGTCAAGTCAGTCAGTGTGAGGTCAGTGATTCCCGCCATGTTAGCCTCAATCAACCTTTACCAACTTACCTAACTTTAATATAATCAGAGACAAGCCACCTGTAGATGGCTTTAGTAGCATGTGTCATGAACACTCGACCTTTGAACGATGTCTTTGTCAAGAACCATGGTAGGGCTCCGCTGTGGTCCAAGTGGAAACTGGAATATTACAATAATATGTTTAGTTTATCTTTTTTTAGACTAGTTGACCTGACAGATGTTGTCCTGAAACACCTATGAGGTTCAATTGTGATTTTAAACTACATCATTATCTATCTATCCATATTTTTATCAATATTGGTGAAGCCATTTTCGATTCTTATTCACAGATTTATTTAAGATCATCAGACAACTAAGCTAACTGATTTGTGACTAAATGTTTTGTTTTGTCATTCCATAATCACACCACCTGAGAAAGTGGAATCTAAATCTAAATCTAAATCTGTCTTTACTGACATGTACATGTCAATTTAAAAGTATTTAAGTTACAAGTAATCTTCTAGATGCGCATGATGATGAGCATCAAAGTCAAAGTCAAAGACAAAAATCTTTATTCCTTTCAATGCTTAATACCTAGGTATAAGATCACATAGACACGTCTTAAAAACTAAGTTAGGATGTGTGCCTTTGGAACGCGCCCACCAATGAGAAGAAGTTACAAGAAACTCATGGGGTTTTTTTTTTCATGTGATCACGCTCACAAAGGTCAATATTACAATTATTTGAAAGTATTATTTGAAATAGAGCAATTAAAGTCACGTCCAAGGGTTGTTATCATTAAGGTAAGACGAAGTATCATAGTACGCCTTACTGCACAATTTATGCTTTATAAAAGTTTTGAACCTGTTAATGGACATATCATATACATCTTTAGGTCATTTATTATAATAGAGCGCACATGTATTATTAAACGACCTGTTTATTTTCCGAAGCCTACTACCGGGCACGGTCAGTTCATCCTTATTTCTGAAGTTGAAATTATGAATATCGCTATTTTTACGAAAAATATCAGGATTTTTGTGAACGTATAGCAAGTTTTCGTAGATATATTGTGAATAGAGCGTTAATATATTGATCTCTTTAAATTTTTCCCTAAGTGATTCCCTGGGGCCCATCCTGTAGATAGCTCGGACAGCTCTCTTTTGCAAAATGAAAATAGCATCAATATCTGCAGCACACCCCCACAGTAGGATGCCGTACGACATGACACTGTGGAAGTAGCTGAAATAGACTAGGCGAGCAGTCTCAATATAAGTATATTCGCGAATTTTCTTAACGGCGTAAGCGGCAGAACTAAGTCTATTGGACAATGCTTTCACATGCGGGCCCCACTGAAGCTTAGGATCTAAAGTTATACCTAGAAAGACAGCCTTACTGACTAATTCAACTTCCTCATCATTAATTTTTACTACAGTTTTGACTTGTTTTACATTTGGAAGTGTGAACCGAATTAATTTAGTTTTGGATCCATTCAGTAATAAATTATTGGAATTGAACCAATCAACTATTCTAGAGAGAGCATTGTTCACATCGACAACGTTCGTCTGACGCCTTTTAACCTTGAACACCAAGGAGGTGTCATCTGCGAACAACACTATCCCATGGTTGTCCCTTACAAGGTAAGGTAAGTCATTTATATAAACTAAGAACAGGAAAGGTCCTAATATGGATCCTTGAGGAACCCCCATTGCTATCGCAGATCCGGGGGATCGTTTTCCGTTAACATCAACACTCTGGACTCTACCGCTCAGATAAGAAGAGATAAGATCCAGGGCGCTGTCCCTAATACCGTAGTGGTGTAGCTATATGATCAATGTATTATGTTGAACGCAATCAAATGCCTTGGATAAGTCACAGAATATGCCATACGCATCATGCGACTCCTCCCAAGCATCAAATATGTTTTTAATTAACGCTATACCCGCATCAGTGGTCGAGCGATAGCGTAAGATATTATTATCATGAAAATGTTTAAGTAGTTGCTTTAAAATAAGTTTTTCAAAAATTTGACTAAGCGTAGGTAGTACTGATATTGGTCTAAAATTGGAGGGGTCTGAGGTACTACCGGATTTAAACAGTGGAATTACTTTACTTAATTTCATTAAATCAGGAAACACACCACAATCTATACATCTATTAAATACAATGACAAGTTCCGGTATAAGCAGTTCGATAACTGATTTAACAATCGAAACGGAGATCCCCCATAGATCTTTAGTTTTTTTAAGATTTATTTGCTTAAGCACTACAATAATGTCATGATTTTTAACATATTGGAATTTAAATATTTTATTACAATTCGGTACATTGGTTTTTAATAAACCTTCTGCAATGGGGGTAGAAGAGTTTAAAGCCTTCGTCAAAGTAATAGCTACATTGCTGAAAAAATTCATCTTAGACCCCATTGTCACTTACAATGAGGTGATGATAGGATTAAAAGAATCTTATCTTAAATCACAAAGCCTGTATTTCATTAATTTTTTAAATATTGTGAAATAAAACATTTCACTGTTAAGATGGAATATATTGCTTTTGCTCTATGACTATGTATTTGTTTCTTTGGTAGTCTTTCTAGTTTTGTTACATATCAATATAATGTAAGTTCAAATTTGAATGGAGATGTTATGAGATGGGGTAAAATAATAAGGCAGTTTGTTTCCTTACTGTGAAATAAGCAGTAAATCCACTTCATCAGCTTCAATGAGATCCACAAATGGTAGTGCGTCCATTCCGGATAGACCCGGATGTATACCGCAGTCCAACTGAAACAAAAATCAACAAATAGACTTAACAAGGCAAAGAAAAAATACCTACATAGTGGTATTTTGTTTTTGAGTGGGTATTGACTAACCATGATCTTCTTCCCTTTAAATTCCAACATGATGCACGATCTCCCGACCTCCTGGCCTGCTCCTCTGAAGAAAAAAAATGACAAAAAATAAGAAACAGCATTATGCTAGTAAAGTATTTCGTGAGTATATTTGTTGATTTTAACTTCGAATGTTAGGATACTGAAGAAACACAACTAGAACCTTCTAACTATAGTGCTAATACATTGTTTTATATGGAATTAATTGTGTATTTCATACTTACAGAGGTCTTATCGATAGTTGATCACTTTCTTCAATCGGAGCGGGGTCCGTGCCTTTTCTGGGATTCGTAGTCATTTTGTACGAACACTAATCTAGTTTTTCTCTACAATTTATTTCCTTTAATAAATTGAATTATTTACAAATAATGAAAATACAACAAACAACGCATCAAGCCGGAAGATTTTTAGGTTATTTTAATGTTGCCATGGGCAGCCAAACTTAATAATCTATCAACACAACTAATCAAATTATGTTTGAATCCGTATGAACTATAACAAGAAAATTTATGGATTCTAATTTAATAGATTAATTAAATAAATAAAATTATAGTTCTAACAGAAAGCATAGGCTAAAACTCTGAAGCTGAGAGACTTCACAGTAAAAACAAATTACTATTTTAGGAGAAATTTCATAAAGTGGTAGCCCTAAATGTTTCTTTCCACGCAAGAATTATTAAATTTAATCAAATACGTTTCGTTCTACGTTAAAATACGCAAAGATTGCATGAAATGTAAAAAACTGTCAATGTCAAAACCATGTGTTTTGTAGTCGTGTAGCGCAGGTTATTTCTTTTGTAAAATATTAAAATAAATCCGAAATGCCTAAGCAAAAGCTATTTGACGATGATTCAGAAGAAGAAGTAGCTATCAAACTAGAGAATGAATACGCTAAAAAGTACGATACGTGGCGAGAAAAGGAAGAAATTCATAAACGTAAGTTACCAACTAAGTTTTGCCAACCTCTAAAAGTTTATAAATATGAACTTACTTAGGTACAAACAGGACTAAGTTATTTACCAACTTCTTTCAGTGGAACAAAAATACGGAACAAAATCATTAAATTCCGATGGCTCCGCATCTGACAGTGAAGATGAATCTGACGAGCCTCCAGACGTCTCCGAGGAGGTGGAGGAGCAGTTCCTGAAGACCCTCGCTTTGCTGAAGACCAAGGATCCGAGGATCTATGACCCTAACTACAAGTTCTTTGAAGTAAAAGAAAAGGAAACAGGTATTTTATGAATTTATACTTGTTTAAAATGTGATATTTACTGTGTTTTTTAGGGTTTCGTACCCAAAAGGACAAAAATGGGATCCTATTACTAAGACTTCACTGTCTTTCTGTCACCAGGCTGTATCTCATGTACCGTGATAGCTAGACAGTTAAAATTTTCACAGATGATCTGTTGCCGCTTTAACAACAAATACTAAAAACAGTAAAAAAAATTAAGTGGGCTCTCATACAACATGGTACGGAACCCTTGAATGAAAATAGCTATGTCATTTCAAAACCTTATACCATAAATTGTACATTCATACTTACTGTAGAAACTAATATTAATATTATTCATAGTAAAAGAGGAAAAGAAACCAACCCTGACATTTGATGACAGTGATGATGATGAAGACCATGATGGCAACATCTTCACCATTGAGAAGAAAGCTGATATTGAACCTGATGATACACCTTCTCCATCTGGTAACAATGTTGGAAAGGTAAAATAATCAATTTAAATAAAGTTGAAAAACAAATGGAAAACGGACGATTTAATTGAAATGGTACAGCCCTTGTAAAACAATCGGTGGTGACTCACGGACAGACAGACGGACAAGAGATTGATCTTATAAGGTTCCCTTTTTTACCTTTGAGGTCAATCTGGTTGTTAACAGAGAAATTATGACCGTAAATATAGTCAGAAAAGGAGAAACTCCTTTCTCCTTTTTTAAAGTCAGAAAGAGTTATAATTTAGATGTAAATAGGTTCATATGATTGTTATGGCCATATTCCAGAACTACTGGAACAAGTTTGATTAAACTTTCACTGATAGAAAGCACATTTTCATAATACTCTATTACATACCCTATTATTCATATACCTTAAAAATGCTTTGCTTCACAATCTCTCTCCCAAAAGCCCTGGTTGTTGCCCAAAAGACAAAACATATTTTCACTATTGAAAACTTATTTATCTAAAAGATATGTAAACCATTTTTCCATCGAAGTAAGCACCTATTTATTGTTTGTAACAGGATGGTAAAATAAAAGAGTACTTGATTGGCACGAAGCAGCACATAGACTCGCCTATAGAGAAGGACCTCGCGCCGCTGAAGGCTTTGTGGTCCGATCCTGACATTAATGAGGGTGAGGCCTTTCTCAGGGACTACATACTGAATAAACAGTGAGTTTCAAACAGATAATGAAAGGAGGGGAATTAGAATACATATTATTTCATCATCATTGTATACATACCTTATTTCACACTTCTATTATTGGAACATTTTGGCATAAAGACATTTTAGTACCAGCAATTTGTACATTTTGACACTGATACTATGATTGACTACCCATTGATATATTGACTTCGAAACATTTTAGTACCCAACTTATAAATACGCTTTTAAGAGTGTACAATGTACATTGATTTCATGGGAGTAACATAGGTTATTCATTTCTCCTGATATTTCCACGGAATCTGAACTTATGCCAGTTTATCAGTCTACCGGCAGATGTAACTCAGCCGAAACATCAATATGATTTTCAAAATAAATCCTTTTTAATAAATGTGTATTTTCCCAGATACCTAGAAGATGGTGAACTTGGTGATGCAGAGGAAAGGCTACGAGATGATGATGATCTCGAAGTAGACGAGCAGATGGTGGAAGAACAGGGCAAGTTCGAGAGGGCATACAACTTTAGATTTGAAGAGCCTGATCAGGAATATGTAAGCTTTTATTATAGTACTTTACTGAGGTTTATTTGCGGGAATATCGGGAAAATGTAGCATATGTTATCTACTCTACAGGTTGCAATGTATATTCATACCAAGTTTTATAATAATTGGTTTAGTAGATTTACCAAATCTATACTTTTTATTTATGTTTAAACTAGTAGATATAAATAAATTGCGAGCCAACTATATGGTTCAAAGATCATGAAGCCACTGGGACAGAGTGAACAACATGAAACTATAAATGACCAACTACTGTTGTTTTTCTTTTGTCAATAATAAGTATACTGATATGGTTTCATCTGCCTAAAAGTAGCTTAATAAAGATAATAAACTACATTAAACACCATGAAGATAGAACAAACAAACTTTCATATTTATACTATTAATTATGACTCAACTATAACTAATAGAATAATTAAATAGTAACCACCTTGCTTTCTCCAGTTAAAACGTTACCCCCGTACGATGAACACGACCCGGCCCAAGGACGACAGGAGGGCGCGCGCCCGCGCCGCTCTGCGCACGCGCAAGGAGGACGACAAGCGGCGCAAGATGGAGGACATCGCGCGGCTCAAGGCACTCAAGCTGAAGGAGGTGCAGGAGAAGATAGCCAGGATCAAGGAGGTCACGGGGAATCAGGAACTCGCTTTTAAGGTGAATAAAACGAGGCGCAGCTAGTATCGAAATAGAATATCTAAAATACTCTGCCACTAGTAGTTAGTTGGGAACATTGTTTTTCTAATTCACCATCTAGTGAAAAAGAGATAAGTTAGAACAGTGGCATTCAATAACGATTTCGTATCAGGATGTCTACTATCGCACTTAGCGGAGTTTATGTAACTTTTGTAGAATCTGTAGCACAAAGACAACATGTAAACCACGTAGAAGATGCAAAGTAAAGATGGCCTTTAGTTGCAAAGTTTCCGTGATTTAGAGCCACTCTGAGGGATCATCCCTGTAGCTCGTATTTATTAAGAGCACCTCTTAATCCCTCACACAGGAAGACGACATAGAAGGCGAGTTCGATCCTGCAGAACACGACCGTCGCATGCAGGCCATCTTCGACGAACAGTACTACGGACACGCGGACCATGAGAAGCCGCGCTTTCCTGATCTCGACGACGAACTTGAAATCGGTATGATTTTACTTCTTTACCTGTGGGTTATATGGGCCATTAAACGGGTTTTGAAAACCTTGTTATAAATGACAAAATAACAAGAAAATAAACAAATGGATTGCTTTTCAAATTGACAATAAATCAAATATTTATCTAATGGCCTGTTTTTAGGTAGTTTTCCCCTGATACGATATTACTTGCAGGTTCTCTTAATAAATGCAAAATTAACTTTTCCATGTTTATAACAGCTGACCCAATTTGGATGAATAGAATAAGACCTCGGAGAATAACATAGGCTTATTTCCCCCAGACTTATGAGGGTGAAACAAAGGGGCGTAGCTAATATATACTAATATTAAGAGGAAAATTTTGTTTGTTTGTTTACATTAAAAATACTCCGAATTCCAGGACCGATTTTAATGAAACTTGGTATGTAGATACATTGATTATTGGGAATGTTATAGGCTACTTTTTATCCCAATATTCGCACGGGATCGGGAGTTACGCGGATGAATCCGTGGAGCGCTGCTAGTAGTTGTTTAAAATAATAATAAATCAACATTATATTCCAGAGAATTGGGACAAATATGACCCGGACAATGAAAAGAATAAACACCGAGATGACGATGATGAAAACGGACCGCATTGTGAAGACGTTGATTTCAATGTATGACTTTTTTAATAAACTAAATGATATTTCGTTTGTATGAGAAATAAAAAAAACCACCTTTATTCCATAGAAAATTTACAGTTTGTACCAAATCCATTTAATTTAAAAAATGTGATAAATTACCATATACTAAGGCCAATCTTCATTTTTCATCGTTTATATTCTATGTCTGATTTATTCGATAGATATCTCATTATGGTCACCTGGGTGGAAGATATGCTACACTTTAGTGTCCTTTGATGACCTTAAAAAGTCGTCATCAAATTATTATTTCCTAATTAATCAAAACTGGTTCAAATGGGTTTTAGAGCAAATATGCCATAGTAACTTTTTAGTTTTTTTTTAAGTAATTTTTTTCATTGTCATGTTTATTTCTTCCTTCCCGTGTTTGTACTCGATAAATGCTTTCTTTCTTTCTTTCCATAAATTACATTTTAACTTACAGATGGACGCAGATTATGATCCAAAACAATCCCGAACGAACCTCCTCGAACAAATCCAAGCGACGCTCGGCAAGAAGCGTCGCAACCGCAAGAAGAAGTCCAAACTGGCCAAGCTACTGGAACAGGATAAACCCAAGTTCGTACCGACGGACGCTGAAAGGACGTATAACGAGTTCATGGAGGAGTATTACAAGATGGACTGTGAGGATGTTATAGGGGGAGACTTGCCGACGAGGTTCAAGTATAGGGAGGTTGTTCCTAATGATTATGGATTGACTGTTGAAGAGGTACGTACTTAACTACTTATTCGAAAGAAGTTCCTTATAGCGGGTTGGCAAGGGGACCAAGCTGAGAAAAAATGTTACGCGTTACGAAAACGTAAAGCGACTTCGTTCCAAAGGCGTGTTTGCCCCTTTAGGGGGAATTAAGGGGGACCGACGCCGGGAATTTTTATGATATTCATTATAAAGGTGGGTTTGAATCCCCATTGGCCGTGCATCAATAGCATTTTCTCAACGAAAATTTATGTGCGCTATTCACATTGCTCTTACGGTGAAAAACCCCGTGATGACACGCGGGTGTCTTTTACGCAGCTTAGTTGTCTCCAGCGAGACGTATTGAATAGTTCTCGAGTAACTAAATTGGAAGAGATTTTTAAAAAAAATATTTTTTGTTTCTTGTTTGTTTCGAATAGGCTCCAAAACTACTGGACCGATGTTATTGAAACTTGGTATGAGAATACATTGATTCAATGAGAGTAACAAAGGTTACTTTTTATCCCGATATTCCCACGGCATCGGGAGTTACGCGGGTAAAACTAGCGCTGCTATATAATAATTTAACCGTTATTTTCCTTCCAGATCCTTCTAGCAGATGACAGAGAACTAACCCAATGGGTGCCACTGAAGAAGATAGTGAAACACTGTCCCGAGTCCGTACAGAAGTCTGAGATAAACACGTATAAGATAAAAGCAGCCGATGTTAGACTCAAGAAAAAGGTTTTACCGAGTTTATTTAAGGAGTTACCTGAGTAAGTTCCTTAAGGTCAAAAGCAAAATGCCTGTCAACCTATTACTAAAAATGTAATTATTTGTTGAAAAAGATGAATCTTGTAACGTTATATTTAGGGTTCTGTGCTTCAAAAGGTAAAAATAGGAAAAATAGGCTTATAAGATCACTCTCTTATACCGTCTGTCCGTGTGTCACCACCGTTTTTTTTTTAATCTGTCGTTCTTTCAAAATTTTCTAATTGTAAAACTATTTTCCAGAGAACCTGAAGTAGTCGTTCCGGAAGAAAGCAAAAAGAAGAAGAAGAAGAAAAAGAAGAACAAACGGAACGAAGAAGAATTTGACGTAACACACGATAGCGATACTAATGCCTTAGACGATACTGGTGAAAATGGTGAGGCAACTATAGAAAATGATAAAATGGAATTCCAAAATGAAGAATTAAATGCTGAAAATGATGAATTAAATGTTAAAACTAAAAAATCAAAGAAAGATAAACGTAAACATGTTGATAATGAACAAAAAGAAATAGGAAATGTATCTAGTGTGGTAGAAGATAGTCTACAAGAAGAAACGAAAGAAGTTATAACTATAAAGAAGAAGTCGAAACAGAAACAAGAAGAAATTAAACCTATTAATGACAATAGTGAACAGAACACTAAAGCAGAAACTAGTTATCTACAAGAAGAATCGGGAGAAGTTATAACTAAAAAGAAGAAATCGAAACAGAAACAAGAAGAAATAAAATCGATTATTAACAATAATGAACAAAACTTTGAAACAGAAACTAGTACTAAGAAAACTCATAAAAATAAAGAACATACAGAAATTAATGTCTCTAAAGAAAATGGTGTAGATAAAAAGAAAAGAAAGAAAATGAAAAATAAAGAGTTCAATGTCGAAAACGTACAAAATGCCAGACCGAGTCAAGGCAGTGAAAATATACAACAAAACAAGAGTAAAAAACGAAAATTAGACAACAATAGTACCGAAATACCAAACAAAAAGACGAAAAATAATAATCAAAATGTTAAAAGAAAGAAAGAATGGCAAAATAACAAAGATAAATTTAAAAATAATAAGTTTAAAAATAAACAACAAAGTGATAAATCTAATGACAATCCGCTTAGTAAACTTTCTGATGAAAGGTTGAAGGCTTATGGATTGAATCCTAAGAAATATAGGAGTTTCTTGAAGTATAAGAAGTTTTAAGTTGCGTTACTGTAAAATAAAACTGCTGACTTAATGTTGAGTGATTTTTAAAGAGAGTTATACAAATGAATAGGGTAAAAAAAATTATGATTTTAAATATTGGTAATTTTTACTTCAATAAAATTATTTATTTAAAAACCTTGTTTATTCTTAAAGTGGCAAGTGTGTTTACTATACGTCTCCGTCCTACCCTACCTATCCATTTTCCGATCCCTATATCTCATAACATTACTCAATTATAAATGACAATGAATCAAAGTATCCTCATACTAAATTCAATTGAAATCAGTCCAGTACCTATTATACTATTCAATGGAAACAAATCTTTCTCCTATAAAATAACCTGAAGAGTTTGTTTGTTTGAACGCGCTAATCTCAGGAACTACGTGTTCGAATTGAAAAAATATATTTGTGTAGGATAGTCCATTTATCGAGGAAGCCTATATAGGCTACTTTTCATTATGATATTCCCACGGGATCGGGACTTACGTGGGTGAAACCGCGGAACGCAGCTAGTATAGTATAAAGTAAAAGCTCAGACTACATTTATTTATGTGAGAAAAGGTGGACCACCTAGATAAAAGTTTTTCTTTATGTACCTATTGTGATAAAAGTAACTACAAAGAATACAGTATCAGCATAGAGATACATACATCATTGATAATCAGCATATAATCAGTGAAAATTTAAATTGCCTAGCTATCACATCTCGCCCCCCGCTAAAATTGATGGAATAATTTGTTCGGGCTCAAAAGACTCGTTATTCTATCTTAGTCTTTGGTCTCCAATGGTTTTTTGTCTATCAGTGTCAAAGTTTGCCAAACGTCAATCCGCCATATTTCATTTCTTTTCTAAGTTTTCCGGCGAGCCGTCTACACGGGAAGGTGGTTATTAATTGATTTTAGTGATAATTTTAATGAAATTAAACTAAATATTTACTGAATTTTAGTGCTGAAACGATCTGTTAATAGTTTGTGTACGTAAAATGGCAATTTCCTGTAAATTTACTCTGATGAACTTGGATTTTGTGAACATAACCTCTGCCTTCATAGTAGATCAGTCGTTCGTATTTTAGAGCGTTCTGTGTGGACAAGAAGGCAAAATCAGTGCCTCTAGACTTTATTTCCAAGTTTCCATGCTTATTGGAAGCTTGACACAGTTTTTTTGGCAACAAATAAGTACAAGAACCACGTTTCAACAACCTGCAAGATGCACGCTAAATAACGCTAACGTGTTGAATATATCTATCATGTTTAAAGTTACTAAAGTGATTTTAACGTGATTCTAGCTCGCCAAAATGGTGAACAACCGAGTACCATCGGTATTTTCGAAGACGTACGTGACGCCTCGTCGTCCGTTCGAGAAGGCGCGTCTCGACCAGGAGTTGAAGATCATCGGCGAGTATGGGCTAAGGAACAAGCGCGAAGTGTGGCGCGTCAAGTACACGCTCGCCAGGATCCGTAAGGCTGCTCGTGAGCTGCTTACACTCGAGGAGAAGGATCCCAAGAGATTATTTGAAGGTTAGAAATGTTTCAAAATGTAGGTATAGGCTATTGACTTACAGTGATTTCGGATTTTAGACATAGTCCTTAAATACACTAGCTTTTGTCCATAACTTTGTCTATGTAGAGTTAGAATTTTCCCTAATCCAAAAAATAAATAATTCCAAAACATGTTAACTATTTATACCATTTACCATAAAATGATGATAATTTATCTGGCAACCTCTTGACAGAACAAATAATTGTTGACCTTACTCATCTGACAAAACAAAACCTCAAGAAACACCAATAAGTACACTCCAACATGGACTAACAAGTTCCTTCCTCGCCAGGTAACGCGCTCCTCCGTCGTTTGGTCCGTATTGGAGTGCTCGATGAGAAGCAGATGAAGCTGGATTACGTGCTCGGTCTGAAGATTGAGGACTTCTTGGAGCGTCGGCTGCAGACACAGGTGTTCAAGGCTGGACTTGCTAAGTCTATCCATCATGCTAGGATCTTGATCAGGCAGAGGCATATTCGGTAAGAATTAAAAAAAAAAAAGTAGTAACACTAAGTAAGAGCTTTATTTTTAGAGGATTCTGAAAAAATTAGGTTTGTAGCTTAGAAGCATGGGAAATTTGAAAATTGTGGATTTTCTTGTATATGTATAGTTAAATTGGATTCAGTAAGACTAATAATCATAGTTATGGCTTTTGGTTGTTTTTAGCAATAAAATCCATCAACAACATTTTTGATTCTAGGTTATAAACCTGCTAAGTTATATTATTTTGACATTTTAAAATAAAATGCAGGTAATGCAGAGTTGCTGGCAGCTAGCTACCTGCCTGGCCAATGGTTATTGTATTCATAAAGACCACTTGAATCTCAACTTGTTGAATTCAATGTCTTGAAATTGTATAATGCTCTAAATGAGCTGTTTACAGGTAATGTATTAAACACTCAATCTACCTAAAACACAGTCCTATGATTATAGAACACATCTGCTCATAGTTTCTAAGCAGTAATCTGGCATGAAAGTGAGACCTCAAATGAGAATGCATAGGACATCTTTGCCCTCAGGTTGCTTGTTGTACTTCTGTTTGTCAGCTGACAGAATTATAAATACAGAACTACAATAAGCTGCATCATCAACATAGTATCTTATAGACTCTTACCTTTAATTTATTTCAGTGTCCGTAAGCAAGTGGTGAACATCCCATCATTCATTGTCCGGCTGGACTCGGGCAAGCACATTGACTTCTCCCTCAAGTCACCGTTCGGTGGCGGCCGCCCCGGACGTGTCAAGAGGAAGAACCTTCGCAAGGGACAGGGTGGTGGAGCCACTAATGATGAAGAAGAAGATTAAATAAACATGTTTATAACTTATATTGTGCTTGTGTATCATTTTATTAGGTTTAGTGACCCCTTAGTTGAAACATAATATTTACCTAATATGAAATAGTTTTTTGTAGTTTGCTTATATACTACATACTAATTATATACTTTTCTTTTGTAAATATTATACTTATAAATAATACATAGAAACAACCAGACCAGAAACAGATATCTAAGCATAAATACATGCCTGAATGCTGAATGTGGGAATTGTAGGAATATGAAAAGAATACACTTTTTATGCTTTTTATATCAATATTTATTTGATCAACAAGTAGTCATTAGACAATAACAATTTAATAATGATGTAGGTACTTAGCTTAATTTCTATAAAGTTGTAAAATTCATTTAGGTGGGATACTGATATTGATAGGTAATCCCTTATTAGACTGCATTACAGTTCTAGGTATCAATTAGGAATGTTTATTTAGGTACCATATTTAACATTATTATTTGGTTTGGTTAACTTTGGTTTGATAACGAGCTAGCAATACTATCTGCCTCACATACACAGTCGTTTAAGCTGTTACTATCCGTTTTATCTTTAACTTCATTCGATGATTCTAGTTCAAGTATCTGTTCAAGGCAGAGTTCAAGGACCTTCTCGAGCCCTCTGGCAGTCTCTGCCGAGCCGTATATATGTGTGTCTGGAACATGGACGAAGAGTGTCCGTGTGTTGTCCACACTTAGGGAAGTGTAGTAGATGTATTCGCAGAGATATCTGGAATAATAAAAGCCTTTATTACTGAACTGTTTAACATAGTTTTTTTACAATAGGTAAAATACCTATTGGCAAAGATTTCCTCTAGCTAGATTTTGGGTACTGTAAGTAAACAACGTATCGCTTTTTGTTAACACTCAATTTTATTACCCATCATACAGGCAGTTCGTATTTTTTTTAAAGAGGAAAGCTTTTGTACTCAACAAAACTACCACACGTACAAAGTTGCAGGCAACAGCTAGTAATATAAGACTAGGATACACTTACCTACCTAGCTAGAGAGATATTAAACATAGAGTGGTCATAAGGAGAATACAAACGTCACACTAGACTTGAGTAATTTTGTTCTAGTCTAATTTTTTCAAAGTTTTTAAAACATACATGCAGAAGAGTCTAATTCTAGTAGCATCTAAATTAAAAGTCTTTGCCTAAAACCAACCTGCCAGCATCCTTTGAGGACTCTGCTTTCATCTTATCTTCAATTTCAAATTGGTGATTAAAATCGTTGCATAGTCGCTCGACATCAAGCTTGGTGTGCAGCCTGATGGGTCCATCAGCAGTACAAGTGTGGTTCGCGGGGCACTTGTCGAAGTAGTCCATGCGCTTGTAGCCTTTCCGGTGAGCTTGGGTCTCTAAGGTGAACTGCTTCGCGAGGTTCGACACGCCGACGTGCATCATTAGCTGGAAATAGAGAAAGTTATAAACCCACCTTACATTCAGTATAAAGGTTTTATCTAGGTAAGTAAGTATAGAGAGTAGCTACATAAAGGTTATATCTGAATCAACTATTAATACATAGCTAAATTCACTAGGTCTAGCTAGAATATGGAATATTTACAGGGATAAACGTCATGCATACACAGTCATCAGTTATTGATTTCTTTAGTAAATACTGACCTTAGGGCTATGTGTTTCCCACAGCGCAGGTACGAATTCATCTACATTATCGTAGGTAACAGAAATTTCAAGTTGCACAAGTTCTACGTTATGTTTTTTCTCGATTTCGTCTTTGTTCATAAGTTTCACAGCTTCCCAGCTGGCGTTCACCGGGTGTTTATCGAAGGGGCCGAACCCAGTCACAAGCACTATAGGCTTGAATAGGTCTTCCATGTCTGAATAGTTAAATACTGGAAAATAGGTACTATTATAATTATACCTAGACAAGTTTACTTTGTTTTGAATATGCACGATTCTAATCGATCGGACATCAGGAAGTCAGCTGATTTTTTGTGTGTCAATGTTGGCAATACAACAAATCGTCAAAATTGACATAAACGGTTTTTTTTCTATTCATTATAGCTTCGCACGGCTTGTGCATTTAGCCAGTGTCAAGTTATATTTTGTATCAAATTATGACCCGATTTTTCATAAATCGGGCCTAAAGTGTTTCAAAACAGTCAAAGTCGTCATAGTCCGCAAGTCAGGGGCTATAGTAAAGCGGTGGCAAGTTTACCATAACCTTAATAGGAGATTTGGAGGCAACGAGAAAACTTCATGTTGGCACTGATTTTTACTTTCACTACACTTGTGCACTTTCACAGGACTAAATTGAATAACATTACACCAGAATTATACAATTCAACTCGGGTTACAACTAAGTTTCATGAAAATAAAACTGCAGCACGACATGTAGTTAACTCGTTCCCGCCAAAACTCGACATAAACGTTCCACCTAAACTTTAAAACTACTAATAGACTTTCAGCATTAGAGTTACCACAATGTCATCGACGTAAAGAGGTTGTCATTACCAAACGTCGGTCTTGAACGAATGAAAAAGAAAATGACAATCGTGACAGTTTCGTCGTGGTTTTATCACTTCGGTTAGTTTCATGGCGCGTTTTAATTTCCAAATACCTTTGGTCTGTAGCTTGTACAGCTGATTTACTGCCTTAGTTTAGTTTTAAAACGGTGACTGTGTTCCCTGATAATCACACGTCAGTTAGAATAGCTTCATCTAAGAACACCAAGTGTTATAAGATAAGTGTTAGGTTATGTTGTAGCTGTGACTATAATTTTAGTCCTAAATAATTAATCGAAAATGACTGAGGGTGACTCCAATAACAATAGTCGAGTAGTTACGATACCATGGCCGTCCGTGAAGAGAAAAGTGGAGTGTGCGGGCGCAGCGTTCCTTAGATATTACAATATAAAATGCCATGGGGATGACGGTCTGCTTGAAGCGTCCGAGGCGAACGAGAAGGCCGAGGAGGTGACGTTTGACGACGATGTCGAGTACCTGAGGAGCTTGGACCCGAAGGACTGGAAGAACCAGGACCACTATGCCGTGCTCGGTGTGAAGAACCTTCGTTTTAAGGCGACAGACGATGACATAAAGCGTGCTTACCGTCAGAAAGTGTTGAAACATCACCCGGACAAGCGCAAGGCGCAAGGCGAGGAGATACGTAGTGACGACGACTACTTCACGTGCATCACTAAAGCCTATGAGATCCTCGGTACCCCGGTGAAACGTCGCTCGTACGACTCCATAGACCCAACTGTCGACGACAACATCCCAACACAGGCAGAGATAAAAAAAGATGGATTTTACAAATCGTTTGGCAAATACTTTGAGATTAATTCCCGATGGTCGGAGAAGAAACATGTGCCTAGGTTAGGAGATGAAGACAGTACCAGGGAGCAGGTGGAGAAGTTCTATGCGTTCTGGTACGAGTTTGATTCATGGCGGGAGTTCTCGTACTTGGATGAAGAGGAGAAAGAGAGGGGAGCGGACCGGGAGGAGCGGAGATGGATAGAGAAGCAGAACAAGGCGGCGCGAGCCAAGCTGAAGAAGGAGGAGATGGCCAGAATACGCAGCCTGGTGGACCTGGCTTATAGCAATGATCCTAGGATACAGAGGTTTAAGCAGGAGGACAAAGATAAGAAACTCGCTGCTAAAAGAGCAAGACAGGTAAACTATACATTTTATTATTATGAGATATTTTAATTTTATTGTCATCCTAGATACCTTAACATGGGTTAATAAAATAGGGGTTGCGATCACGTAATAAAATAGGTGCATACATTTTGATTTTTTTCAAGATTGTGTGTTTAAATTATCTTTGCAGTACTCTGAACCAATAATCAAAACAAAATAAACAGATTGAACAAATTAAAGAAATAAATGTTAACTTAAATCTTGTATATTTATTATACCAAAACATAAAATATTATTCCAGGATGCAGTTCAAGCTAAGAAAGCTGAAGAGGAGCGTCTCATGAAAGAAGCAATGGCTCTCAAACAGAAGGCGGAGGAAGCAGAACGAGCGCGCATCGAGGCAGCGCGAGCTGAACGCGAGATCAACAAAAAGCATCTGCGACGTGAGAGGAAGGCACTGCGAGACCTCGCTAAGGCACACAACTACTACGCCACTAACGATCAAGAAACCGTCACCCATATGGGCGCTATTGAAAAAATATGCGAAATTATGAAAGTCACCGAACTTCAAGACTTCATCAAAGAACTTGAGATAAACGGCAGAGACTCCTTCATTAAAACTGTTCAAGAAACTGAAAATAAGTTAGAGGCAGAACGACGCGCGCTTTTCGAGAACAAAAAGGCAGAAGAACAGAAATTGAAAAAGGATTCTGTGCTTCGTGCACCTATAGAATGGACCGCGGAAATGACTCAACTACTGATCAAGGCAGTAAACCTGTTCCCCGCCGGCACCAGCCAGCGTTGGGACGTCGTCGCCAACTTCCTTAACCAACACAGCACCTTCACCGATGACAAACGATTCACCGCCAAAGACGTCCTCAACAAAGCTAAAGACTTACAGAGCTCAGACTTCTCTAAAAGCAGTCTTAAGAAAGCTGCAAACGAGGAAGCATTCGACCAGTTCGAAAAGGAGAAGAAAAAAATTGCAGTGAACCATGTTGATGACAGTGGAATATCGAAAAGTGATAAGCCAGCTAAACTTGTAAACGGGTCGGCCAGCAAGGAAGAAATCCGAGAGGAGAAGCCCTGGACTAAGACAGAACAAGAACTCCTGGAACAAGCTATCAAAACGTTCCCCGTTAGTACATCAGAACGCTGGGACAAGATATCTGACTGTATCCCAAACCGCACTAAGAAAGACTGTATGAAACGATACAAAGAGTTAGTGGAACTAGTTAAAGCCAAGAAACAAGCAGCCAATCTCTCTAAATAACATCGGTCTATATTAGTACTAACAAATTGAGCTACCATTCGACCAAAACAAATTTATACATGTGTTTTAGCAAGGGTAATGTAATCGAAACGAGGTTGTACTAGACGTTTAAGCGAACAACTTTTGTTTCATGACTTTCATAAATTCCATTTTTTTCCAATAATGTCTAAAGGAAAAATCTGCTATTTATAGAAATAACGACCAATGATGTTTAAAATAGTAGTCCAAACTCGATAAACAATAAAACTCCAAGGTCAATCACCTCTAACACAGCTGATTTTCCAGTACATAACCTCAAAAAATTTAAAAAGTCTTAGAACAAAAGTGGTTCGCGTAGACATCTAAAATAATCCTCTCTCGTATTACGTTCCATTGTCGAAACAAATAATATAAGACATTATTTTTCCTTTTACCCCTTGTAAAGTACATTATGATTAAAATTAGTAAAATATTTGAACATCTAATAATAAATGAAGTATGTACCTCGACGTACCGTCAGCGACTCGTGTGTGTATCGTCAGCGACCGCTGTGTGCACCGTCAGCAACCTCTGTGTACCTCGAAGTACCGTAAGCGACTCCTGGTGTGGTCTCCAAGTAAATTATGATTGAAACATTGATTGTAAAGCCAGCCGCTGTCTGGTGTCATATTTTTATATTTATTTTTTGTTTAATGTGATGAAAATAGTCAATTTGAAACTAAAACCATGTTTTATTTTATTTTCATACCTAACTGCTACCTAAAACCTAAACTACCTAAACTAAAACCATGTTTTATTTTATTTTTATACCTAAAACAGCGGAGCTGCGCTCCGCTGTTTTACCAGCGTTTTCCATTTTCAAGGAAACATTTATGTCAAAAAATCTTGAAATGCGCACTTTAACCCGACGGGAGGTCACGACTTTGAGTCTCACCGCGGTGCGAAATTTTGATGATGCATTTTTCTTTGAAAATACCTATTTTTAGGGTTTCGTACCCAAAGGGTAAATTACTAAGACTTCACTGTCCGTCTGTATGTTACTAGGCTGTATCTCATGAAATGTGAAAGCTATAGACAGTTGAAATTTTCACAGATTATGTAGGTATTTCTGTTACTGCTATAACTAATACTAAAAAAAAACCGGTCAAGTGCGAGTCGTACTCGCGCTCCGAGGGTTCCGTACATTAGTCTCAACTCTCTTTCTCTACCTCTCTCTTGCTGTGGTATGGTAGGTACCAATTTAACTTGACCCCTATTACGTTTGGGCGCCCATACAATGTAAGGGTCAAGTTAAATTGGTTTAACTATGTTATGTATGGACACCCTTTAATTTGTAACTTTTTTGTTTTTAAATTTTTCCTTTATGTGTGCTGTAAGACCTTACTTCTTGCCAAATTTCGTGATTCTAGGCCAACGGGAAGTACCCTAAAGGTTTTCGACCCAAAACCGATGGGGTTTAAAACTTCCGGTTGACCTGGAATTGTCAATTTTGGTCAAAAGCAAGGTCTTACAGCACAAGTAAAGGGAAAATTGTGAAATATAAAAAAGTTGAAAATTAAGGAAAATTTTGATACTTACAAGTTTTTGCGAAAACGTAATTTGCCCATATCTTTTTATCATGTCGACTCAGGACCTTGAATTTTGTACACCTAATAGCCCAGTGATACTCAGGTATCTGGTCCCCAGTAATATTCAGGTATCTGGTATGAATTTCAACTAGAAAAATCGAGTGAAAATCGGTGGTGACTCACGAACAGACAGACAACAGATGATCTGATAAGGGTTCCTTTTTTTACCCTTTAAGGTGCGGAAACCTAAAAACAAAAAAAAGAATTAAGTAAAAATGCAACACCGTACTTGGCTGGTTTTTTAATTGCATAGGTAAAAGGGAATTACTGATACAGTTCTTATCACAAATCGAGAGCATATAGACTATCAGATGCAAGTAGAATTGATGACGAATCACGTAAAACTTCCGGCAAACGAATCAATGAGAAATATGTTTAATAATTATTTATTTAATTTTATCCACAATTAACACAGCAGATTAGAATCATAATAATGTAGATACAATTACATAACAGGCTATGGTCTAGATACTAGATTGTAACCCTAAATCTTCTATAATACCTATAAAAATGAATCGCTAAAGTTTTCCTAAGCGCAAATCTCGAAAACAGTCGAACCGATTTCGCTAATTATTTTATTAAAATGGTTCTTACGGAGAGAAACATTTCAAATATTGCCTGAACAAGATATGGTAAAACAACGTTTGCCGGGACAGCTAGTGTGAATATAAAAGCTAACACAATATCTGTGAACCTGGCTCGATGAAACGTGACACCGGCGCGTGCACTCCGGTACCTTGTGCAAAACAGCATCACTAGAAATATGAATAAGTAGCAGAGCTCCGCGGTTACCCACGTAACTCCCGGTCTCGTGGGAATATCGGGATAAAAAGTAGACTATGTTACTCCCAATGAACCAATGTATCCTCATACCAAGTTTCATCAAACAGTTTCGGAGCTTTTTCGTTAAAAACAACAAAACAAAAATCTGTCCTTTTAAGTGTAGGTAGGTATAGATGTAGAAGTGTAGACGAGACTTTGATTTCATGTGACGGCTGGATGTAATGTGATAGATAAGTCACACCAAAATGTCGGTAAAAATTTCACCTACAATTCCATCTAGCCAGGAGGTCACGCACCCGAGAATTGGCCTCGCACTTTTGAGAAAACCAAAACACATTCGTAGCAATACGGTAGCAATCAACAATTTTCACCAACGACGGTGCATGTAGTAACTATTTAGTAACCTGTGTAGCAAGGTCGTTGGCGTATGTACCCCCCTTAGAATACTGGAGGGGTATCGCATTCCAGTGAGGACCACAGATGCCTATGTGGACCGTGCTATACTTAATTGCTTACGATTCGTGATCATAACTGTAGTTAAGTACTTCATATTAACCAGTTTCATCTCTATGTTGTAGGTAAATCGTTATTTTATTGACAGAATTAATTTAATTAAAAACTCTGATACATAACGCGTCATTTTATCACAAAAAGGTAACCTAGAATAATAGGTACCTACCTACCTTTGATTAAAGTAAAATAGCGGCTACCTACCTACTTAGAACTTAATCTTCTATCTATCTATAATAATATTTTAAAAGAAAGTTTTGCGTCACGTTTATGTCTGTCTGTTCGCTATAAACTTAAATTACTGCATCGATTTTGTTTTCAACAATGGATAGAGAGGCGCCGTGGGCAAAAGCTAGTGATCTATAAATATGAAATTCAAAGTAACTTAGAAATGATTTTGGATAATTTCAACTCAAACCGAACGAAGTCGCGGTTGAAAATTAGTAAGTATGTAAACAAAAAAGGTAAGTATGTACTAATTTCGCTAATTAATCCTATCCTACTAATATTATAAATGTCAAAGCTTGTGTATGTGTGTATGTTTGTTACTCCTTCACGCTAAAACTATTGAACCGATTGCAATGAAATTCGGTGTGAATATAGCTACTTTTTATCCCGATATTCCCACGGGATCGAAACTTACGCGGGTGAAAACGCGTGGCGCAGCTAGTTTTTTATAAACTGCTTGTCATTGAGTTTATTTTCTGTTTCACAAAAAAAACATATTCTCCGGGGGTTTATAAGGTTTACTTTATCTACTGTATAAGTTTACGATTTTCGCGGCCAAAGCCGAAGGTAAATGTCAGTTAAGTTAAATTATAAAGCTTAGAAGATCCGTTGTTGGTAAGTTATTGGACATTTTTTATGTAAATGACGATCAACAAACTGGTTTCCTTTCTTATGTTAGTAATATCATCTGGTTTTACTTACCTTTAAACTATTTATTGGATAAGTACTACGTATACTAACACAAAGGTAACGAATTTTCAAGTTATACCAACAAACTGTTCCTGTTTGAAGCGTGTGAGTCAAAGAGTAAAATAATATATTTGGGAAGTGTGAGTGCTGCTGAGATTACAGGTTAGATTGCAAATAGGTTTAGGAAACTATTTTAATGAAACTTGCCTAGCTCATAATTTAAATTTCTCAAAATGTAAGTACTTTCTTAGAATGTCCTTTCTCAAAATTGCTTTTTTTCCCAAAATGTTTTTATAAGGTCGCCTGTTTGTACAATTTACGCTTTCTCGTCCTTTATTATTTTTCAATGTTTTGTGTTGTACCTACTTACAAATACATTTATCTATTATCTGAAATTATAAGTACAATTCCTATGTTACAAATATGTGCACGCCAAGTTTTTTTATTTCCACTAAAATAAAATAAAGTATAAACAAACAGACGTATCTTTCTTATGTTATTAAATCATTATATTGAAGAAAGGATCCGCTAAACCGTAATCAGCGCACGCGCACGTTAGGTCCACATTTTCAAAATAAACTCTGTGTCGTTTGGACCCCTCTAGCCCTCGCCTTCAGTGTGGAAATAAAATGCGACTGTGTGTTTTATTTATATTTGTTTTTATTAATTTATGTGGTGGTGTTATTTATCATTTAAATGGTAAGTTATTTATTTTTACTTATTTTCTATTTTTAATAGAATCTGAAAAAAGTAACTTAGGAAATTAGTTTTATAAAATGGGCTGTATTTACAAAGTATCATTTTAAATAATTTACTCATAAAGATTTTATTATACAAAATATTAATTAATAACTAATATTTTATATTATAAAAAATATTTAAGAAATTCATGAAACTTTTAAAAGGTAAAAAACAATATAGTAATATAGTAGGTACCTAATAGCTTTTGTTTTTACGTATTTTCGACTAGTTTAAATGCTATAAGCTTAAAAGCTATATGCTTAAAAAAAAAAATACAATCGTAGGTTTAAATCCCACACCGGCAACATTTTTTTGCAAGAAAATAAAATTTTAATTATTTTAGTTTGGGAAAATTACCAAATTTTTCAGGAAACTCCACTGAAATTCCTGAAAAATTTGGTAAATTTGGTAATTGATCCATTACTAATTAGTTGCGAGCCCTTTGTAAAAACTGTTCCCAAACCCTGGGTTAACCAGAGTATTTTTCTCAAATAAAAAAAATAGTTTTTCGTTTTCTGTTATTGTGTCCACATGTTTTTAAAAAAAACCTAAACCAAAATCGGTTCATTCGTTCGGGAGCTACGATTCCACAGACACACACACACATACAGACACGTCAAACTTATAACACTCCGTCGTTTTTGCGTCAGGGGTTAAAAAGTGGGAAAACAGGGCTTTTGTTACATAATATAAAGGTAGGTAAATACCTATTATGTACCTAGAACCTTCCTTTACCATTGTTACCTATTCAATAAACTTAAATATGCACAACGAGTTGGTAAATCAATCACAAATACATGTAAAATAGTCATTAAACTTATTATTTCTAACAACAATTTTATGTAGTTCCGTTTGCATCTAACGTGACGTCAAAGCATAGAAATAAAACCGTTTATTAGACCGGTTCAAACTATAAAACATTTATTGACAAAAGAAAGTGATTAATTAATACGAAATAATTAAGTTTGTAGGTTAGTAGGTAGTCTAGCTAGGTGTAGTAAAGTTCGTAGCGGTCGTAGCACTTTCGTAGCGATATTAAAAAAATAATTTTAATGTATGAATTTTTTATTTTATTATTTTGGTCAATTCGATTTCTATTTCCTTTTTGTTCCTCTAGATACGGAGTTCGATCGAATGCCGCCCCTGTACGGGCTGGACGACTACATCAGCTGCCTGGTGCCCAGCGATGGGACCTACTGCCTCGTCAGGGTTGACCTCTATGCTCAGCCGGATAATGAGCTGATACATTTGATCCATGTGAGTAGATCAGTTGCCGCCCTAATACAGGCTAGACTGCCCAGCAATGGGACGTTATCTAGGGTTAACTTTACTACAGCTGCATGTAAGTTTCGAAGAGACTGTACATGTCTGACCACAAGACCATAGCGCCACAGGGTCACAGCCAACTTAATCATGCTTGTTTGCAGCAAAGATCGTCTCAAGATGTTATTAATTGCGCTTTCAGGGCGATGAACTATAATTACTAAAATAAATCGAAAATGCTCGAAGGAATAACGAGACCGATTTTGACAAAAAAAACTATAGGTAACTGCAACATTATATATTTTATTCTAATTTTAACATTAATGGAATAATAGAATGATTATTTTTTTAAAAATTTAACTACTTAGATAACTTGCGAATAATAAACCAAGTATAATGGGGAAATAAAAGCACCAATCACGTTTGTTCTGCTGAAAGATAATTTATTACCTATGAGTTCTAATTGCGAAAATCTAAGAAAAATAAGTTAACCTTGCAGCGCTCCGCGGTTTCATCCGCGTAAGTACTGATCCTGTAGGAATATCAAAATGAAAAGTAGCCTTCCTCGATAAATGGACTATCCAACATAAAAATATTTTTTCAATTCGAACCAGTAGTTCCTAGATTAGCGCGTTCAAACAAACAAACTCTTCAGCTTTATAATTTTAATATAGATTAATATTACACATATTTGTTAAATTCAAGGAACCTATATTTACCTTGCAATTTCTATAGCTATAACCGGCCACTGTTTAGCAATGAAAACTCTGAGGCGACATCGGAAGCGGACCGGGGTCTGGAAGTTTGGTGCTGTTCGAGATTATATGCACCATGCCACATTACACTGGCCGGAGTCCATGTGGCATGGTGCACAGAATCTTAAACCAAAAATTTCGCCCAAGATCGCTCTCAGGGCCGCCTACTCTTTAGTGTGCTTTGGAATACAGAAACAAGTTTTTTACGTTTACTTACGACTTTGGATATAATTATGTCTTTTGTTTTATGTACGGTACAGGTAATTTTACTAAATGTGTATTTAATTCACTTAGGTGAATTAGCTTAGGTGAATTTAGTATCCGCTAAGAAAGGATTGCGGAAAATTCAAACCTAAATGGACGAAGTTGTGAGTAAAAAGCTCTACCTAATAAATCAAAAAATAACATACAATAAAAATAAGTGCCATAAAAATGATATTTCTATGAAAATTAATAAAGACTTTAATACATTTGACATTTAATAAAAAAAATTGAATCCGTTAGGACCCAACTGTACCTACCTACCTACCGTTAAACAGAGTTTAAAAATACATAAACTTATTTTATATTTTTTGTTACCTCAGTGAATAAATCAATTATGTAACGGTATATTATTAATCCATTCATTAATACAAGTACCTACATACTTACCTATACACTAAGTTGCCGAGAGGTTGACTACGATGTCTGTCTAAACTGGCCTATCGAGTTTTTTAACTGTCTACATCTCTAAATGATCTCTAAATGATGTAAGAGTTTGTATTGTTTTGTACCACAAATTTTGTACCGATTACGCAACGAATTGAGAATGTAAAGAAGAGCAAAGTACGGGAGACCTTATAAAAGGCTGTCTCTAAATCTGTAAATATAGGTATAAAATTATAAGTCTTGCCTGAATGACAGATAGATAAAAAACGCACGCAAAAAGGATTATGAAAAAGTTAAAGAATAAGATGTGAAAATTTATGGTTTTGTTGAAGTAGCTCTTCACGCACAAACTAAACCTCTGAACCTCTTATGATTATATTTTTTATGAAGTTAGCTGAAGCTCACAAACTTTATCCAATTTTCAGGAATACTCAGCCCACACAGTAAAACACTACAACCACACGTACCTACAACGAGGTGTCTGCGTCACACAAACTTGTTCCCAACACATCGGCAACCACAGCCTCCTAAACGAAGATATAAAGATAATCCTCGAGTCCTGCCTCAATGACACTATATACAAGCAGTACAAGCTTCAAGCTAAGCTTACTGAACTGTATTATTGTGAGAGAAAGGATGTAGTTACAGGAATAGATCTTGGTGATTGGATTGTTTTAGGTTTTTATGTTGGCCTTGTGCTGGTTAATATTGTTGGAACTATTTATGATGTGTTGATGAGGAGATCAGATGTTAAAGGTTGGTTTTGATTCATATTTACTTAGCTAGATTAAAGACTATTTTACATTTCACGTGAAATTGGCGCATTTGAAAACTGTAAAATCATATTTACGGAGCAAGCGCGAGGCGACGCAGTTATCGCGCTAATTTTAATAATTTTATAGCAAATTTTTTGGCCACGTCTATATAAAAGTTGTTCAGCGTGAGTGGTTACGTTGGCTCTCCATACAAATGTTTTTTCTATTTCCTAAATCATTCCTTTATAGCAATTTTTTAAATAAAACCAAGGTTTGTTGTACATTCTGGTTTCCTTTTTTCTAACATTTAATTACTTAAGTTCAAATTGTATCCCCATACCATGTTTTCAAATATACCTAAACTGCAAACATGTTCGCAAACCTAAGATTTATTAAAAAAATTGCAATTTTCAGAAAGGAAACAGGTGAAATTCATTTGTAAACAAAAATCTCTTTGAAAACGCAAAAGATTTGGAACCGTTTATCAAGCGATAACTTAAGAACAAAAACAGAAATATTTTTTTATTTGAAGTAAATAAATGTATATTGCAGAACAATGCACAATAATGCACATAGCGTCATCTGGTCTCAAGCTAAGCAACTAGGCTTGTATTATGTTGACCAGATAACGAAAGATAATTAATTAAAAACTCATATATGATTCTCATTTTTGCAGCAAACAAGTATATTATAAGTTTTTCAATAATCCAAAATTGGAATAGGTTGACATCTCCTGAGACTGAAGAGACGAGAGCAAAGAGACTGACAGGATTACACGGAGCAAGGTATGTTCAAACATTGTCTACAGGTGAGGTATGCATAGCCGCAGTTATAGAGATCTGGGTGGAAGATGAACGTCCCGCCTTAGTTTTAAATTGAGGCCAAAAAGCAACTGTGGGCTGCCAATTTCCCCCCTCTACCAGACTTCATTTCACCCACGGAATCCCTGCCTGCTGGCGGTGACCTGCAATGGCCAACCTGGAAGTCCCTAAATCGCCTGCGGACCCAGGTTGATGGCCGCTGCAAAGAGAACATGGCTAGGTGGGGTTTCTCCGGATCGGACACTCTGTGTGAGTGTGGGAGGGCCGCCCAAACGATGGCGCACATGACGGCTTGCTCTCTCTGCCCTGTTAGCTGCTCTGCAGACGACCTCAACAGGGCAACAGATAATGCGATTGCCGTGGCTGGGTTATGGGCGGGAGTGCTCTGATCAAGGTGTATTGCATTGGCCGCCGTTGGCACGAAGAAGAAGAAGAAGTTTTAAATCACACCTATATGTTAATGCAGGTATCCAGTTAGCCACTTACCGAGTTACATCGCAATCACTCCAATCGTTTTTGCGTAAAGAATTAACAAACATGCACACAAACTTCTTAATAATAATCGTGTCCTTGACTAAAAATTCTTTTCTCCGTAAAAACGAATATAACGGCTTATTTCTTTTGTTATCAGAGTTTTAACACTGTTCCTAATGTTCACTGCCCACGTGATGTGGATACATAGTATGGGATTTAGTGACAACATTCATGAGTTCGAAGAGGTTAGTATCTTTAGTATCCCTATTCTAAATTATAGAAGCAATCCTAGCAAATTATTAGGCTCTCACTACGCTTATGGATGTGTTCAGTTCTAACCACACCTAAAGGCATTTAAATTCCCTTGCCGCTCGTTACTAGTGTGTGCACAGTTCTAACCGAATCTAAACCACTTTTCTGGGAATTTAAAGTTCTTTGGCGCTCACTACTCTTCCTAGTGTGCACAGTTCTAACCTAACCCTTTTCTGGGCTAATAAGTGACGTCCGTTATGCAACAAGCCAGTATGTAATTTATAACTTCCCAATAACATTTAATAATATCCCTAAATTTCTCCGTAGCTTTACGAAAACGCGTACTACCAGCTAATCTTCAACGGGATGGTGGTAGTGCAAGTGTTCTTCGTGATCTCCGGCTTCCTACTAGTATATAACCTGGAGGTGTACTCCGAGAGGAACAAGGTCACATGGAGTCTCGCGCCTAAGATATGGATCATGAGATGGTGGAGGTTAGTAGTGTTAGCGATGTTTGATAAAATGTACTAAACTACAACCAGCCATAACCTTCGTAACGAAGAAAAAAAAACTCTTGTTAGCGGGGACCTAGCCCAGAAAAAATATTACGCGTTACGAAAAAAATGTGAAACGAAAAACCGTAAAATAAACTGTAGGTTTGTACTAAGTATTAAAACCAAGAACTGGATGTCCAAAAAGCTCGTAATATAATCTATTAAAACACAATGCTTGCGCTATTTAATTTTACCTGCGGCGCCATCTAGTCTTTTTTTATTTGGGGTTGGCTTTTCCGCACCACCACTTGTGCGTAATACCCAACATCATTAATTAATAGTTTTATAGTCCTATACTAACTGAGGCCCGCGTAAGCCTCGATCCTGTGGGAATATCGGGATAAAAAGCCAGTTAGTTAATCCAGGTCTTCAACTATCTACATACAGAGTTTCGTTGCAATCGTTCCTGCAGTTTTTGCGTGAAGGAGTAACAAACATACAAAAAAAGACACACAAACTTTCGCATTTATAATATTAGTAGGATGTTCCTTTAAATGATTAATGAAATACAAATCATTCAAATTCTACATTTGCTGCCATTAATTTTATTAAGCATATATTTGGTTGTATAAGTTGAAAGATATAAAAGCTTTGTTGACAAAGGCCATTTAGGTAATTTGGTTTTTCTGTGAGTGGTCAGTGTACCCAGTCCGGATGCTATCCGGTTTCTAAATTATAATACTATCCATACATTATGGTATTAGGTATTTATCTAACATGACAACAATATGCTTCATTCAACGAAATAACTTTTATATTAATATTATCTAAAGTATTTTGGTTAAAGTAGAACGAATTAATAAATCAACCATGAATATACGAGTATTATCATTTAGCACACATTTAGTGTTTTGTTTGACGCTGTTTTAAACGTCGTCGTTCTCACAAACTAACAAAAACATAGCAATCTTTAGTAATGAACTAACTATGTTAGTTTAAAATCCAGGAGCACTTGGTTATATATTTTTTTTTCCCGTTTTTTTATTAAGGATCCTGGACGTAGGGTCAAATGGAACCTTTTAATGAGATCGTTGACTTCGTCCTGTGCGTGCGCGAGACCATAACTTAGAATACTTTTTATTATTTTCCACTTTCAAATTTCGCGCATTCTTTAACGATCTTTCTTTTTCGACCCTGGGATGTTTTTAAACATTGTATTAAAAGAAAAAAGGTTTTAAGATGGTCACATTTCATTTAGGAATCAGTTTTTAGAAAAAGGAAAAGAGAGTGGCATGTTTATAGCAAAACTATATTTTTTTTTACAAAAAAAAACAATGAAGCGTTTCGTTCCTTCCCTTATATTAAAGCCCTGCTTAAGTTGATAACATTCTAATGTTAGCAATTTTTAAACTCACAGGTAAGGGACCGTGCCTCTAGTTAAAGGCATTATAAAGGATAAATTATTAAGATTGTTTATCGTCTGTATTATAAGACCTTAAACTACAGGGATTGTTTTTACTATTCTAGTTATTTAAAAGGAGATATTTACTATGTTTTTAAAAGCTTTTATTTAATTTGCAATGTATGTATGTTTGTTTGTTCGGGTCAAATCTTGCAACTAAATTTCATTTATTTTTCATAAATCATTTTCACTAGAATGGGATTTGCGGGTAGATCTTTGTCGTCAGAGGCGGCTGCCTCGGACAAAACCATAGCAAATGAACCCTAACTTTGATAGTGTACACATTGTTCTAGACTGACACCGTCGTATGCAGCAGTGTTATTATTCATGACAACCTGGCTGCGGCACCTCGGCTCCGGACCGCTGTGGCGTATGTACGTGACGGACAGTGTCGTCGGTGACTGCCGCCGGTACTGGTGGGCTCATCTCTTGTACATCAACAACTACATCACCGATGGACACTCCTGTGCTGTACATACTTGGTGAGTTCACTATCTTCCCCGTATCGATTGTATAAATTAAAGGGGTAATGATTAGGTAGAGTGAGATACGACCACTCAGTATACTGCCAGGTGTTTGGCGTTGTTATTAGCTGAAATTGGATCAGCCAACGTACAATCACCACAGCTGCTGGAGGAGACATGCGGACAGGATAAGAGGTGAAGCATGGTTGGCTCGGAAGCCCCGCAGTCGCACTGAATTTGGCATTGATATAAGATATCTTAAACACTTTCTAACAAGCTCCTAGATTTGGGTGTTTTTAATATCTGTTAAATTAAAAAATTATAAGTTATGAGTATTTTTTAATAAATCATGTAAACCTAGATGACAAACTATTCAAGCAATTGACATCAATAGCGAATGTCCTGCAATATAAAAAAAAATTGCAATTCATGGCATGAAAAAAGATAGGTATACACTCGAAGGTATGCACGGACTGAAAATTCCATCAAAAAATGTCATTGGAATATCATGTTATGTGTTGATTTGAAAAAAACACCATATTTTTGAGCAATTCGGAATAATATGACATTATTATATGGATGCCATGCACAGTTGCGCATACGAGTATTATGATATGATATATGCATACCACGATATACATGTATAGGCTCTGAAGCCAATGTTCATACCTATATTTTAATAGAACTTTTTGCAACCCTTATCCCGATACCCTTTTTTGAGTTCTGGTAATTCAAGCTTAATAGATAAATAAATATTACAGGACATTCCACACATCGCCATCTAGCCCCAAGCTAAGTAACTACACTTGTGTTATGGGTGCTAGACAACGGATATACTACTTATATACTTTTGCTTTTGTAAATATATACTTATAATACATAGAAACAACCAGACCACACAAAAATATCTAAGCATAAATACTTGTCTGAGGCGGGAATCGAACCCGCAACCCTGTGTTTGGTGCATGGTGCATGGTGATTATTGTGCCAACTGGGTCGTCATGGATGGTGGATGGCCCTTCCTTGACAATACTGTAGTTGGGATGTTTCCAGTTGAAATAATAAATTATGATATATTATGTTGGAAATAGTAGCCTAGAAGTTATTATCTAATACTTTATTATTGCAAAATAAATTTGTTCTTTTAAAAACCTCTTGCACTAAATATTTAATGAAAACATAACACTGTCAAAATTTAAAAGATTTATAAAATTAGAATATTATTGCGCCATAAGAAGCGCACAATTTAATTCAGATTTACGTAAGTAAAATAAAAATAAAATAATTGAATAATTTGTGAAAAACCTCGCGGAAATGTAATAAGACCGGTACGATAAAAACTATTTGGAGAACAATAATTGTGAGATTAATTGTGCTGAAGTGTGGAAATATATGTACCAATGGTCTATTTATGTGAATTTTTGAATTCACGTGGATTTTAGGTACCTATATTGTGAAAATGGAACTATTCAAAACGATGCTCCACGTGCATTCCCTCATTATTGGCAAGTACCTACTTGTTTATGTAATATTTTCCATTCACACTTTTTTATTATTTTATTACTATAATGAATAACTAGATCTATATTATAACAAAACTACTAAAGTTACGAGTCTGAAAATTCGCAAAGGGGTGTAATTTTTTAGACATAGACGCCCGCTGAGCATGGATTTTTGTAAAATCTACCTTTAAAGGGGTAAAAAAGCTTCCCTTTTGGCTTTACCGCAGCCGTAAAAAGAGCTGGTATTTAAAAAAAGGTTCATGGGCTCTAAGCGATAAAAACGTTATACTAACACCCGTATTCACAATCAACCCTATGAGATAACATAGTGCGCGCGAACGCATAGAGCCGCTAATTATATACTAGCAGCAGCACAAAATTGACCAATCTTGGGCCGCATTTATAAATGAAATGAAACAAATGAAATGAAATAATTTATTTTCCAGACTAATGCATAAATAACAAATATATGTAAAAAATAGAAATATTGCATGACACTAGGCTTGTGTTATGGTGGCCAAGCAGCAGATAGAATAATCGTACCTCATAAAATAATTACCTAATATTCATACAGAAACAAATGTCTGTACATAAATATTTGTTTGAGGTGGGAATCGAGCCCGTAACCTTCCTGCATCTCAGCCTGGTTTATCCGCTGCGCCACTGTGGTTGACATTCATTATATTATTTGACGACCCAGTTGGCACAATGGTCACCATGCCGGACTGCCAAACACAGGGTTGCGGGTTCGATTCCCGCCTCAGACATGTATTTATGCTTAGATATTTGTCTGTGGTCTGGTTGTTTCTATGTATTATAAGTATATATTTACAAAATAAAAGTATATAAGTAGTATATCCGTTGTCTAGCACCCATAACACAAGTCTAGGTACTTAGCTTGGGGCTAGATGGCGATGTGTAGAATGTCCTGCAATATTTATTATTTATATTAGGTACCTACTTAGTTATATATATTGGAGGTGTATACAATATTAAATCTCGACCATATAATATGAGCTAACGGTGAAAACTATTTCGTAAACCAGTTTCTATTGATACCAACACGTGATATGTGACATTGTATCCATTAGATTCAGTGTCAATGTGTGTAGGTATAAGCTTCTAACGAGCAGTCGGCTTTTGTCGTCTTCCTTAGCAACCACTCCTTCCTTAGTTACCCATAACCAGCAGACCAATGCGACGCTTCTAAGGATACCTCATTTGTTAAATTATAGTAAGTAGTTTTTAAGTTACGTGGGAACAGATGCACATACGCTTCAAAAACATAATCCTCCCTTTTGGCATCGCCGTAGTCGGGTAAAAAGCGATAATTATATCAACCGGTAAACATGCATAGGACCATTGGTAATTTTATTAGAAAGTGATCGAAGCAATCAACTTTTGATAAACGACTTTTGGAAATTCGAATATTTTTTGGAAAGTTTTAAGGTTATGTTAATTTAAAAATTAGCTGATTTTATAAATAAAGGTCATTCAGACTTAGAACTGTTGATAAAACTTATTACCCGACTACGACGAAGCCAAAAAGAGGGTAATGATTTAGATTCTATGGGTTGGGTAAATGCGGACGAAACCGAGATACTTAACTAGTATAGAGTAAGTATAAAATTATCTAAATCTAGTTATGTAAAATCTTTTTCAACATAATAAGAAGTAATAGTTATTGTTTTAGATATTATATTACCTAAATAGTGTACCTCCCACGTGCTATGAGTTGTAGGGTAGGTAGGTGTTATAATAAATAATACTAAAACAGGCTTGAAATGAGAAGGCTTTGAATTCTTGAACGCTAACTAAAAGCTATTATTTGATTGTTACTGCATTACATAATAGAATAAAATAAATGTTAATACCATCATAATAAGTTACCTATTGTTTTCTATTTTACAAAGCCGCGATCAACATGGTGAAATGAAAGCAGACGAGATCTCGCCTACTTTCTCTAATTATTTCGAACCATTTCTACTCCTTCTGTAACTTAGTCCAAACAACAATATTTCCAGGCATATAGCAACAGACACGCAGCTGTTCTGCGTCGGTCTACTAGCGTACATGTTGACGCGGCACGGCGGACGGCGCGCTGTGCTGGCCGTGCTGGTGACATTGGGTCTCCTGCTGCCCGCAGTGCACGTGTGGCTGTGGGACTTGGACGGGCTGGTGCTGCTCACTCCGGAGTAAGTAGCATATATAAACAGAGTTCTGAATCGAACTACCGAGGTATCGTGGCTAGCGTACATATTAATGTGGCTAGCGTACATGTTGACGTGACTTGCGTACATGTTGACGCGACTTGCGTATATGTTGACGCGTTTGACACTTTGACTGACATACATGTTGACGTGACTAACATACACTCTGACATGACTAGCGTACAAGCTGACGTGACTAGCGTACATGTTGATTCTAACGAGTAATTACCTCCAGGTTCTACCGCACGATGATAAATGACACGTTCCACTACATGCACGTATACGGACACAACAACCTCATGTGCTACACGCTGGGCATGGCCACCGGGTACCTCGTGAGGAAACTGCAGAGGGACGGCATCGACATGTCCAGTAGTAAGGTATCTAACCCAACCTCACTTCTAAAGGAGTTGCTAATACTAGAAATGTATATATCCATTGAGGCGTAGTTATATGGTCAAAGATTGAGGCGCACAAAACCCATACTTTATTTTAACCTTTACTATATTTTGTCACGCGCGTTGAACTCTTTTGTATGAATCTTCTTGCAAAAGAGTTCAACGCCTTGATTTCGAATACAATACAATGATTTTTGATGTTTACTGCCATTTTTACGATCTGATAATTCTGATTCTGTACGCGTTTTTCTTTTTATAAATCTCTGTGGCACGTTGGGCGAACACCCGCCTCGCCAAGGTTACAGGTTCGATTCCTACCGTCTGAAAAGTATTTGTATCATATAGATTTTGTTTCTGGTCTGGGACAAAAATATCAAAGTATTCTATTCGCCGTCTGGTCACCATAACAAATATATATAGTTGTTATCAACCAGTATCTTTAGCGTAAAAAAAAAAACAAAAAAAGCTGGTCAAGTGCGAGTCGGATTGGCGCACTAAGGGATCCGTACCATTATATTCTGTATGCGTAGTTTTAGACAGACTGGGTGGCGACTTTGTTTGTACTATGTAGTGATTTAGTATTTTTTATTATAACGGCAACAGAAATGCGTAATCTGTAAAAATTTCAACTGCCTAGCTATCACAGTTCATGAGATCTTCTTCTTCTCGTATAGTGGTGTGGGTCACCTATTGTTAGAGTTTTCAGATCGCCTTAACACCTCTTACTTGACCTAACGACTGCTACTAGAGGTAGCAACCGGGACCAGCGCAATCGCCTTAACGTGCTTTCCGAAGCATGGAGGGGCTCATGAAAACACATTTTTGCCACCCTACTAAGGCCACTCATCGAAGTAATGACCGCCCCAGGCGTCGCTTGACCCGCACGACCGTAAACGATCAGCGAGCGTCGCTTAGCTGTGAGCCTCCTCACAGCTAGTTAGTTCATGAGATACAGCCTGGTAACTGACAGACAGATGGACAGTGGAGTCTTAGACTCTATCTCAATTTATATTAAAATTCCAGCTGTACGCGTACATGACGTGGCTGATCCTGCCATGTATAGTCGGGTTGTTCTACAGTGGGTCAGTGTTCTACCGAGACGGGTCCCGGGCGCCGCTCGTTGCACGTGTCATCTACGCCGCGGGGCAGAAGCTAGTCATGGGAGTTGCTGTCGCATTCGGCTTGCTAGGCCTGGCTATGAACTTTCAAAGTAAGTATGTGAGCATACGAGATAGATAAAAGAAATTATTTTGCACGTAATTAGTTTCGATTGAAGAACTATTTTTCATTTTACGTTTCCTCGGTATGGTACAAGGAATGTTTGTGATTAAATTTTAATAGTTAAAACCACAATGTGCCTGTACTCGGGCACTGGCCGAGCCAGTATAGACCGATTTCTCTCCGTACGTGACGGGCCGCCAGTGCTCACGCACGCACGCGCGTCACGCTTGTAGTAGTGAACTTATCACAGAGGTTTGTATGACACCTTAGTCTCTGGTTCTATCTCTACTCATGTGCCTGTACTCGGGCACTGGCCGAGCCAGTATAGACCGATTTCTCTCCGTACGTGACGGGCCGCCAGTGCTCACGCACGCACGCGCGTCACGCTTGTAGTAGTGAACTTATCACAGAGGTTTGTATGACACCTTAGTCTCTGGTTCTATCTCTACTCATGTGCCTGTACTCGGGCACTGGCCGAGCCAGTATAGACCGATTTCTCTCCGTACGTGACGGGCCGCCAGTGCTCACGCACGCACGCGCGTCACGCTTGTAGTAGTGTACTTATCACAGAGCCTTGTATGACACCTTAGTCTCTGATTCTAGTCTCTACTCATGTGGAAAACTACGGTTCCGGAGACAGCCGAAGGGTTTTTAGAACTTGTATATGAGCCTTTATGTTGATCTATTGAGATTTATAATCTGTTGGAATCACAGTGCATGCTTTTAATATAAGAGGGTTCGTGTGACGTCACAGTCAGTACCTGTTGAATATTTCATGGATTGAGCCTTTAAAGCTAGTAACGTCTTCGACTGTTTTCGTGCGATAATTCAAACAAGAAATGTGTTTATTTTTTAATTAATTAAGTTAAAAAATGTAAGAGGTGTTTAATATTTTAAAATTCTTACTGAACAACTTATTGGCCAAAGTAGTAGTTTGGCTAACGGATCGGAATAATATTCACCATTTCCATCCAAAGAGGCAATGCCGCCAGCCTTTGAGCACCCTACCTAGGGAAACTTATCTAGATTTTTATTGTTATTATTTTTGCATTAAGCTTATCTATTATTATTATTTAATTAATTTAGTTTTATTTAAATCTGAAATAAATCATCATACGTATAGATTTAAGAAGCCAGTTGTTTGTTATTGTTGTCCTGAAGATTGTAATTATGTAATGTTATTTACAATCTTCAGGACAACAATAATAATATCATTCCGATTACAAAAAATATCAAAATACCCTCAAAGTCAGCTTTTGTATTCTTAAGATCACCAAAAGGGAATTTTTAAATTTAATTTCCGAGAATTGGTCATCTGAAAATAGAGATGTATTTCTTTTTTGTAATATTCCAGCTAACTTACGTAAGTTCTTCGAATGCCGTGTATGGGTAGTGCCCAGTAGACTGTCGTACAGCGTGTACCTGCTGCACCTGTTCATTATACATGCACATATTGGCATCAAGACGCAGATGGGACATGCCTCCACGTTTAACATGGTCAGTACATTATTTCACACATTATTTCGTATTTGATCTCATTCCAGTTTGATGCAATTCGCATTTGGTTCAATTTGAAAATTATTTGTATGCTACTATAGTAGCGATTCTAAAAACTATAACAAACCAGACTTACGACGTTCTTATTATTATATTTTATAAAAGTTTTTATTCAAAAATATATTTTTATTTTTCTTAATTATTTAAATTATTTTTATATTTATATTTTTCTATAGATTGAAGGGGAAAAGTAGAAAATATTTTTAACGTTTTAAATTAGGAGCTGTCGATTAATCAAGTGAGGCTCGAAAGGGGGGGGAGGGGTCACGATCACGTAATATCACAAGGGGGGAAGGGGGTATATCACGTGTATTTATTTTTTCTGTACCTAATACAGTTAGATGCCACTTATAACTGTATTTTATAAATAATAATAAAAAATTAGATTCTTTGTAGGTACTAAAAATGTATAGAAATTCTCTTTATCAAGACTAAATCTATATTCCCATCCACATGTAGGTAGTTTTTGCCTGACGTATTTGAGGGCGTGTTCCGAAGTTACATAATACTCTCACGTCCTTCATGCGCCTAATGAACAGTTTATAGCAAATTTGTTTTCTGACATTTTCAAACGTTAATGTAGGAAGGGACTAAATATGTAAGGGCTGTTTTAATTCACACGAAAGAAAGCTCCGATTATTCATTGGCCAGATCCAGGATGGATCTAGTGAGATATTTTTTTCTCATTGGATCCAGATTTCAAGTTCTGGATCTACCGAGATTTTTCTTTCTTAGTAGCTCCCTTCGCCAGATTTATTTCGGATCTAATGATGTTTATATTTCTTACATCCTAACTTAGTTTAGTTTAGATAAACTGTTTTCTTAGTAAAATAATAATATCTATAACTTCCAGACAATATTCCACCTGGGCGTGATGGCGTTGACGTTTATGATAGCTCTCCCCTTCAGTCTGATGGTGGAAGCTCCTCTCATGAGGCTCATGAAGACGATCACCATCAAGGAAGCAGAGAAGGAGACTACTAAAGTTTGAACATCGTTTAAATGTGAAATGACAGGCGGTAGAGTGCGTGCCAAACAAGTCTACACTTAGTCGTCCTAAACTTATTGATGATGTTTCGAATTTTTCGCTTACGTCAGATGTTTAATTTATGTAAGGTGTTCATTCGTTCCGCTTCCACAAAATACCCTACTTACATGTTAGTAACGTCATCGTTTGCCAAAGTTCATTAGGTTAGCAACAATCAAATGTGTAAAAATGTGTCATATAGATCACATTTTTATAAATAGTTAGATGACTTTTGGATATTTTTTACTTATTACAAGCTATTTTTCTCAGTTTAAAACTAATATCCTTCGCCTTTAATTTTTTTTTTACAAAAAAACATAATTTTTGCTAAAAATTTAATGAAACTTGTAAAGTTAATGGTAAAAAATAGCGTTGGTGTGATCTATATGTAAGAGGTATAAACTGTATGAAAAGCGGTAGTCATTTAGAGGTTTTTGTCACTTTATTTTGTTCAGTAGCAGTCTATATAATTCTTAGTCGATTGTTAATTTGCCAACGTCAGTCAAGCCAAGAGTAATTAAAGGAAACGAAAAGTGTCCCCAATCTCGTGCATACCAATCTGGCACGCACTCTACTTTCTCGACAAAGCGACTTGGGACTTTGGCAAAATGTTGTAAATATAGCGGGATTGTAAACACAAAGAAACCATTAAAAAGGGTGTTAATTAGATAATTTTACGAAACTTTTAGTTAAGTAGGTATAATAAAATTATAATTTTAAAATTCATATTTTTTTCGGTGTCGTTTTTTTGACATTTTGTTAGTCTGAAGCCATGTTTGGATAATATATCTCTTTTCTCGAAAAACTAGTGATTTTATTATAAGTAGAACTTAATTAAGTCATTATAAACCTTTGTGCTTTTCATACACTAGACAAATGCTTATATTTTTTGCTTTTATATAATATTTAATAAAAGGAAACAAACGTATGATCTGCAATTAGGTTTTATTTCGTGATTTTTTCATAAAACTAAAATTAATTAATTTGTCGTTGAATTTTATTTATTATCACAGTTAGGTATACATAGAGCTAAGTAATTCATTAATTAATCTTTATCTACATATTCTCGGTTTTTAATCCGGGTATACACATACTCCTCGTGACCACGGGTATATCCGAACAAATGAGTCCAATGGTCACTCAATAAAATATACATACTCGATCAAAACCTATAAGTACATTATACAGTTAATAATAGGTATAGGTTTTATATATTTTTTTATACGGCTTAGTAATTATTAGAAATATATATTATTGTAGAATTATTTCCAAAAGCAAATGAAGAAATTTATAGGTTTAGTCTAGGACATAAACAATGACCAAGTAATTATCCACTAAATCTTAACTGAATGAAGTACCGCAAGGGTCTATGTCCGGGCCAATATCATTTTATATATCCAAAATGACTTATTCAAAATAAACATTGCCGACCTCTGTGATGCGGTGGTTGAACACCCGCCTGCGACTCAGAGGGTCTTGGGTTTAAAAAAATATTCGTATTGTTTATAAAAAAATCAGGTCTGGGTATTCTCTGCATGTATTATTAGTTTGCTTTATGTTTTATCTGTGCCTGAAATAAAAGATTTAATAATAAAATAAAATACAGGTACCTATATAAGTCACAAATACTCTATCTCTATCTGGTCACCATAACACAAGTCTAGTCCCTCAGCTTATGGCTAAATGACATATAATTTATACCTACTTATTCATAAATTCAGACCCTAGTATTATCATTTTGAACCTTTAACATCGCCTCTCCCTGCTTCGACTTGCCAAGGTCTAGCAACGTCTTAAGCAGCCTATTCATGGGAGCTTCTACCACGAGGAAGAAAGGCAGGCTCAGGATAAAAGAGAGACCGTAGAATGCAATGCAGAGGATAATCTGAAAAAAAAAACATAATAAACATGTTAAATAATACAAAATATTACATAATATCATAAAATAGAGTGTGTGAAAGCTCTCTACCTAATTCTTATAACTGCAAGTAGGTGTAAAAATAAAAATGCATAAAAACTTATAACTACTTATCAAAGTAGTTATAAGTTTTTATGTTAAGTTTTTAAGTTTTAAGTAGTATTTGTATAATTCATTCATTACTGCTGATAATGTCAATTTTCAGTACTTAAATCATTAAGTACGGAAAATTGAAGCAATTTTTAATAGGTATGTGGCAATACCATTATCAGCAGTAATGAATGAATTATACAAATACTACTGTTTTTTCTGATATTCTCACAACATCGGGGCTAACCCACGATTTCTCCTGCCTCGGCGCGGGCGCGGCGTAATATACTGCAAAATCATGATAAATATTCCGTTTCGAAATACTGTTGTTTATTTTTAGGAAAGTGTCTTACCAAATAATAAAAGGAGACATGTTCGATCTCTCTCCTGGAGCCCATGTACATATAGATAAGGTTGAAATGTATGAGATACATCGCGTACGCCAGCCGGCTCGGCACCGTCCATCCGCGCCACTCGAATATATCACGGAGGGGGTCTGACGAACAAAAGGATAAAACAATTATATCATTGCAATAGGTTTAAAAGTTTAAAAAATATTTGAAAAGCGACTATTTTTCAGGCATTTCCCATACCTTGAATGTTACAACCCTATTAAGGTCTAATAACAGTCATAATTCGAGCAAATGGATGCAGACGCAGGAGCAATGCGAGTGTGGAGCTCCTTTGAAGTCCACGGTGCACCACTTCCAATGCTCCCTGTGCCCTAATACTTGCACATTGGAGGACCTGATGGTGGCCAACTATTGGTAAGGAAAAATTTGACTGGTCGAGCGTCACTTACTCTAAAAGAAGAATATAAATAAATAAAACTTACTGTTACACTTCATGATACCAGCCATCAGTCCGAAGCCGACCAGCAAGCCCATGATGGGTCGATGCACAGCCGCATACACTGCGCGTGCCGAGACCTCTGCGCGCGCGCTGTCCGCGTAGTACACGTGCCCGTAGTACATTAGGCATATAATCGAGGGAATCACGATGTACCCGGCCAAGTTTACTGACTGAAAATAATACGTTATATAGAATTTTAAACTACAGTGGTTATTTTCACTAGGTACTAAATTTATTTAAAACGGGATACCATGAGTTTCTTTGTGGGTCTTGATATTATATATAATAAAAAAGTTAGATAGTTAAGTAAACAAACCTTACGTAGTAAGTTAAGTATTACGGTTTTCTTTATTTGCCACATATTGGGAAAACCTGACAGTTTACGAGATCTTGTTACATGGCATTTGTTGTTTGTATTAAATGTCCTGTCATTTTTAAATTGTCTCAGTTTTGAAGGGTGGCCGCGCAACTAAAAAAAAAGCTGTCTAGAATGTTACATCCCCTTTACAATAATTACTTATAAGCAAAATGCGCAACCTTCGCATCATTAAGTTTCTTAGATTGTTAGTTCGAAGTAAAAGTATATTTAAAACTATTACCAAATTTCCAAGTATATTTAATTCTATGAATCACCATTCAGAGGTGATCAAAAAAATATGTTTTTCGCATTTATAATATTAGAGTAAAATCCCTGAGGTTTCACCCGCTTAGTAACAACATTTACTTAGTACTAACTAACTAGAATTTAGTTCACGTTTACACCTAGGGAAATGAAGAAAACGTAATGATAGCGCGATTTAATTTTACTAGTGGCGCCATCTAGTAGAGAGATAAAGTAACTCGAAAATCGAAAATAAATTACAAAATAGAGCTAAGAAGCTCTATATTATATTCATAGATCTATAAATATTTTAATTCGTTAAAAAGGGCGAATGAACCAGTTGGATTTGAAATCACCAATCGAGCCACAATCATACTTGAAGCTAGATTCAATCAGTCAACAACGTAAACGCGAAGTTGTCGATCCTATCTTATTCCATAATTTACTGTTCCTTTTGTTAATATTCGTTCGTTTTCCTAATTTCCCAGCAAATCACTTTCAAAACGACTTAAACGCCAAACGAAAATCAAGCAAAATAATGACTTAATTGCATCCTAATTGAGAAAACTGGCAATGACAGTACATGACACTCGCTGGCAAGTCGCTGATTGCGACTGGTTCCATAAGAAAAGAAAAAAAAAGACAAAATAATTACATACACGGATCTTGAATGCAATATATTATGCAATCAAGATCCGGCTACTTTAGAATATAATGATCATATGAAAATTAATTAATTATTAATGTTTAAATGTAAGTGAAAAATTAACTTAAATTTATGTAAGTAGTCGCATTCTATTTGTTTTGTTTTTTATATAATTTATTTAAGTAACGAACTTAATCTATGTATGGCAAACCGGACAAATCTGTGTGATTTTTGGTTAGCTTATAATTTTCATATATGTGAGTGGTTGACCAAAAAGGGACCTGGAGGGATTGGAAACCTTTATTATTATTTTTTATTTTTTGAATCTGTGGTCTTTTAGCTTTGTTTTGGTCTAATCAGAATATTTTTAGGCGCCTTAGTTTTTATTTTATGAATTTTTTGTGAGCCAAGGTGTCGCTTACTGACATAAAACATGCCGCGCCCCCCGCCCGAGTCGAAACTTGTTTCTACACGAAACTTCAAACGCGATTTACTCGAAATCAATTATTTTCCCTTGAGGTCCCTTTTTGGTCAACCACTCACACATAGTAAATGTTTAATAAATAAAAATAAAAAAACTACATAATTGTGCGTGCAAAAACATAAATTATAAGCCTTTTTATAAACAAAAAGTTTGTTAAAATTACCATAACCTGTAAGACTGAGATTTGAATAAGAAGTAACCAGACAATTACTTAAGAATATTTTGCATAAATTATGCTAATATAACAATGAACGAATATTACTAAAACCTAAGCAACTTTAAATAACATAAAATATTTATATGAGTCAGTTGGTTTCGAGAAATACACGCGAATCAGACATTTGCGTAAATCCCCGTTTATTTTAGCGAATGTCTGTATTCTATTTCCTGTATTTGCAAGTAAATAGCTCAGGACTTATGGTATATGTAAAATACGTAAAATGTAAAGACAAACTTTCGGTGGCATCCCTTTTCACACTTAAGTTTCAACCCCAAGACTGAATAGTTTCGTTTTTAACCGCATGTTATCTAAATTTCTGTTTTACCCCGTTTTTGATAATATCTACTCCTTTTGGATGAGATAAGCACACATATTATACACCCTAAAGTCAGTAGAAAAAATAATCTTTAAACTGAATAATTATCATAATCACATATAATAAGAAAATAGATGTATTAGCCTAACCTATTATAAACCTTTATAAATATTCAGGTATTGAGTTAAAATTCCTACCAAGAGCTTGTGACACTCGTCAATAGGAACCAGTAGTTACAAAAAGTATACAATCTTATTAAATAAAATATTAACCCAAGTTTTTGTACTATCAACGGCTCGCTTTTTATATATGTGAAAACATTTAATTGGTTCTAGTCATCTTTTTAGTCTTTTAAGGGCAGGTGCTAATAAAGCTACCAAAATCGACCTTTGTTTTAAGCAACTCTAAGTAATCAAATACTCTTTTTTTGTTATTTGGATATAAATGGATATTGTAGTTTAATAACCATATCAACTTAATAAAGATATTTTATTTTTTTTATTATATTTTTGTTTATTGTGGTTGAAAACATGATATGAACAACTTCGTTCGATATTAGATCGTTTATCGGGTTTTATTCAAAAATAGTTAACGTTTGTTTCTAAAAATGAATCAAATGATAGGTTTTGACCTCCAGGAACTATATTTGTGGATAATAATGCTAAAATGTTTTGCATATCGATCAAATATAACAGTTAGCACGCAGCACGCTACGTCTTTGTGAGCGGGGGCTAAGGTAATGTGAATACCTACACAAGGTACTGGAAGAGCGCCTTAAGCAGAATTTTTGTAACTGTTTGTTTTCCTTTTAAATAATAATAAAAATATCAATAGTTAAAAATATAAGAGCAACACTTTCAAAAGTCTTAATTACTTTGATCCTTATTGCAGTTACTGTAAGTCCATTATGACCGGTACTTTTCGTAGGAAACGAAGGTCTTCGGGCCTAATAGACGTCGAGTGACATGAGCACTCTATAACTGTCTAGTAGTTACAACCTCTTTGACTATAGTTAAATTATTAAAAAAAATTGACACTTTACACAATGCTATCCAGCCCCAAGCTAAACAACTAGGCTTGTATTATGGTGGCCAGATAACGGATATTTTTACTAATAGTTACCTTATACTTGGAGATGTCGATCTTGTTCCCCTGTAGCTTGTGGATGATGTCCCCCATCAACATGCCGATGGCAAAGCAAGCCAGATTGTTGTGTCCGAGGATGTGGAGGTATCGGAACGTATCGTTGTACATTGTACGAAACCATCTGGGAACATTAAAACACTAGCTACGGTCCGCGGTTTTACCCACGTCACTCCCGATCCCGTGGGATATCGGGACTAAAAACTAAATTCTTTATTCAATAGGAATCATACAATGCATGACATCACTATAAAGAGTCTTTTGTTAGGAGATATGCCTTCGGAACGCGCCGAAGGCATATCTCCTATGAGAAGTCACAAGAAACTCATGGGGGATGTCACTCCCAATTAATCAATTAACCTTTATACCAAGTTCTAAGGTGTGTTACTAAGAGCGGTGTTCCCCTAATCATAGATCATTCCAAAGGTGGAGGGTTCGAATCCCGTGAAGCCGTGACATCAATGGATTTTTCGCCAAGTAATTTTTTGGAAAATTGTGGGTCAATTAAAATTGGTCTTACAGTGAAGGAAAACATCGTGTTGAAGCCCGCGGCTTAGTTATTTATGACGAGATCTTTCCTGAAAATGTTCGACTAAGCTGAGAGGGCGGTATAGGTGCTGGGCAAGCCTTCTCATAGCTTTCGAATAGCATGAACCAAAGTTGTTGTCGCTGTAATACAAGTCAAGGTTTTTTAAAAACCTTAAGAGGAAAGGGTACCGGCGCTCTCTCCATACAAACGTAGTCGACTGTTGACACTGTCAATGACACTAGCACAAATATTTCGGTGCCATAAAACCTATTACTGCCATGACTATGCCCCTATGTTTTGTTTTTTTTTCCATTTTCTAATTATCATAGAAATTAAGATTTAAAAAACAAAAAAAACATAGGTTCATGGTCATGGCAGTTATAAGTTTTATGCAACAAAAATATTTGCTCTAGTGTCATTATCCAGGAGAAAACAGTCGAATACGTTTGTATGGAGAGAGCGCCGGTACCCTTTCACCTTAATACTAATGATAAAATGACAAGAATACAAACGAATGAATTATTTTTCAAATTGACAATAAAGCAAATATTTATCTAATGACTTATTATAGTTTGTAATGATGGTGGCAGATTCTATGGCAGGTAGACTAGTATGTAACTCACTCGGGAGACATGAGCGTGAGTCCATCCAGGTCCCATAGATACACATGCAGAGCTGGGAAGACGATTCCCAGAGCCAGCAGTAACGACAGCATGGCGTATAGACCACGTCTCTGTGTTCCTATATATACTGCTAGGCCTATCAGGAACAGTTGTGTATCAGCTGCAATGTGCCTGAGGAATAAACAATTATAACTTTACCGGTATTTTTATTTTCTTTCTTTCAAAGACCTCTCTCCATTTCTCTCTGAATCTTTCAATGAAATGAAAATTAGCGTGAAGGACTAACAACAATGTTTGTTACTCCTTCACACAAAAACTACTGGACCGATTGAGATGAAGCTCGGTATGAAGATAGCTGGAGACCTGAATTAACACATACTTTTTATTCCGATATTTCCACGGGATTGAGACTTGGCGAATCCGTGGGGCACAGCACATTGTAAATCAGAATAATATTTCGAGGAATAATAAGATATACGAAACCATAAACAAACTCATTACAGTCATGGGGCAGTCGTGAAGTCAAGATAGAAGCTTTAGAGGCGAAGACAACTCTAACAATGACTGGATAATCCAAATTTATACACGGAAAGAGCATGAGAATGAAATACATCACTTATTTTTAATCCAATGGTTGCTTAGAAGAAATCGCTTTTACGGATAAGGCCGCCTAGTTGTGCAATTTATACTATCTAGCTATTACTTAACTTTGTGTATATCGAGTTCTATGATCCTTCCTGTGGTGTACAAATAAACTTTTCTATCTATGTCTTTATTTGTAAAAAAGGCCTTTAGGAGATGATCCGAATTGTGAAAAACTTGATTACAAATATGATATTTAATATTCTTGTCACGTCGTTTCACCACTATGAGACGATGCGGCCTAAGATGTAGCACGCCCCTAGAAGATATATTCTCTTGACGACTTGAAGACACACAAATTGTACATGTAAGGAAAAATCAAGGAAAAACAGACAAAGGTCACTGATTCTATTCTCTTGCAGGATCTAATCGAAGCATCGTAAGAGGAGGAAATGGTCGTAGAGCGAGAGGATGGACAAAAAAGAGAAAGAGGAATGGCGTTAGGGAGTGAAAGGGGGTAAACGCGAACTTGTTGGGGAATACAGTTAAGTAGATAAGGACGACGACGAAGATTATTCTTGACCAAACATTTACAGTAAATTAAAAGAATTTAGAAACGTTAAGAAGGAACTAACCATGTTTGTATCAAACAGAACTTGTCTTCGGGTGCATAGTTGTTGATGTAGAGCAGATGATGCCACCAGTAGATGCGGCAGTCGCGTACCACAGTGTTGGTGACGTAATGTTTCCATAGTGGTCCGGAGCCGAGATGCCGCATCCATGTTGTTGTGAACATTAGTGTCACGCCGAGAGCTGGAGATAGTCTACATGACGAAGAAAATATGTAATCATCTTAGAGATGATTACATATCTTAAACATTCAAGTAAACCCGGCCAAGTGCGAGTTGGACTCGCGTATGAAGGGTTCCGTACTACGAGTATTATATTCTGTTTTAGTATTAGTTGTTATAGCGGCAACAGATCTTTGAAAATTTCAACTGTCTAGCTATCGCTGTTCATGAGATACAGCCTGGTGACAGACAGATAGACGGACAGTGGAGTCTTAATATAAGGGTCCGTATCTACCTTGAAAACCACTATGTTTTAAAAAGGATGCAAAGCTTTTGAAACATCAAAGAAGGTTGCTTTTGAGAACCTTTTTTTGAAGTCAGTTAGAAATTGACTGACCTCCACCACCTAACGAGCATAACCTTCGGTATCATGGCCCAGGTGATCCTGTACTTCTCAGCCTGTATCCTGGTGTGGTAGACGAGCAGGAACCCGGAGATCAGGAAGAACACCTGGACTATCATCATACCGTTGTACAGGACTTGGTAGTAGGCTGCTTCGTAAGTCTGCAAACAATATAAAACTAAACCAACTAAAAACTATTTATTAGATTACGGTGATACCGACTTAATTCACCTGGGGTGATTCACTTAAGTGTATTGAGTGTACTACTTAGTGGATTTGATTAATTCAGGAATTTCTGGGTGAATTAGGTATATAACGTATAGACTTTATTCTCTTGTTCCAGCGTTCAGCGGTCGGGGTCCAATCCCGATGATGCGTCGTGTAGACGCGAAACACGTGTCGTAGTTTATGAATGGTGTCACTAATACTAATTTTTGCTTGTCCTCATTGCATGCCTTTTCTAAATGGGCGGAAGGGCGGTGCACATTGCATTTTGTGTATTAGCATAGAGATTTTCATAAGCCCGCGCCGGTCTCAATCATTAACGATATATTGGCGTCAGGGTCATGCAGGGCTTCAGCAACCTACTTGTCAAAGTCAAATAATGACGGCAAGGAAGTGGCATGGCAATACTTAAGCATATACAGAAATAGAAAAGTATTATAAAATTCTCCGTTTTTTCTAGATAACAATTAAATTAATAGTATTTCCAGAACTACCTAGTTGTGAAAAACAGATATAGGCATTTAAAGTCATGTGTTTTTTTTACAAGCTTTTATTTATGCTTCACCTGTCCCGATGTCTGTCATGGAATCTTACAAATAAAATTTGATCCACTTCCCGGTTACCGTTTTAGCTGAAATTTTGCAAACATGTGTAAATCGCGTGACAATGCAATAAAAAGGCGTCGTTTACGCGTCGGTGGTTAAAAACCATTAATCCCCGACGCAATAACGACGGGGGTGTGTGTGTCTGTGTATGTCTGTCTGTGGCATCGTAGCTCCCGAACGGATGAACCGTTTTTTGTTTGAAAGGTGAATTAGTCGGGAGTGTAGTATAGCTAAGAGGATTAAAATGATTTTTTTAAAGCTTTTTTTAATGAAATATTATTTTTTCATCAGCATCTGTCGCTATTAGGAATACATTAGGAACTTCAAGAACTTAACCTCCTTGCAAGCAAGTAATTTTTGTTTGAAGTTTTGCCATCATTCTGTTGTACCTTTTCAAATTCCCTGTCGTCATTGAAGCCGCATGCGATAATCCACAATGCGTGCGCGCATATCACGCAAATGTTGGAGAAGGATCTGATGCCGTGCAGACCCTTCAGTCTTCGGATCCTCTCATCTTCAGGTTGGGCGGAGACCAACCATTGCCAGTTCCGTATTATTGAGAAACTTGTTATAAATTTGTTTCCTACGAAAATAAAGGATACTCAGAAAACTTGTGCTTACCGAAACAAAAGGGTTGCTATTTTAAATACTCACTGAGAAATAATTGTAATTTACACTAAATTGTAAAGAAGAATTTTTTTTGTTTGTAACGAAGACTACAAAGCTACCTGGACCAATAACACTAGTCTAGTTACTTAGCTTAGGGCTAGATTACGATGTGTGGAATGTCCTGCAATATTTATAATTAGTGTGAAGATATATTGAATCTTTCGAAGTACTCACGCTGAACGATCTTTAGAAAGCGAAAACTGCGTCACCTCGCGCTTGCGTCATAAATATAATTTTATAGTTTAAGGCTACCTAAACAGCCAAACGCAACGCGCCAGAAATACCCGTCGCATACAACTAACATTGTTGATTGTAACTTGTGTGTTTTATTTTTCTGAAAAGTGCTAAGATGGAATTGTAGGTGAAATCTTTACTGATAATTATGGGGTAATTTGAGATGAAAATTCCTTGTCATTTCAAACCAAGACTAGTTTTGATTCCTAATTATAGGATAGCAACAAAACTATAGGGAATTTTTGGCTCAAAGTCACACCAAAATGTCGGTAAAGATCTCACCTACGATTCTATCTCAGCACTTTTGAGAATAACAAAACACATTCGTAACAATCAACAATTTTCACCAACAAAGGCGACCGGTGCCGGTAGTAACTATTTAGTAGGCTGTGTACCAAGGTCGTTGGCGTATGGACCCCCCTTAATTTTATTCTTTGATAAACAACTATACATGTACTTGTAGGTATTAAAAGCGCCTTTCCAAACATCTATTTTTTTGTAACAATCATTCGTAAATTAATATCCGTCGAGAGAAACAAAGAAAAATAAATCAGAAATAAATAATTTATCATCACCAGTAGAAGTTTCATTAAAAATATCTTCCTTCTTTATCCCGATATTCGTACGGGAACGGGACTGCTAGTAACAGACTAACAACGAGGGATCCAATAGTATTTGAGCCTATTAGTTACTGTAGTTTCGTTATGAGAATTCTTCCTTAATTATTCTGAAATGGGAATTTTTAATATTACCTTTATCATTGTCAACATCTATAAGAGCTTTGTTAACGATGTAATCGTAGCCAGTTCCAAAAAAGTTGATCATCAGGATAAGAAGACAGAGAACAACGAAGGCCCAATCTAATGAACTGTACACGGTTGGTTCCTTGTGTTCATTGCAGTAGTACACCTGCATGGAGATGGTTGGTGTTAGAGTAGGTATAACTACAGTGTATAGATAGAACCTTGTAATACCACTGTAGGTCACAAAAACTTGAAAAATTTTAAGTTTGAAAATAACATTTTTTTTACCAAGAATACTGAGTTTTTTTTAATGTGCCAACATCATTATTCATATAAAGGCCCATTGTCAATAAATGGTGGTTCATTATCTTGAAAATTCGTAAAACTTTCAGTGTGTTAGATAGATAGATAAACACTTTATTTGTACAACACACGAAACATCGAAAATGACAAAAAAGACGAGAAATCATATTAACTACGAAATTGTACAAACAGGCGACCTTATCGCTTAAAGCGATTTCTTCCAGGCAACCTTAGGAAGGAGAAGGTCTGTTTAGCTTAACTGGTAGGTCGTGTGGTGTAAGGAACACATATAACAATAAATACCTGCGTAAAATAGATATTATAAACGAAATACTTATACATAGATATCATACCATACACATAATAATATTTAGCAATACTATTCGTAATGAGAATATATTAACAGGTATATATATAATAAGTAATATATAAAAAATAAAAAATATATAATAATACTATACAAGCATTTCTAAGAGAAGAAAAAAGAATATAAATATGAAAAGAAATAAGAGGCAAGATAAGACCGAAGATGAGAGGTTGTTAGGGTAATTTTTCGAACTTTAATGTAAGAAATTACTTTATTGCTACAATATTATTTTATACTTTGGAAGAATGTCTTCAACATATTACTACCTGCGCCCTACCATTCCTGTTCCATGGGAATTATCAGGATAAAAACAATCGGTTTCATACAAACTTTCACATTTATAACATTAATTTAAGCGTACCTGAGATACCCTGGCTTGCAGGCCGTATTCCGATTCTATAATGTCGTTGATACAATCACCAAGCGTCGAGGACAGACTCCTGGAGGAGCTGGTGTTCAGGTACCGTTGGCAGGTCTTCCTCACGCATACACCGCGTTCTATATACGTGTGGTTGTAATGTTTTGTTCTCACTTCTGAATACTCCTAGAAAAAAGTATTTAAGGTTATTTTTAGTCTTTGTGGCGTAGTGGGCGGACACCCGCCTCCGACACAGAAGGTTCTGGGCTCGATTCCCATCGTAAAACAAGTAATACCTAGTCTGTAGGTTACACATATGTAAGTTTTACAAAAGAAAGTACGTATAAGTATTATGTCCGTGTTAATGTTTCAATGCATACGGATTTAAAAGCAGTTAATTTTGACAGTAAAATAAATATAATACAATAAATATTGCTGGACATTACAGCCCCAAGTTAGAAAGAAGAAAGAAAGAAAGAAATTACAATTTCACTCGCGTAACTCCCGATCCCGTGGGAATATCGGTATGGAAAGTATGTTATTCCCAATGAATCAATGTTTCCTCGTATGAAGTTTCATCAGTCTAGTAGTTTCGGAGCCTATTCGTGACAACCAATAACATCTTTCCTCTTTATTATATTAGAGTAGATGTAGAAGTATGAAAAAACCGTGTACGATATGTAAGTAAGTACCTACTTCTTATTTTTGTTACTGCATTTTTAAAGCTGTTAAACATATACGATAGATACTTACTCTTATGACTTTCATCAGCTCATTATCCGGTTCAGCAAGGAGTTCCACCTTCACCAAGCAGTATGAACCACCCGGTTCATTCAGACAAGCTTCATATTCGTCCAGACCGAATAGTGGAGGAATACGCTCGTATTCGGATGCTAGAGACAAATAAAAGAAGAAACTACGATTTTTTTCCAGGTTAATCACGTTTTTTTTTCTTAACTCGACGTTTTGACTATTTTACGACTAGGCGACCATGACTATTGCAACATAGTCGAAACGTCGAGGTGAGAGAAATAAAATAACAATACGCGATTAAGACCCGGGAAAATAATTACTATGAATACAAATCGTGTGAGTTTTAATAGTTTAAAAGAAACAATAATAAATAAATATTTCAGGACATTCCACACATCGCCATCTAGCCCCAAGCTAAGTAACTAGACTTGTGTTATGGGTGCTAGATAACGGATATACTACTTATATACTTTTTTTGTAAATATATACTTATAGAAACAACCAGACCACAGACAAATATCTAAGCATAAATACTTGTCTAGGGCGGGAATCGAACCCGCAACCCTGTGTTTGGCAGTCCGGCATGGTGACCATTGTGCCAACTGGGTCGTCGAAATAATGATAATTATATATATAAAATTCAAAGTCCTCACTGATATATCAACGCACAGCTGAAACCAATCAATGGATGGATCAGGCAAAAAATTGGCATATAGATAGAGGTTATAACGGCTTCTATGGACGCGGTGGATGACTACCCCGCCCGCAACGCAGAAGGTTGCGAATTCGATTCTCGACTCAAAAAAAAAATGTTAATATACAGTTATTTGTTCCTGCTCTGGGTGTTTCTGTATGTATTTACAAAAAGTATTAAAGTATTCTATCGGATATTACACCACCATAACTCAAATCTTAATCGCTAAGATTATTATTGCGCAGTATGGTGATACGAATGCACGCACAGCCTTCTCTCCCAATATTTTAATAACTTACCATTTAAATGATAAATAACTCCGAAAGTTTCTTTATGCAAAACACATATTAAAACCAGGATCCACTTTAATTTCCGCATTTTTCTTTCAAACTAAACTCCAATAGTAACTTAATTTTGATTATGATTTTAATTCTGAGCCTTTCGGTTTTTTTTTAATTAAGGTAGGTAAAAAATAATTAATTAAGTTTAATGTTTTGATTCCGAAAATAAACAATAATAGTATTTTAAAATAAAATAAATATTAATAAATTACACCCTTAAAACTTTACGAAAATTAATCAATGATTAACAAATAATTATATCTCTGGGGTTTTGTCTTTTTTCTTCTGTCTAGCAAAGTGTGATACAGTCATAGTTAGGAAGTTGACTAAGAAATTTATAACTTGAAGTCTTCTTTAATATAAAAATCAGGATATTTAAAGGACATATAAAATATTTGTGTTGATGTTGGGTTAGTCCTACGGCGCCATTATGATTTTTTTATAATTTGTTTCCGCAATGTAGAACACATATTATTTGAAAAGAGAATACATAAATAAACAAAAAATAAAGCCTAATGCGTCACGTTCTAAAGATAAAACTATTGGATTACATAAAACATAAGTCGTGGGATAGACGTATAGTGCCAGTCGAAAGAAGACATCAAGACAAACAATTTTTGTACAATCATATTTGAAACCGTCATGGAACTTAGATACAAGTTGAAGCATTTAAACCCGTCTAATGATTTCAAATATCGAAAGATAAAACATGTGCCATAGGGATATCGGGTAAAATAATATGGTTTATTTATGCGGAATGCACAACCTTCTGTATCGCAGATGGATGTTGTCCCATATATGGTCACATAGTGCGACAAAAGATTGAAGAAAAAGCCACGATGGCGCTGGGGAAGTGTGCCAATAACTTTAGTTGCCCTTTCGTGACGTCTGTTAAAAAAACAACATTATGTATACTACTAATACATAGTCAAAACACAAAATGTTTTAGGCATTGAGTATAGGTAATAATACAAGAGTGAGTGTTACAGAGTATGAACCGTTTGCATCTGTTCATACTTCGCTCTATCTACACTATTATAAAGAGGAAGATTTTTTGTTTGTTTTTATGTTTGTAACGAATAGACTCAGAAACTACTGGACCTATTTTGATGAAACCTATGTTAACCTGTATAAGTAGCCTATGTTATTTCATTAGAAATAACATAGGCTACTTTTTATCGCAAAATTCCCACGGGATCGGGAGGTACGCGGGTAAATTGTAGAATTACTTATTTTTAACTTGTAAACACGATTCTCGGAATCTGTTACCTTCTACGTCACAGACGAGAGTCTGCCTAACATACCACAGAGGTCGATCATTAATGGGTAGTTGTGTTTGTTAGAATGTGAAATAATTAATAGTTTTTGGAATCAAACCGCGTGCTATGACGCAATTTGTGGGTTTTTCATTAAAATATCTAAGGAGGGATCAAAAATATAATATTTTTAGCCACGGTTTGCGTACAGTTTGGTTCGGTAGGTTTTAAGGAAAAAAGAAACAATAACAGCACCTAATTATTTGGTATGTATATTAATTTATTGTTTGAAACCATAATTATGTAAATAGTCACCTATTAAATTATGAGTTTAATTATTCACAACCTACCATTAAAGTTGAATCAGTTCTTTTCCATCCAAAGGTTGCCTGGAAGAAATCGCTTTCAGCGATATGGCCGCCCATTTGTGCAACTTATACTTTCTAGCTATTACTTTACTTCGTGTTTATCGTGTTCTGTTTCTTTCTGTGTTGTACGAATAAAGTTATCTATCTATCTATCTAAAGAGATATAATAATACGGAATAATAGAGTGGTTTTTAAATAAGTTGTCTCCCACACGCACTGACTAGATCGACGCGTCAACTAAGCAGATAATATTGGTCTTTTGAACAGCGCCAGCAACTTTAAAATCCATTTATATTCAGAAATAAATATTACTCTATCACTGGGAAACTTATAAATAAAATATAAGTATATTCTATTTAGAGCCCAGCAGTGGGACAATCTGGGCTAATTTAAAAAATCTTTAATTTTAATCGACGGTATATTTTTACCCGACTACGGCGAAGCTAAAAGGGAGGGCTATGTGTTTGACCTATATGTATGTATGTTCATCTATTCTCACCTAACCTCAAAACTACTTACCATAATTCAACAATTGAGGTATATCGTTAGAAGCGTCTCAATGATCCGGTGGTTATAGGCTATGTGACGTCACAATTGATTCAATATGGGGCCCTCTAGAAGAATAAAGAAATTAATTAAAAAAACGTCGGGGATTGCCGCGATAAAGCTATTGCATCGTACAAGCTTCGTACAGTCGTACCATATACATACACGCTCGGCCGACCTACATATAGACGAAGTGGGGGGCGTTAGGTTTTATTTAAGTTACGGAATTTCTTGATTCGGTCGCCTCGCTCAAGCCCGCGATAGAAGCTATGCAATAGCTTAAAAACTTATACTTCGTCTTGCTCCCACTTACTCATTAGACGGTCAGAAAAGAAACTCATTCTCACTTCCCGAAATGAGAAATTCGTCTTCTTAAATGACATACTAAGTTGTCATCGCCTGGAGAGGAAAAAACGTAGACTACCATTAATCGGGTAGTGGAGCCTGAGTGGAGCTAGACTTGGTGTGTCGATTATCCTGTTGCGTAATTTAATTGGCATGGCCCAGAGTAGTCAGGTTGCAGCAGAATGTTTTTGACACCGAAATTTTATCTAGGTGTGGTGCTGGGGAACAAGTTTTTATCCCCAGGATACCACTGATATCAATAATTTTCCTTTCGGTTTCAAGCGCATTTAATTTCCAGTGAGCCTATGCTACGCAATTGGCAATCAACAAAGTGCAAGGCCAGACTTGCGCACCGCAGGCTTAGATCTCACCATAAGCTGCTTCAGACACAGTCAGCTGTACCTATTTGACTCTATCGAGTGTTAGTGCCGCAGCTAACATGTTAGTAAATTGTTTCAACGACGAGGTGTCACCCACAATGTTGTGTACAAGAAAGCTTTGTAGTTGTCATAATATAAGGACACACGTATTAAGTAAGTTAGGCAATCGCAAACGTTCTAAATAAAACAAAACCACCACGCGAACGAAGTCGCGGGCAACAGCTAGTCTATAATAAATAGAATGGATACGCCTTTGTCATTTATTGACATTCATTGGGGGATGGTCTTAAGCCTGCCAGAGCTTAGGTCTGACAGAGTTTCGATCTTCGGACTCTAGTCCGCAGATCTCCCATTTGTAATGGTACGATGGTCAGCGCTCGCTGGAAACCTGGTACAATACAACAATGTGTTCAGGACGCTGTTGGAACTAACTCGCTACTGCAGTCAGTCAGAACACAGATGACTTTCATGCTGCTGGACTGTCCACAAAAGCGGAGCGGAGAAGAGCGGAGCGGTTTTCAAATAGAATTGCATAAATACTCCTCACACGAAGTTTTCTAAGAATTGTATTGGTGGAAACGCCACTCCACTGTGCTATCTCGCTCCGCTTCTGTGGACAGGCAGCCTCTAGCACAGATGGCTTTCTTGCGCAAGAAAACGACATCCAGGTACGCAGGGCAGTGGCAATAGCATTGTGAAGACAGTGGCTTATAGGTTTGACTTGCCGTTGTGGCAGTCCTTTGTGAGGAGAGTCATCTCCTCCTCTAGACTAGCTTTCATCGCTTATTGTAATTTATTAACACTAGCCTTATAAGTCTTTGTATTCATAACAGATATGGGTCACAAGGTCCGAATTATATGAATTTTAATTTTATTGAAGCTCGCGTCCGTAGAAGTTACCTAAGCCATAGCCCTGCACGGCACGTATCCTCTGGAGCCTAGAAACAAACATGGTATGGCAAATTAAACAAAATAGTTCATTTTTGTAATCTTCTGTAATTTTCATACAACTATCTCCGAAAAATGCAGTAATAATGCCTATGACGTAACCAACTGCTGCACTAAAAGCATGTATAAACTTTTTTACAAATTTCATTTAACTAAAGTACTAGAGTATTTTTAAAACATTTTAAGAAATTTTACTTGCCTAATGCACTATTAAGTGGGTTCACTACGCCACATCGAAACACGTTTCCACTTGTTACTAAGTACCTATTGTTTCGCCATTAGAGACAAAAAGGTTCAATTGCAGAAAACTACAAAAATTAGCTCCTTTGATTTGCTATACTAATATGTTAGATTTAAGGAATTGATCTCTATTAACAAGACTATAGATTAGTATATAAATGTATCCTTATAAGTTCCTTTTCGCATCAGAGTTTCTCGGCTCTAGTAGCATCCTGGAGACGCGTTCGAGAGGAGCCTCAACAGTGAGCCAGAAGAGGATAGCACTCAGCCACGTCAACACTATCATCCAGTTTGCCAACTCGATCTATAATTAAATACAGATACTCATATTTTAATGGGAATTAGTCACCGTATCCGTGGCTAAAACTTGGTGCGATCAGTTCAGTTTAGTCTGCTATTTAGGCATCTGTTATTCGCTTTCTGGGTTATAGGAAACTTCGGAACCTACTTAATGACTACTCATTTTGCTAACGATTCTTAGAAATTGTATTCATAATAATTTCAATTTGTTTGCTTAATACTTACCAGTTTAGGAGCAGAGATGTAGAAACCATCGTGGCTGAGACCTGTCCAGGTTCTGACGAAAGCGGCGTGGAGGAGATACGCGGAGTAAGAGACACGGCTCATCACCTTCCAGCCTCCCCACTCCACTACACCTCGATACACACCTGGGGCATTGTTATGTAAATTGATTAGTTTTATCCACAAAGTTATATCTTATTTTACCTATAGGAAATAGGAATCAATAAGTTGCTGGTACCTTATTGCTTTTCCTAATTCCTAGGTGACTCAATCTATGATATACCTACAACTTTCATAGATCGTAATAAAAGGGTTGATAATGCAAACCATGAGCGGCGTCATTGGTTAACAAGTGTTATCTTCCGGTCAACCTTCGCCCGGAGATTTTTGAAGAGTTTGATAAGTTTTATCTTGGACTGAAGTTTCAGACCAGTTAGTACGTTAGTTTACCCTAGAAACCTATACTTACTTTCTAATTGAACAAAGAACCCGAGAAGTAGAGCAGCGATGCAAGCAGCAAAGAGCGGCCTGCCAATGATAGCACCAAGCACGCGGTACTCTATGCCTATACGAGGGGTGTCGTAGAACACCTTCTGACACGCTAAGATGACAACCCCTAAGGGGCAGAGAGACCAGAATATTGGACGCCATATCTGAAACAAGAATTTTCTTGAATGAGCAAATATGTAGGCTTAACGCATTCCCGGTTTGAATACTAACCAATAAATCTTAGGAAAAAGGTTCGAAGTAATTCCGGTCATCTGTCCTTTAGTGCAAGTATTTTGAATTATCTAATACCGTGACTCTTAAAATAATAAATTTGCAATCATATGCGTTAATTAATCGCTGTGACATCAGTACATACACAAGCTTTAGTTAGCATCTTTACGACCCAAAAAACGAGCTGTGCCTGAACTGATACAACATACCGGAGGCAAAAGAGAGCCCTTAACTTGTTTTAGACTAGGCGTAACTGGCTTATCAATGGCCATATCCATAGAAGGAATATATCAGATTGACCTACCTTATACTTGCCAGCATCAAAGTCATTCTTCTGGAGGTGGTAGACGAGGTAGCCCAAGCTGAGTCCGATGACATACCCTGACAGGTTGGTGTGTCCACGACGGTACACATGGTTGTACGTCGGGTCGGATACGAAGAAGTTTATCACCGTGCTGAGGATAAACAATTGGTAAGGTAAATTGTAAACAAAGGGGTAAAGCTATATAATAACACTAGCTGTTGCCCGCGACTTCGTCCGCGATGTGGTTTTGGTATATTTAGAATACCTAGCATTTTCCCGCATAGATACTATTTTCGGTGTAAGTTATAATAACAAAATAGGTAGTAATATTGTTTTTAAACTATATTTTTTAATTGATTTGGTGAAGGCACTTATGTGCTAGTAATATTTTTTTAAATAATTTCACACAAATAAAGCATAATACACAACAATATAATACGCTATAACTAAGTCTAAGTCCTATTCGCACAAAACTTTAAATATACTTTGTCTTCCTAGTTATATTTGGTTTTTTATAAATTAAATGAAAAATAATTATTAACTACTTTTGTCCCTGGATTAATATTCTTCCATTCATAATTTATGAGGTAATAGTATTTTTAACACCAACATCATGCAAATAATAATCTATTTTGGTGCAAATAACATTTTGTATTATTTTTATTTTTAAATATTAATATTAATGATTAAAAGAATAGCCATTGGACAGAACAGATACTCATACTTAAAATAACGCGATGCACATTGAAATCCTTACATATTGATAGCATGCATTACGTTGAACAAAAAACGCTTTCACACCAAACATTTAAAGCGTCTCGGAATCGGGGTATTTGAAGGAATGTGATGTCCTATGATTTTACAAAAGTGTACGGTGCCCTTTGAGTCTCATACCTATCGATAGAGGACATCGAAAAAATAAAAACAAATAATAAATAACATCAAACCCCTAAAACGTCTTGGAGACAGGGTTTTTGAAGAAACGTGATGTTCCATGATTTTCCAAAGAGCGCGGTGACTTAATGCCAAAAAGAATTGTGTAAAATTATGTTATGCCTAGGGTTATTATGCCGAAGCCAATTATGACAAATCCTTTATGCCAACTACAAAAGGACGTACAACTTCTAAAGCGTCTCGTAAATGGAATAAAAAAGAAAAATTTAAAATTTAAAAAACCCCCCGACCCAAAATATAAAAATAATATGAACGTAAAAAGCCTAAAAAAAGCAAAAAAACTATGAATAAAACCCTACAAAAAGAAAAAAAAATATCCCCGAAATTGTGACCCTACGTAAGTAGGTACATCTGATTTTTTTTTGGTTAAATATTGTCGCGTCGGGGACCGCTCTTATTTTAGAGTCAATTTAATATAATGTAAGAGTCGTCGTTGAATTTTTTGTTTAAGCATTTATTTGGATAGTGAAGTTGTGTAAGTATTTAGTTTTTAAGTACTTGTAATTCTTAATACTTACTTTAACATTTTCGTTGAAATTTTAATATTATCATTTTATGAAGATGTTTTATAGGTAAATAGCGGCCCCCGACGCGACAATATTTAATCAAAAAAATTCAGATGTACTACCTACTTACGTAGGGTCATAATTTCGGGGTTATTATTTTTCTTTTTGTAGGGGTTTATTCATAGTATTTTTGCTTTTTTTAGGCTTTTTACGTTCATACTATTTTTATTATTTTGTGTCAGGATTTTTTTTAATTTTGAATTTAATTTTTATTTCATCCTTTTTGTAGGGAGGGACTTTTTTATTAGCTACTTGTAATGTGCAAGTCATTCCCTTTCATTTGATACCCCACTCGGGCATATCTACTCACATTCGGTTGTTAATCTTGATTTTTATCCCCCATAACTTTCAGATGGCTAAACCGATTTCGATAAAACATAGCTATTTGTAAAGTACAAATCATGTCCTTACATTTGATACCCCACTCGAGCCTATCTACTCACTAACATTCGGTTTTTAATCCTGACTTTTATCCCTCATAAACCTCAAACGGCTGAACCGATTTTGATCAAACATAGCTAAAAACACTCTCGGCTAATTCACCTTTCAAACAAAAAAACTAAATTAAAATCGGTTCACCCGTTCGGGAGTTACGATGTCACAGACAGACACACACACACACAGACACGTCAAACTTATAGGGTTAGAAATGATGTCTTATGATTTTTCAAAAGTGTGCGGTTCACTTTGAGTCCCATAGCCATCGAAATGAACAAATAATGCCCCCAAACAAAACCTTTAAAGCATAAGGGCATTATTTATTCATCTGGTCTAAAATCACAGCGCAAAAAACATAACACATAATATACCACGCTCCCATACTGAATGGCAGGACCCCTTTTGCAATTTTCAGAATTCTTGACCAAATTGTCCAGTTTTTTTATGAGGTAGCTGGTAGTAAGTTGGCTACGTAATATTCGGTAAAACAAAATGAAAAATTCATCATCATCCGAGCGATGTTCCCGGTTGCATCCCTCTCGGGAGCCCGGGGTCCGCTTTCCTGCTTTTACGCCTCCACTTCGCACGATCTTCAGCATCCTGGTTTGTAAGGCCATTTGCACGCATATCACCCTTTACGACGTCAAGCCAGCACTTCTTGGGTCTACCCAGTCTGCCACGACCCGGCGGAGGTGCCATGGCAAGACATTTGTTCCCCACGTAACTAGCCGGTTTTCGCAAGACGTGACCGTACCAGCGTAGGCGGCATTCTTGCAATTTATCTGCAATGTCTCGGACATGAAGGCTGCCCCGGATGCGAGAGTTCCTGACGCGATCCTTTCGCGTCACTCCACACATCCAGCGCAACATCTTCATCTCCGTGACACGCAGCTCCTGCTTATGTCGCTCAAGCACCGGCCACGCCTCAGTACCATACAAAAGGACAGGTCTAATGATGGTTTTATAGACCTGTCCCTTTAGTTTAACCGGCATTTTGGGGTCACAAATGACACCAGTCACCTCACGCCACTTGGCCCAAGCCGCTGAAATGCGTGACTTGACGTCGCAATCGATGTCGCCGGACGCGTGAAGCACAGATCCCAAGTACTTAAACTGGTCCGTCCGCTCGACCATATGACCGTCTACGCAGACGGGTGTGGGATCTGTGGTATTGCAAGTTAAGTACTCTGTCTTCGCCACATTCAGTTGCAAACCGCCGTTCTCAAGCGACTCCTTCCACGTGTGTACACGTTGGACCAGACGCCCCTTATCCGAATCCGCCAGCGCAATATGATCAGCGTACATGAGCAGCCACGGAGGCTGCTCATGTGCATCCGTGATGGCAACGGACAGTGCATCCAATATTACGCTGAACAAGAACGGGCTTAGGACGGAACCCTGGTGAACTCCAACGGTAACAGGGAAGGGTTTAGTGTCACCAACAGCAGTTCGCACCACGGAATCAGAATTTCGGTACATGTCTCTGATGATTTCAACATAGGCTTCCGGCACCCCTTTGGACCGCAGCGCCCACCAGATCATCATGCGAGGAACACAGTCAAAGGCCTTCTGCAAATCAGGAAATAGAAAATGCAGAGGCGTATTCTTCGTCCTGTATTTCTCCATAACGATCCTTAGGGCGAAAACAGGGTCCATGGTGCCATGCCCGGGGCGGAAACCATATTTACACCCAGAGACAGTGCACTCCTGTCGGATCCGAGAGTCGACTATCCGTTCGTAGAGCTTCATGGTGTGGGACATGACCTTTATACCTCGATAACTGCCACACTCCTGCACCGATCCCTTGCCCTTGAAAACCGGGGTAATAATACTCAATCTCCATTGGGCAGGGATCTCGCCCTTCTCGAGTATGCGGTTAAAGAGGTTGGTCAGGATGCCCACACCACGAGAACCCATCGCCTTCCACACTTCGATAGGGACTCCATCGGCTCCGACAGCTTTCCGATTCAAACAAAATGAAAAATTGATTCTTACAAATATCTATCTATTTTTTAACCAACTTCAAAAAAGGAGGAGGTTCTCAATTCGTCGCGTATTTTTTTTATGTATGTTCGCTGATTACTCGTAAAAGCTTGGACGTAAAAGCCGGACCGATTTGAAAAATTCTTTTTTGTTTTAATTTTCTAAGGTTTCCGCGACTTGAACTCATAATTCAGTCTATTTCATTAGAGATAAGCAGGAAATAAGCGCGATAGAAATGTAACATCGAAGAGGTCTTCGGTAAAGGAGATCGGTAATATTATGTAGTAGTACCTCTTTGTACTAACCTCATTTTCAGTTTCACGTAGGTAGTATTAAATGCAAACTGTTTGGTTTCATGACAGCTGCCATCTTGAGCGGAGGCATGTACTGTACCCCTACTATGACTTTTTGAAGCACTCGAAAAGTAGAAACCCATAGAAGATCACTCTTTTGTCCGTCTGTCTGTCAGTGTGTCACTACCGATATTCTCAGAGACGGGTGGACCTAGTAAGTTGATTTTTAGGAAGTTTCATAGTAAATACTCAATATAGTATGTTAGATCGAATACGTAAAAAAGTCGTGGTAAGGGTACTGTTTTCTTCTGACGTTCGATTATGTTTTACCACGGAAAAATATTTCGATTTCATATTTATTTAATGTTTTTTCATCAAATATCATAATTATTGTATTAAAGTTAAATTGAAACATACCCTAAATGTTATTCTGATATTTTCTAAACATATTCATGTGGACCTTGTTAAAATCTGTTCTGTAGTTTATAAGATTACCTGGTTCAAACAAACAGACAAACAAACAGACAAAAATTCTAAAAACTACCCTATCGTGTTCAGCTAACGATTTTAAGACGACCTGTGTATTTTTTTTCTGGATATCTTACAATTACAGATTTTTTTATGTCTACAGATTTATTATATGTATAGATATAGATGATATACGGGGTAGGAAGTATTAGATAATTTAAAAAGAATGTTGAATTTACTTATCATTTGTCTAGTGATTTTCTATCTAAGACTTACGTAGGAGTGATGACCAAGTTCCCATCTAAGTCCTGGAAGTAAGTGTGTAGAGCTGACATAACGAGGCCAAGCAGGAACAGTCCCACGAGCAGTTTCTTTCTGACCTCCAGGTTCTGGGCCAGCAGGAAGACTATGAGACCGACCGCATACAGCTGGATGTCCGCTGCTAGGTACCTATTGTAAGCATTAAAAAAAAACAGAAGAAACGTATGGAAAGTAAAAAAAAACAGTTATAAAAAGGACATTATTATTTGGTCAGAAATGAAGAAACGCTTCAGAAAGTATGAATATCTATTTTGTATTTTAGATACGTATAAGTACATTTTTAAACTTTAGTAGGTAACTATGTACAAACAAATATTTTTATTAGGAAGTCAAGAAACCAAGAAATAACATAAAAGTTTAGCTGTGAAAGCAACCGTCTAAAAAACAAGATAAGAAAAACACAACAGACATAAGCAAACACAATTAAAAACGTCCTTTTGTTTAGAGTCGATCGAAAACGTTAGAAAATAGAGTAGTAAAAGTGTACCAAGTATGCTGCATACAACGAGATTCATCGATGCAGTTGTTGATATACAGAAGATTCATCCACCAGTCTTTTCTGCAGTTGTTAAATTCTATAATCACAAATTTCTGAAACAATATAAGATAACCGTAACGTATAAATGTAAGTTCCAGTCCCATATGAATATCGAGATAGAAATAGCTTTAATTGTCATTTAAGGTGGTCTGAATCTATAAATAAAAATGCCAAGTTTCATCACAATCGGTTGTACTTTTTGCGCGAAGTAGTAAAATACATTAATTCACAGAAATACTTAAATAAATAAATATTGCAGGACATTCCACACATCGCCATTTAGCCCCAAGCTAAGTAACTAGACTTGTGTTATGGGTGCTAGACAACGGATATACTACTTATATACTCTTCTATTGTAAATAAATACTTATAATACATAGAAACAATCAGACCACAGACAAATATCTAAGCATAAATACTTGTCTGAGGCGGGAATCGAACCCACAACCATATGTTTGGCAGTCCGGCATGGTGACCATTGTGCTAACTGTCAACTTACAATGTTAATAGGAAAGGATTTAAAGGACGTTTATATTTAATTGATGTGTTCAATTGACTGACCTGCCAGAGTGGCCCAGTGCCGATATGCCGGAACCAAGTGGCAGTCAAAGCCAATGTAAAAGCGTAGGGTGGAGTCAATCTGTAAACAAAATACGATCATGAATGATTGAAATATTATGCTGGTGTTGATAATAATGAAACTGTCTTAAACATCAAAATTATTGTTAACGTATGCGTAATCTGAAAAAATGTGAAGTTTTAATGAATTTTGAAAATATGATAACTAATTTGATCGATAAAAAACGCTTATAAAAACTCACAAAAAATGGGGGATTTTATTAGGGGGATTTTTTAAAAGGTGTCGCGGACGTCTAAGTGTCGGGCGATCGGCGGGCTTTGTTTTGATTTTAATTGTAGTACCTATGTACCTAGTATATTTCAAAGCCGGTTGCCCGATAGTAGCTTTCTATAGATAGATGTATAGGTAGGTAAAGTTATAAAGTTGATTTGTTTGTAAACATTGGGTCTCTGGCTTAGGTACTATGTTGCTTGACCGTAAAGAGAGCACCCTTGCTTATTTTGTTATTTTCCTTGTTTTAATCTGGGAAATGTTAGTAAATACTGGTACTTCCTACCTATTTAGGGTTCAAGGAACACATAATATTTTATGTTTGTTGGTAAATAGTAAATTCATGTAAATTATGCGTATTAGCTTATATGTGCTAGCGCAGTAAGATGATGTAAATGACGAGTTTTGTGTTTTGTTTAAGGGCTTAGAGATGCTAGTTTGTCATGTAAACAATGTTTTAGTATGTCTAGGAATGGTCTAATGACCTGACGTTTTGTTTGTTTACCAATGACCTTAATCAATAGACTAGCCAGATAGAACATTAACCGCGTTCCATTTTATAATGGCGGGAGCAAGCGCGGGGGGGGGGGCGCGCCATGGATGATCAAGCCATCCGCCACTTCAGAATTGACACTACCTTTTGTACCTACAACATTTTATTAGAATTCGACACGTAGACGTAGAGGCTTTTTACAATAACAAGTTTATCAGCAAGGTATAATAATATACTTATTTATTATAAATACGAAAGTTTGTGTGTGTATAGTGTGTTTGTTTGTTACTTCTTTACGTACAAAATTTGAACCGATAGCGATGTTTGATATTGTTTGGCATTGGGGCTAGCTAGTTTAAGAGATAAAAGTAATTAAACACTGAGTTAATAAGTATTAACCTATTATTTAAGAGTTTTTAGGGTTCCGTACCTTAAGAGGAAAAATGGAACCCCTATGGGATCACTCATTTGTCCGTCGTCTGTCTGTTTCTTTGACCGTTCCACTTGACCGATTTTTTATAGGTACCTACTTACATCTATACCTATTAATATTATTAAGAGGTAATGTTGATAACATTTATGTTACCTACAAACCTATACTTATACAAGGGTTCCGTAATACCTACTACCTAATCTACTGCAAAATAAAAGAACATTTTTTTGCAAATTATTAAAATACTAGCTGCGCCCCGCGGTTTCACCCGCGTAAGTCCCGATCCCGTGGGAATATCGGGATAAAAAGTAGCCTATATGTTAATCCAGGCCTTTAGCTATCTACATACCGAATTTTATTGCAATTGGTTCAGTAGTTTTAGCGTGAAGGAGTAACAAACACACACACACAAACTTTCACATTTATAATATTAGTAGGATAGGATACTCTTCAAAGATCTTATACTTACAATCATCAACAAATATATTTCGAAAAAGATTATTACAGGATTTTATGTTGATAAAAAACTCTATGGCTCATAACTCATTAATAGGTACCAACTCTCACGTGATAACTTTTAAACGAAATATCCGATTGAGATGAAACAAAAAGTATTTTACTTCTACATAAATACTCTTGATAACATAATGCTTAATTTCGATAAAGATTAATATTACGATACATATTTAACGTAGTTTTTTTTCTTCAGACGATTTAATAATTATTTTGAACACAAAATCGGTTATTGTGATTAAACCATGATCGCTAGATATATGTTCTCGCGGACTTTTTTGTAGGTCTTAATGGGATCTACAAACCCGTAGTACATCATTTTGTTCTATTGTCAATAGTTTTTGCAGCGCACGCAAAAACAGGTTTTCGATTTTACACCTTGTGTTACAAAATAGCAATTTTATTACGGATCCCTAATTTTGAAAAAAAAAAACATAGCCTATAGCCTTCCTCGATAAATGGACTACCCAACACTGAAAGAATCATTCAAATCGGACCAGTAGTTCCAGAGATTAGCGCGTTCAAACAAACAAACAAACAAACAAACTCTTCAGCTTTATAATATTAGTATAGATGTGTACGAAACCCTCTCTCAGTTCACGAGTCCGCCTCGCACTTGACCGGTTTTTTGCTTGCCTCACGTCTATCTAAGTCATCAAAGGCAAATTCAGTCATATTAAATACCTATCTATTAAAACTTAAAAAACCACGTTATGTACTACCTAAATTATATTTAACATTACACTCAAATATTACGACAACCGTAGAAAATATTAATAAAAGCCAAATTCCACTATTGAATCGGTATTTCCAGTATTGAACAGGAAAGTTACCTACAGTCACCTCTGCTGTTCATACTCTTTGATAAATGACGCGGAACAAGTCACAACATGGCGGCTAAAAAATGGTGTTCGTATTTAATTTTCAATCGATAATATCTAGTTATTTACCTGTGGTAGGTTATTCCTTCTGCTCTAGAAATCTATCTAGTATTATTTGTGCAGTATCTTAATACGCAGTGTGTCATTTTTTGTAATTTTTCCGTATATTTTTAATTAAAAATGAAGGAGCGCCGTAATCTCTAAGAACTAGCAAGCGACTAAGTCTTGTGGTCTGAAATCGTATCAAATGGAAGGAATGAGGCAGTGTACGGCGCTGACGACTCTTGTATGTATATCTCTATGTTGTTTACATTCTGTAGTTAAGTACCTAATGTTTTGTGGAAAATTACCAAGTTCGTTCATATTTTGAAATATTGAATGAGAAAAGGATATCTCCTGTCTCGCTCGGAGGTTGTGTAGACAAAGACGGCAGTACTATGAGCGAGACAGATGATTTTGGCGGCACGCCGTCTGTTGTTTAGAAATTAAAAATTATACTACATAGTATAATTTGAGCGTTTGATATGTACCATAACCTGTTAAATTTTGTATGAAGTGGCTCGCGAGAGACCGGATAGGGGCCTTCCCTATCCGAGAGAGGTCGCCACCCGACCCTTGGCGTCGGAGATCCCACAGGAAGAGGAAGAAGACGAGGAGGGCGAGCTCCACCCGGCGCACGCCCCGACCCCAGGGACGCGGCCGTAGTAGCGGCCGCCGCATTGATCCCGCACCCATGGGCCCCCGGCCCGAAGGAGCAAACCCCCCTCATTGAGGGAGAAGAAAATCAGTCGGAAAATCAGTCGGGTGAAGTGGCTTTTATATTCACTTTTTGCGATCTACGGAATAAACGCGCTACTATTGTTATACATTAAGAAGAAAGAAATACAGTCCATTTGTTACGAGGAAAGTGGTGTTTTAATTCAACATCGAAGTAGAAACCCCCACAAAAGGGCTTAGAAGACTTTTGAAGAAAGTAAGTGATACAAATTTATATATATTTTTTAATTTTTTAACTAGAATTCGTATAATTCCAAACAGAATTGAGTTTGTACATAATGTCTTTTAAAATATCCGTAAGTTGAGCAAGAACCGGCGCGGCGCGGGCGCAGCGCGGTGTCGACGATTGCGAATTTCTTTAATTTTTTATACCACTTTATTAGAATTAAACATGCCTAAATAATAATTCAAATATAAAGGTACATGTATTCAAGTACTTAACATGTGAAAAACTTATGTAATCGCATTAGATTTTTAACTAAGCGCTAATCTTTATTTATAACTACTCCAACCTTCTGAGCGGCGCAGTCCCGATATCGGGTCCGCCTTAAAAACGTCACATCCGTCAAACGGCGCAGGCCCGATATGGGGACCAACGTCTTCACGCGACTATAACCTTTTTGACAATGGTTGCTTTAATCCTATGAACAATCTATGACCGGAAATAGCACACAAACATTCTCTATGGATTACAATACTCAAAAGACTTGAGTTGGAAACAAAAAACTGATAAAAATGAGTGATGAATGACGGGTCGCCATTACGATTTCGTGATTGATTGGTACTGTTTGTGGAAGTGTAGAATTGTGAAATTATACATAATTTTGTTGTTTTATCAAATGTTTTGTAGCGTTTGGGATACGGTCAAACTATTTACGTAATCGGATTTGTGTATTTCGTTGTATTTTTATTGTATTCATGATCGAAAGTCGGTGAGGTGTTTTTGCCATTTTCATGCAATTTCCGTACAAATTTAGCTAAATATGTTTGAAAATATGCTGTGTAATCGTAAATATCTATTTACATCATACTATCGGATAGGTATATTATCTAGCTAGCTAATGGTGTTTACGGAACTATGATAGGTAGTCTATATCAATTTTTATAGGTATTTTGCTGACGTGCGCATGATTTGCGAAAAATATATTTATAATAGATTATGGATGCGCACGATGCGCTGGTGCAGTTATCAACGGCGCAAAAAGACAGTCTTCACTTGGTTGTTGTTCGGGTATTGTATGTCTCTCGAATTCATTTTTTTATAAATAAAATAAACATGGCGCAATTCAAATAACAGGTCCTTAAGCTATACATATCAGTCATTTGTTTACATAATAGCTCTTTTGAAGTGGTCGTAAATGTCCTTCTTATGACCCAGCGCGTGCCGCTCACTGATGACGTTATTTTTGCTGACAGATATTTTTGATGACAACGTACTTTTGGTAGATGCGTCGGTCTCTGGGTTTTCGAGCCGTCTAGTCGTTAACCACGGAGAAAATAATTAAGTTTAGACCTTAGACTTTCGCACAATAATATTAAAGTTGTGAGGGTGGTAAGTGCTGGGTAATTTTAAACATTAAAATTAAGTTCGTTAATCTTACCTGAACCACCTTTTAATAAACTTCATAAGAAGTTGTTTCCAAGTAACACTTTCTTTTTCAGCTGAGATCTGAAGGTTGTAGATCAATAAGAAGCTGGACATGACAAAAAACGTCTGCATGATCAAAGTACCGTTCCGGAAGCAATGGGCTGCATAGCTCGAGTAGGTCTGAAGTATAAAACGTACCAAGGAAAATAATGATATCTACAGAATTAAGATATTTTTTAACTATAAAAGAGACTTACTGCTTCCATAAATTCTGGATTTTTCGCCATTACATTCATAGGTATGAGAGCATGGGCTGCTACGACCAAAACCGTAGAAATAACTCTGAAATTTTTTTTTCTTAAAATCAAGTTTTATTTTATCGACGTTCTAATCTAAAGGCAGTGATATGTCAACCACATCTCACTGTCTAAAGGCATTGACGACCCATTTGGCACAATGGTCACCATGCAGGACTGCCAAACGCAGGGTTGCGGGTTCGATTCCCGCTTCAGATATGTATTTATACTTAGATATTTGTCTGTGGTCTTTTTATATGTATTATAAGTATATATTTATAAAAGAAAAGTATATAAGTAGTACTTATATCCGTTGTCTAGCACCCATAACACAAGTCTAGTTACTTAGCTTGGGGCTAGATGGCGATGTGTTATTTATTTCGTTTAAAAGTAGGATGCATACTTGCATAGGTCTAAATCAGCTTGTATTGTTATGTGTTAAGCAATTGGTAGATAATTATTAAGTAGAATACGCGGCCAATTCTCATTAAGGCAATAGAAATAGAAATAATAAATTAACAATAAATTATTTGAAATAAATTATAATTAAAAAAAAAAATTTGCAGATTCTAAAAGTTGCATCATTTTTATAAGGAAGCTTAGATAAAATACACCTACTCAAAATGTACCTTATACCATTGATTGCCTTAAGTCTCTCTATCCGCGGATCCTGAACGTCATTGACTGACGTCAGTGATTTCCAGTTTCTTGACAACGAGAAACATAGTAGTATTTGCGGAACTAAAATAAAGATAACGATATTTAAACATAAAATCACAAAGACATACAATGTGAACCTGAAATGTGAAAGTCGGTTCATCCGTTCGGGAGCTACGATGCCAAAGGCAGACACATGAAAGTTATAACACCCTGTAGTTTTTGAGTCCAGGGGTTAAAAAGTACAATACTTATTAGGTTAGGTCCTTAAAATCTATATAATGAAGATGGTATAATTCTAGTAAAAAAAGTAGACATTCGGTCACAAGGTTGTAGTCATAGAAGAAATTATAAAACAATCTCATACAAATATTTATAAATAGATTAAAACATTTTTTTGCTTCTGTTGTTTGTATATATAGCCCCTGAAATTACTGCATCGTAAAACAGTGCACGAGGATTCATTAATCCTTTAGTGTAACATAGACATAGATACCGATATTCCTATGGGATCAGGAATCACGCTGTTGTAACCGCGAGGTACATACTGCCAGTAGTAGCGAACTCTTCATATCAAATCTATACTTAATATTATAAAGCTGAAGAGTTTGTTTGTTTGTTTGAACGCGCTAATCTCAGGAACTACTGGTTCGAATTGAAAAAATATTTTTGTGTTGGATAGTCCATTTATCGAGGAAGGCTATAGGATACTTTTTATCCCGAAATTCCCACGGGATCAGGAATTTACGGGGGTGAAACCGCGGAGCGCTGATAGTCTAAACTATAAAGCTGAAAAGTTTTTTTTGTTTGAACGCGCTAATCTCAGGAAATACTGGTTCAAATTGTAAAATTATTTTTGTGTTGGATAGTTCATTTGTCGTGGAAGGCTATAGGATATTTTTATTTTATCCCATTTTAAATCTATCCCCTTTATAATATTTAGTAGGTACCTATATTAATCTTATATGTATACAGACTTACCTACTCCATTCTTCGAATCTTTTGAACATTTGGCATCGAAAGAGCTTCCGACAATGTTTAGCAGAACAAAAACTATAACAACTATTCCTATAGCAACATCAAATGTATCTATTTTGTTGTCATTTTTACTTCCATCTTTTGATATACAATGTAAAATATCACGATCAATTAGTCTCACTTTTAGCATATATTTCTCGTAAATGGTTTCGTTAAGGCATGCCTCAAGGGTCAGTTCTAGGTTTGAAGAGTTATTCATTAGATGTTTACAGTTTGAACTGACACAGGTTCCGAGAAATGCTCGCGTGTGGTTGTAATTTGTTCGCGTTTTTTCGGAAAATTCCTGAAAATGAAAGCGATTGAGTATTTGAATATAAAAACTCCCTCACATAGATAACGATTGATTAATCTAAGATTTTCAGATATACAGGGCTTAGGTACATTAACGAATCCCGATAATACAAATATTAATTTTTCAACTAGCTAGTTTAACACGACCTGCATCTGATGTAGAAGAGGGCTGTGCTGATCAGAAACGTAGACGTAGTTGGCAGAGCAGTAGATGGCATCAGGTTGGCGGAGACATCGGTCGTATGGGTCCAGGAACACGGTTGGTGGCATCTTGTAGTACTCATCATCTGGTAATGTATTAATTCTTTTAAACTGATTTAAAAGAGGTTCATAATTTCAAATGGAGTACCTACGCGTAATTAGTGTGTTTTTTAGTTTTCCTATAATTAATTTTATAAACTTTAAAGTATTGTTTCCATATACATACTTATAATAGTTTATTCCGATAATTGATTAGTAAATTGAACTAAAATTTATGAATTTGTTTCATAAAAAATACTAATTTATTCATCAAATTAATAAATTATTGAGTGAGTAGATGAAGGTACCTACCTAATACATTTCATATGAAATTTAAAAAACAGTTGTTTGGCTCTTTTTTCACCAATTAGGTAGGTAAATTACTTTTTTCATGATAGTGACATAACTTACCAGTGAATTCGTATTGAACCGCTTCAATAACTCCCAATGAACTGGTGAACAATGCAAGCACAAATACCCATTTCATATTTTCAGATAAATATTAAGTATTAAAATAATTCACCCGGAGAATGTAGTTTAACGATCATCACCATTCATTGCTAGAGAATAGAATGACAAGCGATCGATAAAACTTGGATCTTAGGCCGGTTGTACACTTGTGAGTTCAGTTAGGGTCCATTTAGACCAGTGGTTCCCAGACTCTTTTGTTTCATAGATCACCTTCAAAATTTTGTTGGATCCGGTGGACCCCCTGCATATACATTACTACCAATTTCTAAATCTCGAAAAAGAAAGTGAAGATTAGATCTATCTAGGAAACTTGCGTTGCGGTTGAGTTTCAGCGACGAATTAACAGTTTTCGAAAAAATGATAGGAGATTATTTTCTTATTGAGAAGGTTTAATTTAGGTATCATATTGTTTGTGTTGTTATATTACCGTATGATGGACGGTGTGGCTCAATAAGTTATAAATGAAATTGAAAAAGGAACGTGGCATAGGGCCGGATAGCTCAAGTGGTAGAGCACTCGGCGCTATATTATAACGACATGGTCTGGGTTCGACTCCCAGTTCGGAACTATCCATTTTTTCCTCAATTTATTTATATATTGTCTTATTGAGAAGGTTTAATTTAGGTATTTAAAAAAAACAAGCCAACATTTTAGTTCTTCACTATAGAACCACTTTTCATCCACCCCTGCTTACGATTGTAGACCCCCATTTTTTGTCACGTCCAACGTCGAGTCTCCCGTGGACCCCTGGGGGTCTGGACCACTTTGGGAATCACTGATCTAGACGATTCGATTAGTTCACCCTATAACACAATAACTTATGCTCGCGATTTCGTCCGCGTTGTGTATTATATATGAGTCGGGCGATTATCCCTGTCTGCACTATAAAATGCAACCAAGGACAACCTCCGGTTTGGATAGAACTATTGATAAGATACAGGAGGTCTAGTAGGATAGTAACGGTGGTTTTTCCCCCTGGAGCACTAGGGACCGCGGGGTCGCTACTCCCCGACACCTCGCCTCAAGGTGCCCGCGGGCACCTTGTATATTTGTGTAATAAACAATAACAACATACTAAATAGGTATCAAAATACATTTTAATTATTATTCACTGACATGTTGACTCAGTATGTTGGCGTGAAATATCAAATTACAGTAACTCTTGTTAGGTACAATTAAATACATATAAAGACAGTCAGTCTGTCAATTTAGCACGTTCAATACTTGATTAGCATTTCTATTACTCGTCTAGCACTTAGAAACTTTCTTAAGACTTTTATGAAGTGTCGGTTGCCTGAAAACTTTTTATTCAACAAAAATAAAACTAACGACCATTCCCGCTAAAAATATTTGTTAATCTCTACTCAATCATAAATAATAATCTTCTATGGACCAAACTGAATTGCTCAACTGAATCATTGTTCTATAGAAATCGCATCGCATAGGATGCATCGGTCGCGCGATGATGGCGGACTAAGCCCGTCAGAGGCCCGGCCCGGCCCAGTTAAAAAAACCGGCCAAGTGCGAGTCAGACTCGCGCACCGAGGGTTCCGTACAAACCTGTAGGTATATAAGTAAATATACTATGTGATGTAACTAAAAATTTAAGATTTTCGGAATTTTTCCTATATGTGTACTTTATAACGTTGCTTCATGCCAAATTTCAAGATTCCAGGTCGTCTGGAAGTATCCTTTAGGTTTTGATTCCCTTGCGAGTAGTTGCGAGTTTCAAAATATGCGGCTTTAATTGCTGTATCTTTTGATTGCGTTGACGTAGAAGTTTGATTTTGTTACAGCTTAAAGATATTATAGACTTGAGTATTTGTTAAGAATTTCAATATAATACCACTACGCGTTCATGAGTAAAGGGGTAATAAGTTTAAAATTATTAAAAATATTTTTATTATATGATGTAACTAAAAATTTATGCTTTTCGCAATTTTTCCTTTATCTGTGTTATAAGACGTTGCTTCGTACCAAATTACAAGATTCTGAGTTCACGGGAAGTACCCTGTAGGTTTTGATTCCCTTGCGAGTAGTGGCGAGTTTCAAAATATGCGGTTTTAATTCCTGTTTCTTTTGATTGCGTTGACATAGAAGTTTGATTTTGTTACAGCTTAAAGGTATTATAGATTTGAGTATTTGATATGAATTTCAATATAATACCACTACGCGTTCATGAGGAAAGGGGTAGTAAGTTTAAAATTATTAAAAATATTTTTATTATATGATATAACTAAAAATGTATACTTTTCGCAATTTTTCCTATATCTCTGCTATAAGACGTTGCTTCATACCAAATTTCAAGATTCTGAGTTCACGGGAAGTACCCTGTAGGTTTTGATTCCCTTGCGAGTGTCGAAAATTTGCGGCATAAACGGGAGTATCTTTTGATCGCGTTGACTTAGAAGTTTGATTTTTTCACAGCTCCAAGAGACCATAGACTTGAGTATTTGATATGAATTTCAGCTTGATACCTCCACGCGTTCCTGAGAAAAAAGGTCTTGACAGACAGACAGACAGACGGACAACAAAGTGATCCTATAAGGGTTTCCGTTTTTACCTTTTGAGGTACGGAACCCTAAAAAATAGTTTTATAAGCTTTTTCATTACTCATACTCCGAAAGTAGGTCTAAAGGTGCCAGAAGAGCGTGTAGAAAGAAAATCTTTCAGCCCTAGGGAAAATCGCTTTCACTGACAGCCGTCATGTCAAATTATGGCTTCGCGCGGCTTGAGCATTGTGTTTGTAGCCAGTATCAGTATCATTACGCATTAGGAACCTCAAAAACCTAACCTTCTTGCTTTAGGTAACACCAAAGAATAACAATTATGGCTTCACACGGCTCATGCATACTACCAGAGGTAGTATGGAGTGTAGAGTCTCTCATTCACTCTCGTTATTATTTAGAATTTTATGTTTTATTCGTAATGAAAAGCACAGTGTTTACCTCGGGTAAAAGACTCATTAAGTCCCTCGAACTATTAGCGCCCTCGCTATGCTCGGGCGCCAAACTCAGTCTCGGGACTCGATGAGTGACTTTCACACCTAGGGTACAATATACTATTTTTTTCAGTTTACATTTGTATGTAACAAAAATAAGTGTTTGTTTGTAATAATCATTCCATATTTTTATCCCAAAGGATAGTCTTGCTGATAGATATTAATTCTTTGAAACAAACATATTAAGTAATTTCATTCATACTGTCCCTGAAAAAATGTAGTGAGGAGGTATGGCTATGACGTACCAAACTGCTTCACAAAAAACAAACAGTGTTTATTTTTTTCAAATTGTAAGTGATGTAGAGAACTTAGAACAAATTAAACAAAATTAAAAAAAATACTTCCTCTCTATGCTCATACGCTATTATTTTGCCAGAGACAGAAACCTGAAAATTATAGAAAACTAGAAAAATTAGCTATTTCCTTAGATTTGCCATACTATGTTTGTTTCCAGGAATTCATCTCTATCGGGAACACTATCGATTAGTATAAAATATAGGTGATTATTTTTTTTGGAAAATCAACAGGTTCGATTCCTAGGTAATGAGTTTTTCAAAAATCTAATGATGCAGTTTTAGTTTTTGTCAAAATGGGGCACACAACTGCTTTCAGCATTTTTTGCTACCTCTTATAGTTTAGGATATATCCCTGAAGGCCTATGTAATAAATTCAACCTGTATAATCTAAATAGGTTTCCTATAGAATTCAGGAAGGTATCAATATTAGAATTAGTTAAACCAAAATTAGGATAAATGGGATTAAAGGAACTGTCCCCCTGTAGTCGGCTATTTTCTTTTATATTTTTTTGCGACGTTACCTCTCTAGAGTATAGGGGGAGCCAATTCCTGTCAGCTGAGAAGGTAAACACTTTTTTTATCGGATAAGGATCACGATTAATACTTAAAAATTTGAAAAAAGGCTTATCCGTTCCTGAAAATATCAGAACACACTAATAAACTATTAGTAAATATCAACATAATGGAATTGTAATATATTTTGGCGGGGCGGCCCGCCTCTTAATCCGCCACACTGGCGCCAAATACTCCAGTTATCAACATATCAAGTTTTATCGGAATCAGTTCTGTAGTTTTAGTATGAAGAGGTCACAAATATTATAGTTATAATATTAAATAAGCATATCTTTTAAGATTTAAATTCAACTGACGAAAATGTTTAGTATCAACAGTTTTTCAACAACTTATAGGTATATAGAATCACAACATATACCTTATATACTTACTACGAATAACAGAGTTTTTACACAACAGAATAAAATTAACATACTAAAACATACACCTCCAACCAATAGAACTATCTCTCTGAGATCGGCACAGAAAAAAATATATATTTAGCCCATTACCCTCTATTAGACGCGTCATCTCATCGTTAACATCCATCTCTCTGATATCCTGGCTCACGAAGTTCATCAATCTTTTCTTAGATCGTCCTTCCTCTACATCGATACTCATCATTTCTTCTAGTCACAGCTGGGTCATCTTGACGACCTCTATGGCTAGTCGGGCGAACACCCGCCTATAACGCAGAAGGTTGTGGGTTCGATTCCCACCTCAAACAAATATTTATGTACATATATTTGTTTCTAGTGTTGTAGGTGTTTCTGTATGGGCGTACATATTAAGTATAAACTTATAAATGAGTATTGTATCCGTTATCTGGACACCATAACACAAGCCTAGTTGCTTAGCTTGGGGCTAGATGGCGGTGTGTAATGTGTCGAACAATATTTATTTATTTATCTTCCTTCATCCCATAAGCATACCTACTCAAACATCTTTTTCTGTAACTGAAGCTGCCTTGTCTGTCTGTACTAATCAAATTATAATGAAATTCTTAGATTGGAATCAAAGGTTTTGCTAAGGAAAAGGTTAAAATGATTGCTCTATTTTACTCTAATTTTGAATATCACAATTATTAATTATATTTATATGTATAATTATGAGTCCTTCTTCGCATCAGACTTGCTCGGTTCCAGTAGCATCCTGGTCAAGTGTCTGAGAGGAGCCTCAACAGTGAGCCAGAAGATGAACGCGTTCAACCAGGTGAACACTATCATCCAGTTTACCGCCTCAGTCTGGAATTTAAAACAGATCCATATTTTAATGACAATTCATCTTGGTATTCGTAGCTAAGACTTGGTGTGATCAGGGGCCCAACCGCGCTAATTGCGTCGGCTTGAAGCCGACGTCGATATCCCAACCCGCGCCTCACAATGGGCGGAATTTTGGGCCTGACTTTCATACAAATTTTGAAAATTTTCGTTGTATTTTTCAACACATTCAACATAAGTGATTCCGGTTATTATTTTAAAAAAATTACAATGTCATATTTTGTGGGGTTTTTTAAAAATAACATAACCAGAATCACCTATTTTTGAATGTTTTGATGTCCCCGACAATCCTGTATACTTAAAACACACGAATAAAACAACTTTATTTTTCAAAAATCAAATGAAAATTCTGCCCAGTGTGAGGCGCGGGTCGGCATAAGCCAACGCGTTGGCTTGAAGTCGACGCACTTACCGCGGTAGGGGGGCAGTTCTCAATTTTGTCTGATAACGTTAGCCGTGAAGACAGGGAAATACCCTGGGTCAACTTTTGTTCTACAGATTTATTCATTTTCAATCATTTTATTTGTTCGTTTAAAACTCACCATTCTAAAAAAGGAAATGTGGAAGGTAGCCGTATAGAGACCTGTCCAGATTCTGATGAAAGCAACGTGGAGGAGAAACGCGGAGTAGGAGACACGGCTCAGCAGCTTCCAGCCTCCCCACTCCACTACGCCTCGATACACACCTGGGGGTATTAGCATTCATAAGTTATGTTAGACCCCACTAAATACATAATGGATTAATTCTTTTCACAGAGTTTTCCTTAGGGTACTATTATTTATACTGTGCTAAGGGCGCGACCTCATCGGGAAGCCATGGCAACGTTGCCAGCTACACTTTTTAATAAATAACGATTCGTTAAAATAAAGAATCTACCTATCGGCCATTCCTGGTAATGGAGCGAAGTTCATACCACCTATAAGTACTTACTTTCTAATTGAACAAAGAACCCGAGAAGTAGAGCAGCGATGCAAAGAGCAAAGAGCGGCTTGTTGAGGGTAGCAGCGAGTACGTGGTACTCTACGCCCAGTCGAGGGCCGTCGTAGAACACTTTGTGAGACATTACGATGACACCCCCTAAGGGGAAGAGAGACCAGAATACTGGACGCCATTTCTAAAACAATAATTTTATTGAATGAGAAAAAATAAGCAAGTTTTATCCGAATTGTGTCATATCATCAAAAGTATGAGGAACCCACCTTATACTTGCCAGCATCAAAGCCATTCTTCTGGAGGTGGTAGACGAGGTAGCCCAAGCTGAGTCCGATGACATACCCTGACAGGTTGGTGTGTCCACGACGGTACACATGGTTGTACGTCGGGTCGGTTACGAAGAAGTTTATCACCGTGCTGAGGATAAACAATTGCGGTTAGGATATATTTAGTTAAAGGGAGTCATCCGTATCATAACCCTTGTTAATGATTACCAATGAGATTAATAGTGACTGTATGATTTTTCAACATTTGGTTCAGGGAAAAATTACTTTTCTCTGCACGATTCTAAAGAACCCCAGCTTCCTAGAGACAAACCAACAGAATACAAAAGCACCACGCACCTGACTTGCCTTCTGCGATCCTGGATGAGTCCGTTTTTTTAAGGAACACTATCACTTTCAGAATTTTTGTTTTTAAGCGGCGCCGCATCAACCGTTCTCCATTAACAAAGAGAGAGGAAGTTTTTTGTTTGAGGTATAGATGTCGCCAGGCTGTCAATATTAGCCAATGCAAGTGCTGCGCGTCAGTGAATGGCGCGCTCCTATTGGTTGAAATTCCAGGTCGGTGGAGCGGTCTTCGATTCGTGCAGAGGCACCGACTAAAGCGGCGCGAATTTTAAAATATACCGCGAAGACGGGTACTGTGACTGTTTAGTGATTACTTACTTAGGAGTGATGAGCAAGTTTCCATCTAAGTCCTGGAAGTATGTGTGTAGAGCTGTTGTAACGAGGCCAAGCAGGAACAGTCCCACGAGCAGTTTCTTCCTGACCTCCAGGTTCCGGCCCAGCAGGAAGACTACGAGAGCGACGGCATATAGCTGGATGTCCGCGGCTAGGTACCTATTGTAACCATTACATACAGAAGAAACATGAGGAAAGTAACAAATTGAAGGTTCAAGAATGACATTATTATTATGAAACTTTTAAGAATCACAAGATACATCTTTAAAAAGTATAAAAACCAATATATTACATCAAAATATTCACAATTCAAAACATTAAACCAGATATATTTATGTCTATAAAACAAGATAAGATATTCCATCCATTAATATAAACATAATAATTGACGAAGTCAAATTGAGACCCTACTACTTTTTTAAGTCGATTAAAACCAGTATATAATAGAGTAGTACCAAACTTGTGGCATACAAAAAGATCCATCGATGTAGTTGTTGATATAAATAAAATACATCCACCAATCTTTTCTGCAGGCGTTTGATTCTTCAACTACGACTTTCTGGAACAATATAATATCCTTTTACGAATTCCCCCACCAGTAAGGCGAGAGGCGGCGGGACCCAGCGGGTGAGTATAAAAGCATTAAATAAAAGCCAACTCGGAGCTTAGCTCGGGGTCACTTCCTACGCAGCACTCATCGGGAGTGCACGTGTCGTTCGTGGCTTGTTATAGACACATCGGTATAGAAGTAGCATAAGTTTTATTTAAAGTGCTCCAGCTATCTACATGCTAAGTTTCATAGCAATCAGTTGTCGTTTTTGTGGGAAGGACTAACAAATTAACACTCATCTACATAAAAAAAAAACTAATAATATTCGTATATTCTACTGTCTTACCTGCCAGAGTGGCCCAGTGCCGATATGTCGGAGCCAAGTAGCAGTCAAAGCCAATATAAAAGCGAAGGGTAGAGTCAACCTATAAACAAAATTCGAATATTAATAATTGTTTATAGGAGAAAATCTAGTGGAGTAGGAGTTGCGCAAATCTAGTGTCTAATAGAGGCGATGGTCGAGCACATGCACTTGGCCTTAAAGGCTAATCTGATCAAGTTCAACGCATGTTAAGCCCAGGCGTGTCTGTTCTCCGATAAGGTGCATTAACACTAACTCTCAACTTTGGCTCCTACATAGAGTTTTGTCCTAAATAGACAGTTGCTCAACTTGTATCAACCACAAATCCGATCGTCATGCATGGAGTATTGTTCTCACCTCTGGGGCAGTACAAGATACCACCAGCATCTGTCCATTAAGAGCAGAGCCAAGACGCTCATCGGCGACGATAAGCTTGCTAGTCAGAGGCTTGCACATCGTAGCAAAATGTCTAGGGAGGTGCAATAGAACTACACAACCTAACTTTGCCATCTCTCGTCGATCAACCAGGCAAACTGATACATAATATGCGACACCGATTCATGGTGCAAATCCCAGACACCCAAATCTATTTTGCTTCGGCATTCCTTATTCGTACAGCAAGGCAATGGAATCAGTTGCCTACATCTATCTTTTCTGATGTGTACCGTTCGGGGATCTTCAAGTCCCACGTGAACTTTTCCAAGAGAGCATTAAATCTTAGATGTAACGCGAGAGGTCTCAGACCTATGATTTGCCAAAATATATTATATTGGTGTTCGTCATAATGAACCTGCGTTCTCCAAGGGTATAATCATTAAGTTTAAACATAGCTTCCAGAAGATAAGGGCGAGTGTTTGTTAGGCTTAACCATAAGCACACCTTTTAACCTTTTAATCTTACCTGAACCACCTTTTAATAAGGATCAAAAATAGTTGTTTCCAAGTAACACTTATCTTCTCAGCCAAGATCTGAAGGTTGTAAATCAATAAAAAGCTGGACATGATAAAAAACGTCTGCATGATCAGGGTTCCGTTCAGTAAGACATGAATCATGGGGACCGAGTATATCTGGAATATAAAAATAAGAAAGTTAAACAAAATATTTCTACACCAACAGAAAAAGGATTAGCAAAATCGGTCAAGTGTTCACACGTGATGCCGTGACGGGACGAAATAGGGATTCATTTTTATATAAAAGATAGATATATAGATAAAAGACACCTACTTACTTCTTCGACAAATTGTGGATTTTGACCCAATACAATAGCAGGTAGTAGAGAATGGGCTGTTATGACCAGAGTCATTGAAATTGCTCTGAAAAAAAAAAGTTAACTAATAGTCACGTTTAACTCACAATTAAGACGTTTGTTTTAATCGAGAGCGAGTGCTGGAGGAGGAATCGAGGTTGTAGTATTTTTTTATAGTGCGTAAGTCAGCACTATGCATTTAATAAATCCGTAGTATTTATTTCGTTTTAGTAGAATGCATAGACTAAACCTGCAATGTAACCTTGCCAAGAAGTAGATAATCGGCGTTTTCTCGTCACGGTTACTAATAGGTAACCAGCTTTTGCCCGCGAAAAGTCATCAGATCTTCATCCAATTTTTATGGGACCACCTGTAAGTTATCCCCTTTCAAACAAAAAAAGAATTTTCCAAATCGGTCAAAAATATACGCGACGAATTGAGAACCTCCTCTTTTTTTGAAGTCGGTTAATAAATCATTTTAGATTGTACTTTTCATAAAAATCATAAAATTATGATCACAAACACATCAAATATCTACTAATTAGGTACTTAGCAAGAAAATAAAAACGGACCTTATGCCATGGATTCCTTTAAGTCTTTCGATCCGTGTATCCTGAATATCATTGAATGAAGACTTCAGCGCTTTCCAGTTTCTTGACAATGAAAAACATAGCAGAATTTGTGGTACTAAAATAAATGTAAGAATATAATGTATACTTAAACTTACATACAGAGCTTACATAATTAAAGTCAAAGTCAAATTGTTTTATTCATTAGAATTCATACAATGCATTATTACTCAGAAGCGTCCTAATTACTTAGGTAAGGTTCATAAATGAATATCTATCTATCTATCTATCTTAAAATCAAGAAAGGATGGTGTAATTCTTGTACAATGCGAAGATAATATTGTATAGAAAGAACTTTTATCTTAAATATTAGGACGTATTCGGGCAAACAGATTTTAAGGACACCGGCATGCACAAAAAAGTTTGACGTCATCGCCCACGTTCTATTATTGATAAGGTAAGCAAAGCGACTTATTATCGGTGCTATGGTTACTATCAATGTTTTATTATGACGTTATCACGTAAAATTATAGTCCGTAAATCGACTTTACAGACAACCAGTAGTTTTTTTAATATACCTATTTTGTACCTATCGTATTTACGATACTATATAGCCAGGTAACTATATTGTTACATTATTTATATTATTTTTTATTAATATTAATCTTAAACGCAGACTTACCGACCCCATTCTTTGACTCTTCCGAATAATTGTAATCGAATAAGCTTCCGATAATGTTTAATACAACAAAGGCCATAGCGATGATTCCTACAGCAACATCAACTGAATCTATTACTGTTCCATTATTATTATTACTACCATTTTCTAATATGCAGAACAATCCATCATCAAGTCTTACTTTGAGCATATATTTCTCGTAAATGGTTTCGTTAAGGCATGCCTCAAGGATCAGTTCTAGGTTTGAAGAGTTATTCATTAGATGTTTACAGTTTGAACTGACACAGGTGCCGAGAAAAGCTCGCGTGTGGTTGAAATGCTTTCGAGTTTGCTTTGAATATTCCTGAAAATGAAAGCGATTGAGTATTTTGATCTGAAAAACTTCCTAACATAGATATCGATTGAATAATTTAAGGCTGCTATAAATAGTTAGGTATGTACACTAGCTTAATTTTAGCAGTGTGTACAAAGTTTAACACGACCTGCATCTGATGTAGAAGAGGGCTGTGCTGATCAGAAACGTAGACGTAGTTGGCAGAGCAGTAGATGGCATCAGGTTGGCGGAGACATCGGTCGTATGGGTCCAGGAACACGGTTGGTGGCATCTTGTAGTACTCATCATCTGGTAAAAGAAGTTTATAATCTAAGAACGGATTTGTCATATCTACTATTGGATATTGGTAGACTGTAGAAAATCTATTGAAATTTGATTAGATTCTTTGCCATATAAACTAAGAATTATCCTATCTAAAAATAAATACATGTTTTCTATTCAGACAATCATAAACTCATGCCATTAAGTGAATGAAATTGAAAAGTACATTTAAACAAAATCGATAAGACTCAACATTTTACATTAATATCATAAAGACGAAAAAAAAATCTGTTTGTAATGAAAAGGCTTTGCAACTACTAGACCGATTTTGATGAAACTTATTTTCAAACATAGGTTTGGTGCAATACCTACCTGTATTTTTATAAATTTTTAGCTTAGTCTTAAAACGTAGTTCAATTTTAAACTTAGTTTTAAATGCAAGTTATTATTAGAAAAGGTAAGATAATATTACCTTTATTTGAGAAAAAATAAATAAGGAAGTGTACAATAAATATCTAACCTAATTAGTTGTAGGAAATACGACCATGCTTTTATGTTTTTTATTAAAAGAAAATAAGAGAATAAATTAAGAGATTAGAAAATGAAAATAACCAAAACATAGAGGCATAGTCATGGCAGTTATACATTTTATGGCACAAAAATATTTGTGCTAGTGTCATTATCCAGGGAGGAAAAAGTCGACTACGTTTGTACGGAGAGAGCGCCGGTACCCTTTCACCTTAATTACTTTAATAGTGAAAATGACCACTGTAGTTTAAATATGTATAGCCAACATGTCTTTTATTTATTTAGCGTAAAAGTGTCATAACTTACCAGTGAGTTCATAATTAACAGCTTCATTAACTCCTAACGAACTTGTAAATAATGCAAACACAAATAACCATTTCATATTTTCAGATACTAAATAATGAAACTGTTAATAAAAAAATCAATTTAATAATTCACCGGAAGAATGGAATTTAACGATCATCAACATTCATTGCTAGAGAGTAGAATGACAAGCGATCGATATAACTTAGATCTTAGGCCGGTCGTGAACTTGTGAGTTCAGTTATTGTCGAGGTTATCAGTTCGCCCTATATGTATAATATAAATCACGTAGGTAATACTAATATAATTTAGTATGTTATATAATTCTTGTAACTGTTACAGTAATTATATAATATTCTATTTATAAATAAAATTCTAAGCAACACTAAACCTACACAACATCATATAAAATTCTGACATATACCTACCTACTATCATTTGAGGAGTTAAATATACTTGTAATTGCAAATCGGCAATTGTTGTTTTTACGCATTCTTATAACACGTAGGTACTCAAGGAAATTCGGACGGTTTTTCATTGATTAACACTAGATGAATTTTGCCACGACGTTCCTAGGAGCTTCACTTCCCTCCTTATTTAGCTTCTAACAAAGACGTAAGATTACGACTTTATATAAAAGTATCTTTTATGTATTCTATCTACAATATTTATTATATCCTATCCCCTTTGGTTTTCGCAAGTGACTGATGACATAGTAAATATCGGATTAAATAGTTTTAGTTATTTTTTGGAGGACCTGATGAAGGCTAACGATGCTGCAGTTGCAGTGGCTAACTATTGGGAAGGAAAATTTGGCCTAGTGCCCTCGTCCGTTCCAACGTATCAACTGGGTAGGAATGGTTTTTTTCAACTATCTCTAATGGGAGAGATGACTGGTAGAGCGTCACTGACTCAAAAAGAAGAAGAAGAAGAATATATTTTTTTGTAGATATAATTTTTGTACTTATTTTTTGTTTTCTTTTTTTAATAAAATACTATTTTACTTTTAACTATAAACACAACTTAATATGTATAATTTGTTCACAATTACGTTAGTATTTATGTATACTTCTAATTAATTCAATGACTAATCATTTTAATTTTACAACTAATTTCACCTTGCAACTTGAACATTCATTTTTATAGATTTTGTCGCTTGTTTGTTAAGTATTTAGAAATTCCCTAATTAGTTATAAGTATCTAATTATTTATTACAAGTATAATGCTGCCTCTACACTATGGGTCATGATGGGTGAATATAAGCCATTACGATCTATTGTATTGAAGGCATAAAATAGCCTAGCCTCTTTTGAGGAAAGGTGTATTTAGGATTAGGATAGGAGCCAACATGATTATTTTCACTAAAAGTACTAAAGTTATTAAAAAAGAGTTGTGTCCATGTTTCAGGTAACCAACTTAACCCAATCTCAAAATTTTCAAAAAAATGTTTGGATTTTCAAAAGTCATACAAGAAAGTCGATGCTACGCTATCTTATATAATTACCAATAATTCTGTATAAACAATACGTACATAAGGAAAAATAAAAGTATAAAAATAACAGTAACAATTTATTGTTAAGAAAATAAATAAGGTAATTTGATAACGAATCGTAAAGAGAAACCTTGGTAATAATTTCATTACTACGTTGGTCATGGTAGGTAATTTATTAGTAAGTGTTAGGCATTGTAAGAAAGGAGTAGTCAATACAATGTGTTTGGAGATCTAGGCGAACAACTTTTGTTTTGTTCGTAGACATAAATTTCTTTATTTTCATAATGTACCTAAAGCAATTATCTCAGTTTACCTGCGTTTAATAAGGGCCACCTACCATCTTAATTAAAAACTAAATATTTAATAAAAACTAGCTGCGCCCCGCGGTTTCACCCGCGTAAGTCCCGATCCCGTGGGCATATTGGGATAAAAAGTATCCTATGTCCGTCTCCTGGCTCTAAGCTACCTCCCTACCAATTTTCACCCAAATCTGTTTTGCCGTTCTTGAGTTATAAGTGGTGTAACTAACACGACTTTCTTTTATATATATATAGATAAGGAAAACTACTTAAAAACAGGTCATTAGATAAGTTTTGCTTTATTGTCAATCTGAAAAACCATTCATTTGTTCGTTTTCTTTTTAGTTTTTCACTAATCAAGGTTTTAAAAAAACCTTTAGTGACCTTTATTACTGCTGGTAATACGGTATTAAAATAATGTAATTAAGTCACCGGAATGTTGAAACAATTTTGCCATTCTTCTATTTTTATGTTCATTTACAACACTCTGGCGAGGATCCTATTATGACTTCGTATTCTACAAGATGGAGACTGACGCGAGTGAAACTGGAGGACACGTTAGTTCACTAATAAAATACAACCGGATTTGAATACAATATGACAGTTAAGGTCCTTTTTGTCAGGTGCATTAGAATCATTGCCAATCTGTAGGTAGTTAGATGTTTTCTTAATATTTTTAAACTGATTCAAGAAGTAATGCAATTCCTTGTCCACCACCGATGCAAGCTGAACCGATGGCACGTTTCACTCCACGACGTCTGAAACAAGGGTTTAAACATTAAGGACGGCTTGCATGATCTTTAACAACAGCTAAATGCATCTAACGGATAATCTACAGTCTTTATTTCAATAGGTAATCACAAGGTTGATATTATTTTGTCACTTTGACAGTTAGTTAATCAAGTTTAAGGTCTCTTAAACGCTTTTAATATCTGTTGTGCAAGTCAGCCTCAGGTATTACACGAATATTTCAGAGTATCTCCTCAGGTTGTTCCGTCGCGATTGTTCAACCATTCTCCAACAACTTAGCATGGTCTATTGCATACCTCATCTCATGAGCTAGATGTGCTGTTATCCTGGCTCCAGAGGCTCCAACAGGATGTCCCATGGCTATGGCTCCACCGTTCACGTTGAGCTTGGCCTGGTCCAGCTTCAGCTCCTTCGCACACGCCAGTGTCTGAGCTGAGAACGCTTCGTTTATCTGGAAAAAGAAGATTTCTTTTTGCTGAAGCTTTAATGGTTTTGCTTTGAATATAAGTTAAGCATAATACTTAATCAAAATAATAGAACTTACATAGCTAAGTGTACATACATATTTCTAATAGAATTTTAAATATTCAGACAGTAATATTTTTTCATTTATTCATACACAAACAAAGCATAGGTACCTACATGATTCCGGGTTTCAAAGTTGGCTGACTTTAGTGAACTCCTAGAGTATTTGGCCTAATTCGAAAACTTCAAATAGGTACCTCAACAAGATCCACGTCATCAAGTTTCAAGCCAGTCACTTTGAGCAAGTTCTGGATAGCAGGGACGGGTCCGATGCCCATGATGCTAGGGTCGACGCCCACATACGACCAGCCGACCAGCCTCGCGAGGGGGGTCAACTTGTGCTGCTTGATAGCTTCATCGGTGGCCAGGACTATAGCACCAGCTCCATCGTTTACTCCCTGGTAAATGTCAAAATGTAGTTATTTCATTTTGTAAAACTTATATACCAGTGTCACCTTCACAATCGCTTGGTTTTAAAACATTTACAACTTGGTGTACAGGACCTCGATCATCACGCTTAGTCGTTTTTTTAATTGCTTTCTTTTCGTTATGTCATTTTTAAGTTTTTGGGGGAGATCTATGTTTAGCAATGCACATCCTGTAGGTGACGAAGTATATAATTTTCAACTTACAGAAGAGTTACCAGCGGTAACAACGCCGCCCTTCCTGAACAACACGGGCAATTTGCTCAGCGCCTCGATACTGACGTCGGCCCTTGGGTGTTCATCCTTATCTACCACGACGTCTTGCTTCTTCACCTTCACAGTGATCGGGGTCAGTTCCGCTTTGAATGCTCCGGCGTCGTGGGCTGGGACGAAAAACACAAATAGGTTAACCTGCCTATTATAATCAATTGAGTTTATGAAATTTTTAACTGTACATGCCTTTTTAAAGTACACGTACAAAATCTGAGACATCAGCTTAAAACCAGAAAGCTAAAGCAGATATTCGGATATGATTTATTTTCCTCACCAGCTTTCCACCTTAGCTGTGACTGTAGCGCGTACTGGTCTACTTCCCCCCTCTTGAGTTCGTATTTCTCTGCAAGATTCTCTGCAGTCTGTGGCATTGTGAAGTTGCAATAGCTATCTAAAGACGCTGCAGACATGGAGTCTTCGAATGCGATGTTCACCCCGAGAGGTACACCGAACCTGACGTTACGGACCACGAAGGGAACCGCTGACATGTTCTCCGTGCCACCTGCTAGGGATACTTGAGCGGAACCGGTTAGCATGTCCTGGGAATCAATTAAAGTTCAGTTACTCTAAGATAATATTAGTTTCATTGGTATTTAAATGATAGTTTCAAAAAAATCCTTATACAATAGGTACAATAAATAGTAAACTACAGTGAACTCTAGGTCGCTATTTAATCTTGATATTTGTGAGCATGATCACAAAAAACCCTTGAGTTTCTTGTGCCTTCTCATTGGTGGGCCCGTTCCTAAAGCCTAACTTGTTTTCCAAATGATGAAAGAATTTTGACTTTTTCGCTTTTGAGTTTTGAAATCCACTGAATCCCCCAAACAGTAGATTCTGGTGGATGGCAACGATGGCGATCTAGTGATCAGGTATAATATACACCATGGTGACATTTCTTTACAATCCACAAATAGATCTATACCTAGGTGTGTTTACCTGAGCACTGTTGACGATAGCCTGGAATCCTGACCCGCAGAGCCTGTTGACTCCGAGAACAGGCTTATCCTGAGGTACTCCTGATTTTAGAGCCGCGTGACGAGGTGACAGCCCTCCGTCTGATGATACACTTAGCTGGAATAGAAGCGTCAAGATTTAGAAATGTAAGAGTTGTTTTTGAAAATACTGGCTTTTATCCGCATCTTCGCTGATCGCTAATTAACTAGGTGATTTGATTTGATGATGATGATGACATCTTGATGACCTACATGATTTGATAAATTTTAATGTTTCATTGTAGATGTAGGTATTCGATTTGAACCACGATAACATCTTTCTTTCTTTAGAGATTCAGATAACTTAGACGTTTTCGGCTTATTTTTTTATTAAAATGAAAACGGTTACCTATTTGGCATTCCTATTAGTTTTTTTTTTTTCAAATGATAGATCAGCGTTTGGTTGGCCACTCTTAGTGGCAAGAAATGCGCAGCTATGGAAGACTCTCGTTTCGGAGGCCAAAATCCACTTTGGGTCGCTGACCCAGAGAAGTAAGTAGTAGGGTACCTACCGTATATACTTGTCCAATATTAGCAGTATCGATAATCTCAGGGGCGATACCTCCAGCCTTGAAGGCATCTTTGGCAGTCGCAGCTAGCAAATCCGCAGGGTGAATGTCGCGCAGCATGCCACCCATCTTGCCGAAGGGCGTTCTCTTCGCTGCTACTATGAATATACCTGGAATATGGAGGTAGAAGAATGTTTTATGTGATTTTCTGAGAATAAGATCCCGGCCCACAGCTGTTGGTATTTCGGGATGCGAGACCACATGTAATATTTCATTTATTATCAAAAAGTGGACTCTGTACTCGTCTAATATTTTATTTCGAGTGAGTATCTTGTAATCTTAAATCTAAAAAGGCAAATGACTTCATAATTCAGTGATTTTATCTAAATCAGCAGCATCATTCAATTTACCATTGTTAGTAATTGGTTAAGTAAGGTGAAGTAAAGGCTCAGTGGGAAACAAAAACAATACAACAATTTGGCAATGAAGAATTTTCCCAAGTTGGACATTTTTACTACAATATATAGATGGTGGCGCCATCTTTAACTGAACAGTAACTTTGTCAGTCACTATCACGTTGGACATTGAACCATTTAGTACGTTATTAGCACATAGTAGTAAGTAATACAAAACTTTGTTGAAAATGCTACTTTAAGTAACGATAGTAAGGTTGATTTCAGCTCGTTAGTGTATCAGCTGATACGACGTTATCTCAGTTTATCTTTCAATTACCCAGTGTTATGTTTATCAAATATCAACTATCAACAGGCGATTTTTTTATATTTAGACTTTAGAGCTTCAAGATTTGGACAGCAGATGTAGGTAAATACCAAATGTAAAGATTTTTGTTTTGTGGATAGTAAATTTTATTATTCGCTATATCTAAATGTATAAAACTTGGTAAACACGAATTCTAGAACCAAAAATACATTTGAGAAATCACGATTTCTCTTACCGGTTAATAAATAATGAAAAACACTAAAAAGCTCTCAAAAAAGTTAGCAATTGTGTTACAAATATTTCAAATTCATCGGAAAATATAAAGTATTTTCTTTTATCAGTAAAAATTCGTGATAATAAGTGAAAATACCTTTATTAATAGCGACGGCCATGTTTATGTTGTAAGCGCGCGCGCACGTCGTCTGCTAGCTCCGCCACACCGGTTTATGTGTTGAATATTTATCATTCTGACTAAGTAGGTAGGTACATATACATACATGATAATGTATTTCGGTTTATTTAAGTAAAAAAATACCTATCTACGAGATTTAGTTTTATCATTGGTAGGTACCTTTTATGTAATAAATGTTCTGGATACATGGTAGGTAGGTACCTATATATATATTCGGTTACAGGCTCATATTTATAAACAAATATGAAATTCAGAACAGCTTTTTGCTATATTTAGAAGGACTATTTTTTTACCTATGTAAAAAGGTATCTATAGGTTACTTATCTACTTTTGTTTTTCAAATACTCAACTACTATCTACATTATACCAATTTCTTGCTTAAAATTTATATTTAAAATGCCTTTTTCACGGTACACCTAACACTAGTATAAAATATCTAGTTAAACTTACTTATTGTCGACTAAACTTCAAAATCCCTGTATGACGTAGTAGGTAGGTAGAGTATAATATTCGTTTTTTGTTAACGAATTAAATACAGCTTATATTATCACATCTACATCTACACTATTTACACTAATAAGTACAATAAAAAGGAAAGGTTTTTATGTTTTTTTGTTTATAACGAATTGGCTCTAAAAAAATCTGGTCCGATTTTGATGAAACTTGGTATGAGGATACATTGACCATTAGGGATCGGGAGTTACGCGGGTGAACGGAGGGCTGCTTTTAGCAAATAAAATCAATAAGTAATATCGTTCTATATTCAGACCTCGTCTACATCTACCAAGAGGCTTGTTTATGAACCAAAGACCCAGTACACTGTCGTTATCATATTATTATCTGTAAAACTCATAAGTTTATATCATAGGTGCCTTATATCACTGTTATTACCTAAATAAAGGTTTAATCTCTCTAAAATTAAAGTACCCACCTTATTAATTATTATATTAAGTAGGTAGGTAGGTAGCCTATGTTAGTTTGGTTAATTAAATCTTCCAACGATCCTGCTTCACCGGACATATAGTTTTACTGGTGATAAGCACCAAATTGATTTTATTTTATATGTCTATCGTATTCTCTTTATTTTTTGTTTCTCGTTTATTAATTTAGTACTTTTGCACTGCACATGTCAGTGTTCGTATGTTTGTCTCTTTACTTTTCTAAAATGTCTGGTTTCGTGTGCGTTACCAAATAATGTTTCTCTATTCTATTTTAATAGTCTCCTTTGTTTTCGGTAATTTCGGCAAATCCACAGCGTCATTATTAGCTTGTAGAGGCAAAATTACTATAACATGTGAGAGGGAAAAATTGTAGATAATTAAATCTTGAATTGGACCATTTTTAGGTATGCCAAACAAACATGGCGTAAAGGCTCTAAATTGATTTTAACCGTACGATTTTTTAAATTTCTTGTCCCATGATAGACATCTTATTTTGGAAAGAGGACATTTCGATTTTGCCACATGATGTCCTAAAGCGTCATTATGTTTCATTTCCATGTTTTAATAAAATAGTAGGTAAGATGAAAGAACTATGAAATTTGCCACTGGTTGCCACAAATGTACCTATTAAATCGTGTGAAGCCAATATAAGTAGGTATGTGAAAAAGAAAAACATGTTCTACTCTTCTGTGTACTTTATTAGAGTATTTATTTGGGACATAACAGGCATATAAAAAGATAAAATAACGTTTTTATAACAATACAATTATTTTTATAAAAATCTTATAGTTTGTGACTAGTTAATAAAATCCGATTCAAAAGACAATAAGTGAATTAATTTCTTTTTAAAATGTTATAAAAATATATCTTCTTTTTCTCAATACCAAATGACGTAATTTTTTTTAGATTTATTTTGAAGTGTTTAACATATAACTTGATTGTGCTTATAAATAGATAATAGACTTAAGTTAGTTAAGTTATACAGCTTCGATCATGACTGCGATTCCTTGACCACCTCCGATGCATGCTGAACCGATAGCGCGTTTCAGTCCGCGGCGTCTGAAAAAAAAAAACATTATAATTTCCATCCTCTATTTTACCCTCTAAAAAAAACTCGAAAATTCATTACAATTCATTAGAAAATCTCATTACTAATCATAGAAACGAAACACTTTCTAAATAAAAATTACCTAAAAATACATGCATTTTTATCCCCCTTAACCGAAAAAATTTCAAGTAACCGAAAATTCCTCAATGGTAATTTGTAATAAAAAGTACCTATAATCCATACATTTTTATCCCCTATTATTTACGCCCCTTAGGGGATAAAACCGAAAAAATTTCAAGTACCTACTTAACCGAAAACTCCTCAATAGTAATCTAAAAATAGATACGACACTTTTCAAATAAAAAGTGCCTAATCCATACATTTTTATCCCCTATTTTTACCCCCCTTAGGGGTTGGAATGGTGTTCCTTCTTCTGAGTGCTATTTTCACTGGTGCTCAAAGGACACTAAAGCGTCGCCGGGAATCAACTATTCCACTTTAAGCACCTGATTGTTATCACCCTGGTACTCAAAGTGGAATAGTCCACTACAACAACTGGATCTATAAAAATCAATACAAGAATGTGTCACCTAAGTTCATGTACAAGATGAGCAGTGATCCTGCTACCCGAAGCACCGAGAGGATGTCCCAGCGCAGTAGCTCCTCCGTTCACGTTCAGTTTCTCCACGTCCAGCTTCAGGGCCTTCGCGCAGGAGAGGGTCTGGGCTACGAATGCTTCATTTATCTATAGACATGATAAGAATGTTACCCCAATTAGCTATGAAGGTCCCGATTCTGTGGGAATATCTTGATAATTATTACCCTATATCATGTTGCGATAATTATCAAACTTTTTCAAGCTATATTTTAAGAACAACTTGTGCTACGAATATTTTCAGAATAGTTAACAGTGAGACCTTAGCATTGATATGAATTGAGACTCGAGACTATAAAACTACGAGTAGTATTAATGCATCAGTACTGCAAATACTGCTGTTGAACAGTTTACACGTTTCATTTAGGATCGTTTATTTTATGTGTTACAACATAACTATTATAATTATTTAAGTATTTTTTGATAAATTTGTCAGCGTTTGACCACTATCGTCACACGATGGTAAGTGACGATGCGGTCTAAGATGTAGCATGCGCACCTAGAAGATACCTATACGCTCGTGACTCAAAGACTCCCGAATAATTCGGGGTCTTCGAGTGACACGTGAGTGAAGGTAGGAAGATGGCAGTGAAACAAAAACTTTTGACCCGTCGTCCTTTTCTCACCTCAATCAAATCAACGTCCTTCAAGTTGACTCCGGTGACCTTTAAAAGGTTCTCAATAGCAGGCACCGGCCCGATGCCCATGATGCTAGGGTCGACGCCCACATACGACCAGCCGACCAGCCTCGCGAGGGGCTTCAGGTTCTTGGCGGCTTCTTCGCCGGCCAGGACCAGGGCTCCGGCTCCGTCGCATATACCCTGATAGATAGAACACACAAGAAACAAAAATTATAAGCTTAGTTGCAAATTGCAAAGTAATGTGGTTTACATTGACCGATTTCTAAAGTTTCAGTGATTTTTAGGGGGGAAATACTTGAGAATTACTGTTAAGAGTTGAATTAAAGTCCAATATTTAGGTTTAGCTAGATTTTAAAATAAGGTACAGCCAAGAAATGTGGCTGCATTTTCAATCAGACTATCACAAAGTGCATTTAGCATAATGCCAGTGGTGTTATGGTTTCCCCCCCCCCCCCCCGCGATGAATAGAATGGATTGAACTTGACGACCTTGAACCAGAGCATTTTCATTGACAATTTCCCCCTGATTTTGTCAGCTTATATTATATAGATAGAACGCTTTAACCCAAACTAAGAGTCGTACAATAGGCGGCGGCGATGGAAAGTAATTGTTAAAAAACTTTATTAGCTCATATTGTTTAAATAATATTTGATAATCTTCTAATATCTCTCACACACATATCTCTCTAATATCACTCTTTACTCATTTAAAGCTAAAATACCTAAAGAGTGCTTTAGAAAAATTGATCCTTACCGAAGCGCTTCCAGCGGTGACAAGTCCATCTTTCTTGAAGACAGGTGGTAGTTTCTTGAGTCCTTCGAGCGTGGTTTGCGGACGAGGGTGCTCATCGGTGTTTACTACCACCTCCTTGCGCTTCACTGTCAGGGTGACGGGTTCGATCTCCGCCTTGAACACTCCGGCGTCGTTTGCTACAGGAACATGTTCATATTTATTGGATAGTGGACTATGGGATCTTGGAATTTTGAAATGGCATCGGTTGTTTATTTATTTATTTATAAACGATGTTTAAATAGGAGACTCTATTTTCCTCCGGTGGGATATTATTATAATTTTAATTTTATTTTTATTAAATGTGAGGAGTATGGGATGCTGAAGTTAGGAAATACAATTTTGTTGCCTATTTTTAAACGACGAAATATTTTAATAAAAAGGAATGTCTGTATTCCTTCAGTAAAGTGTGTGTTTGCGTATTATTTTTCTTTATTTAAAAGAGTTGGTACCTTTTAATTATTCTTAAGAAACAAATTGATTCTTCCCACGTTTTAGTTGATGTCCCTGAGAAGGTAGTTAATAGTTTTTATAGGTACCTTACCTAGAGTACAAAGTACGAAATAATTGTATAATATACACCTGTGTATGTGTGGCTGATTATTTTGTATATTATTTATCGAAAAAAAGATACTATCAATCATTTGAGTATATCAGTAACGAGGGGGCTAAGCTAACGGGTACAAACTCCAAAGTACGAGAATTTCGCCGAATAATACAATAAAGCTGTAATATAAAGTATTCAGTAGATAAAATGATAAATAGTTAGGTGTTATGTAAATAACTCAACGATATCTTATCGAAGTATATTATTCTTTATATCTGACATTCAAAATTGTTTTTGTTTTTTTAGATATTATTTTTATAGTAGGTTACTACCTACTACCTACTTATTTTATAGAAAAACTGGGTTTTCTCCTTGAACTGAACTAAAAGAAAGACAGCATGGGTGTATTACCGCATTTTAAGTTGGCGAATATTCCAATTAATTCCAACTATGGCTATCTTGGACAAGTCAGAATGAGTAGAATCTAGAACTATGTTCTTCTCTTTTCCGACTATGTGGGGTCGACGTTCATAACAATATACATAAAACAATACTTATTAATTGCAAAAGTTTTTAAGTCGAGTACGTGTTTACTATTATAATGTATAGGTACTGTGAATATGTCTGTTAACGCAAAAACTTGTGCGATGAAACTCGAGTTAGCTTTGAAAAATCCATACTAAGTAAATGCTACTTTTTATCCCGATATACAGGATACCGCGTTATACAGCTATGGCAAAGTTTTGTTTGTAATGGAGACGCTGAAACAACTGGAACGATTTTGATGAAACTTGGTATGAGGATATTGGGATTAAGATAGGCTACTTTTTATACCGTTATTCCCTGTAAATCTATAAAGTAACTCACCAGTCTTCCACCTCTGTTGCGATCGGAGCGCGAAGTTGTCAACCTCATCCCTGGTGATACCGAACTGAGCACCAAGTTTCTCAGCCGTTCCTCCCATGGGCAGTCCGCAGTAAGAGTCAGACAGACCCGCCCACAAGGTGTCTTCGAATGCGTAGCTCTTCCCTAGAGCTGTTCCGAATCGAACCCCACGCACCGCGAAAGGTGCTTGAGACATGTTCTCTACGCCACCGGCTACTGAGATCTTTGCTGCCCCAGTAAGAATGTCCTGAACCATATTTCATTTCTATTATTTATATTAAAAACATTTGACTACTTGCAAATGTCTTAAGACTAAATTAGAAGAATATAAAAAGGAAGAAGTCACAAGAATGGGCTTTGGAGGATTGCAATATTTTTGCAGATATTTTTGAAAACAATTTTTTAATTGTAGCAGGATTTTTTGTAAAACGTAAAAGGCTAAAATTGGTCAACTTCTTTGTGCTATAACAATCTCAGCAAATATTGTTAAGGCACAGGGGGTACTTTAACACTTGGACATTGGAGAACCTAATGGTGGCGAACGTAGCCAATGCCGATAAAGTTGTAAAAAAGAATTGCATTAAGGGCTTATTGAAGTCAAAGTTAGGTGAGAGTTTTGAAGGATTTCGAAAAAACTGACCTGGGCACTGTTCACGATGGACTGGAAACCAGACCCGCAGAGCCTGTTGATACCCAACACTGGCTTCTCCTTGGGCACGCCAGCTTTCAGGGCTGCGTGACGCGGCGTGTATATACCATCGGTTTGGGATGCCTAGGGTAAAGGGAGAGTTGGCCTGTTAATTTCTTGAACCAAATACCTAATTGAGGTTTTCTATAGAAATTGAAGGAAAAATTGTGCTCTACTTCGTGTAGACCTATGGTAATGGTCTACTGCATAACAGCTGACGGCAGCGGCATTTCAATTGACAACGTGAATTTGTAATTAAAAATGCAAATGCATCCCTAAAATGTTATACAGCGGCGAGAACCGAACTTGCGACCTCCTGATTTTTTCCTGGCTTATCTTCTTTTTCCTTCCCTTTTCCTACCATGAGAGGTCGTGTGCTGGCTTATGCATAATCATTAACAAAATATAGATTCACGAAGCGATATACAAATCACTTAAATGCCGCGTGGAAGCTCCGATCTTTGGAATGTATGTCTTGTTACTATTATATACTCGAATTAACGTTCGCAAATGTAAAAATGCTCTGCCATGCCACCTGCCTGCATGTGCTGGATATGTCAAATATGCAGTTTTCTACATTGTGGTGTGTTTGCGAGTGCAATACCGGCGCCGCATCGTCAACAGTCGGTCGGTTTCACTTACCGATATGACCTGGCCTACGACGACGGAGTCAACACTCTCAGGCTTGACATTGGCCTCCTTGAGCGCGGCCGTGATGGCCAAGGTCTGCAGCTCGGTCGCTGACGTGTTCTTGAATACACCACCCATTGTCCCGAAAGCGGTGCGCTTGGCGCCCACTATATAGATACCTGGCCATAGACAATCACGTAAATAAGTTAAAATAGTACAAAAATAATAATTTTCAGTAGCACATAGATTATCTCCAAAATTTTGCACAGCGACGAGATTCGAACTCGCGACCTCCCGCTTATTAAGTACTTTTTACGTACCTATTGAATTTTTTTTCAACTCAAGTAAATATGGGATAAAAACATAACCCTACATTAGGCTTCGCCGTTGTCGGGTAAAAACAAGCTATTATGTAAAAGTAGATAGGTACTTATCTATCTATGGATAAATAGGTAAGTCGGTAGGTACCTACGGGCAAATAAATTAAGGCCCCCAGTAGAGCTCTAAAATTGCTGTTTTTCGAATGTGTTCAAATTAACAGAGCTTTGAAGTCATGCTTAAATTTAAGAACAAGGTACCTATCACTACATAGTATAAAACAAAGTCGCTTTCTCTGTCCCTATGTCTCTTTGTATGCTTAAATCTTTGAAACTACGCAACGGATTTTGATGCGGGTTTTTTTAATAGATAGAGTGATTCAAGAGGAAGGTTTATATGTATAATAACATCCATTAAATAGTGGAGAAGTACTGTTATTTTTGAGGTTTCTAATGTGATGTCGTAAATAATTACATTTTTTCCGCTTACATTGCAAACGCAGGCTGAACCCTACGAGTTTTATCAAAATAATGTACTAAGTATTGTACACATTGAAAAGGTCTACAGAAAAGTCCGTGATGGTATATGTCTATCTCTTATGGATAACCCACAATAACTTTTTTGTCATTTACTTTTTACGACAAATAATGGCTAATTTTCGAAGCGATTTTAACCAATACAGCATTAATCCTTAACCAATTAAATACCTTGAATACATTGTTTATTTAATATAGATCTATATGGCCCTTTACACCGCATGATTTAAGTGAATATTTTCGAAGATATTACAGATTTAAAAATTGCGGGACGTAGCGTTTGCGGCGGTACCGGCTGGCCGCCCGGTGCGGCAAAAAAATGTAAAAAGTAAATAAGTAAAAATGTAGTGTATGAATTTAGATATTCCAAAGATAGCAGGAAATCTTCATGGTATAGGGAAAGGGGGATTGTTTTACTCCAAATTTAACGCGTGCGGGCCACGGGCAGTATGAATAAATCAAAACTACTGAATCGATTTTAATCACATAGTCTATATATTTTATACCCGTGCGAAGCCGGAGCGGGCCGCTATGTTTTTATATACAACGTTCACAGTTTTTCTGTAGTGTATTTAGTATCAGCATTGCACCCGTGCGAAGCCGGGGCGGGTCGCTAGTAAATAATAAACTTAATTAATTATGTACCTACATAATAGCAATTTTAAAACTTTGTTATACTTAAGTAAACAACTAGTCAAGGTAAGTGGGTACTTAGAAAAATACTAAGCACTATAGCTATCGAATAATTATGGTATTATGTATTATTTAATGCTATTTCCAAGGCCTAGGTTTTAAAAAAATACTATTCTGATAAGATTTTCAACTTTTGACGTTTAGTGGAATTTGACCCCAAATCCAAAGTGTTATCGTGCAATTTTCCACTCGAATGTAATTAATTAAATTTGTAGCCTCACCTTTCACTGCTGCAGACATCTTGTGATTGTTATAAAATTGTCAGATTATAATCTATAATTTATCAAAAAGAAAGCGCTAACAATGTGTTAATTTAACTTTGTGAAATCTGCGCCCGATCACAGCCCCAACTCCGCTCTCACTGACCACAGAATGAATGAGAATATTGAGAACCATTCTGCGTGTGGGGCTACGATACTCATTCATAATCATAATCATTCATAAAAAAATTCAAGTAATGATCTTCTATGGCTCAAAAGACACAGCTTGATCACAAAACAAAAAAAATTGTCTGTAGTTTGGTTTCATAGACTATGGTTTGGTTTTGACGTAACCGGTTGTTCATTCATTCGTCGTTGCTCGTGGTCGATTTGCTTTGGTTTTTTCTGTGATTATTACAATAAGTAAGTCAAAAGTACATGAAATAATACGTAGGTAATTAATTCTTATGCAATGAGCGATGGTAGGCCTGTAAGTGGTCAGCTAAAAAAGTTTGTATTTCGCGGTAAAGCCACGACAAACGGTGACACTCGGGGGGACTATCTGGAAATCGTAATACCCGAGCTATTGACCGCTGGCTACTCGTTCTATACGTGGCCTTCGGCGCCTCTGCTCGCGTGGTACCTGTGGACCCAGAGGAAACATTTGCGTGGGCTCCGGGTGCTGGAGCTCGGGTGCGGCACCGGCCTGCCGGGCATCCTCGCGGCGAAGTGCGGTGCGCACGTCACGCTCACGGACAGCGTAGCGCTCCCGCGGTCCCTGCGGCACCTTGCCGCCTGCTGCGAGGCCAACGGGCTCGTTCCCAACCGCGACGTTCAACTCCTAGGCTTAGCGTGGGGCCTCTTCCTGGCTGACGTTCACACTCTCGCCCCGGTAGATTTGCTCTTAGCTTCTGACTGCTTCTACGAGCCCTCACAGTTCGAGGAAGTCCTCTCAACAGTCGCATACTTGTTGGATGGTACTGACGCGCGATTTTTGTGTTCTTACCAGGAACGCAGCAGCGACTGGTCCATCGAAGCTCTGCTCAAGAAGTGGGGACTGAAAGGCGCTCTACTCGACTTGGATTCCCTGAGCGAGAGCTCTGGAGTCGACTACAGGGCGTTGGTTGGCGACAGGTCATTGCATTTGCTTGAAATAGTAGCGGTATAGGTTATGGCCAGCGCAGCAAGAGCGGCTCGCCTGTACGTGGGCAACCTCCCGTGGACAGTCGGCCACCGCCAGCTCCGCGAATATTTCGCGCAGTTCGGTCCCCTGCAGAGCGCGCGAGTTGTCTTCGATCGCTCTACTGGCCTCAGCAAAGGCTACGGTTTCATAGAATTTGTAAGTGCAGCGGATGCTGCTGAAGCAACTAATAAACCCCAACACACATTAGAAGGTCTCAATTTGACTGTGCAAGTGCAGAATAATTAATTAGATACAGCTTAGAAGTCTATTCAATTACAATGGCAGAAGCACTCCCAGAATATCCTGATTCAGATTTCTCCGATGAAGATTCATCCCCTTTAGACATATCCTTCAACAAGGCAGCAGATCATATCAGGAAGATCACATCCAAGCTGGACAGCAACCACCTGTTAGAGCTGTATGGCCTGTTCAAGCAAGGTACTGAAGGCAAATGTAACACACCTAAACCGGGCTGGTTCGATGCTAGAGGACGAAAGAAATGGGAGGCTTGGAAAAATGTTGGCGATATTTCAATTGAGGAAGCTAAAGCAAAATATATACAATTAGTACAGAGATATGATCCCGATTGGTCTAACCCTTCAGTTGAACAATCTGGCGCAAAAGAGACATGGGTAGCGGTGTCTTGCTTGAGGCATTCTCCAGAGCCAGAGCTTGATCAGAACAAGCTGTCATTGATAGATGCAGCTAGAGAGGACTGTTACGACCGCGTCACAGAGCTGCTTGCTCAGAACCCTCAACTTAAGGACCAAAAAGACGAGGATGGTTTAACTGCATTGCACTGGGCTGCAGACAGAGATGCCACAATGTCTCTGAAGGCTGCTTTAAGAGGCGGATGTCTTGTAGACGCTAGAGATGATACCGGGCAGACTGCCTTGCACTATGCTGTCTCCTGTGGCCATATTGAGTCAACTAAAATTCTAATAAAAGCCGGAGCCTCTTTACTAAAGGATGAAAATGGAAGCACACCTTTAGATCTTGCCGACAATGATGAAATCAGAAATATTCTGGATACTTCTTAAGTAGAGTTAATAATGTGTTAGTTAAAAAATGTAGTTATTATGAAAATAAAATTATGATATTTAATTTCTTTGTATTTATTTGAAAATCTTATGAGTAGGAAATCTATTTTACAATAAATTATAATCTATCTACGTCTAAAAATAAAGTGTTAATCCAGGTTTACATAATTCATAATAATTATTGCTGTAATAGGACCAAAAAGGACAGGTTTAGGATTTTTTTTCTGATTTTTGCAAAATAAATGACATTCTTGATTTTATTAAAACAATAAAAGAAAGTAAATAGCAATGAAATGCTATTTTCTCGAAATGGTGGAGATTACAGAAAAATCTAGTCTCCACTCATTATCTAAAATATAATTATCTGCATTAAAAACCTAATAAAATATTAAGGCCCCAAGTAAATTGAAATGGTCACCAAAACGGATAAACTTGACACCAAATATTGTTTTTTATCACAGTTGCTCATAAAGTGGATCTTATTCAACGGCTTTTAGGCTCATAATCCAACATATTATGCACGCGTGCGTTTTAGATTTGTTAACTAGTGCTGTAAAGTTATCCCGAAAAGGTAGGTACCAAAGAGTTTTTTAGCTAGCAAAAATGGTTGTCTCTAAAGTCGGTTTACGAAAGAAAATTTTACGTGATAATGACTTAGAAAACGATTAAAAATTGAGTTGTTTATTTTTTGTTTTTTCTTTACTTTAATATATTGTTTTTCCGTACCATTGTATTTTGTTCTTAACCCCCGACGCAAAAACAAATAGAAAAACCCTAAAAAATAATGTATGTCACACGAGGGTGTATAGGTTAAAAGTCTTTAGCCTGGCCTTTCCGGAGCATAATTAACAAAAAAATATTGCCTTAAAAAAATGTAAACATAGAGTTATCACAAATATTTTGTTAATTATTATTTTGTTTTCTTTTCAAGTCTTTTCTTTTATTCGCAACTGTGATAAAAAACGTCGTACGATATACGTGTGGAATTGATATTTGCATCTTGGCTTCTATAACACGCTCGCTGCCGCTCGCGCGTCATAAACCGCCTCTATGCAAAGATCAATTTACCACACTTATATCGTAATGTACTATTATGAAATTAATTAACATCAACATAAATAAAAGCTATTTTAAAAGGTTCTTGTTAGTTAGGACCGAGCACCCACAGCCCAGCTAAGACACTAGAATCTAATATATAAAATTCTCGCGTCACAATGTTAGTTGCCATACTCTTCTGAAACGGCTTGACCGATTTTTATGAAATTTTATATGCATATTCAGTAGGTCTGAGAATCGGCTACTATCTATTTTTTATTTTGAATCCTTTACTATTTTTTGTAAATGGCATAACAACGTTTGCCGGGACAGCTAGTTTCTTTATAAACTCGGATATGTGGAGCGCCTATGCGCCTCCGGCTATGCGCGTTGTGCAAGGGTGGAGTGGTTCCTCTTCCCGAAATAAAGCAGTTTGGTAAATAAAATTGCTATAACATTCTTTAATTTGATCATAGAGATCTTTGATCTTTGATGTCGAATTTATCCGTTAATTTATAAAGTTTGTTAATATTTAGGAAACTCAGTTTGGTGAGTATTAATTATATTTATCCGTATTGGTAGGTATATAGAATTCTTTAGGTAGCACAATAGGTAGAAACTAGGTAAGGTAGTATTCTGGTAAGGCATTTTTAAAACGACATTAGTCACTAACGTCGCGTCGTAAGTAAGATTCTAGGGAAGACTAGCGACCCGCGCCGGCTTCACACGGGTAGCATAGCATATTATTATGCTTACATTTCTTTCTTTAATATTTCAAACAATCTACACAAACCTTTATATACTATACAACTAAATCTTCTTTATTAGTACTCCGTGTATTGGTGAAAATCGTATGAAAATCCGTCCAGTGGTTTTTGAGTTTATCGGTCTTCGTGAAGTTTCAACTGTCTTCATGAACTGAAGTCAGTAGAAATTCAACCAGACCGCCATGGCTGGACACCTAACAACCGTGTTCATATGTCACCATAGCGTGCTACCGTACAGGCTGCCACATACTCTCCCATCATGAGTGCTTCTAATAGTATCTTAGTTATCTTTAGTCTCCTTATGTGGTGTATCCCCAGAGTCGAGCTGCTTCAGTAGCCTGAAGAGAGCGGCCGCTTCACGGATACGACTGAACTCTACGCAGAACGCTTCCACTTCTATGAATAATTCCTATAACAGACAACTCATTGAGACTCACAGTACTTAACGTCTGTTTAATTATTTACGCCTAAGCCACAGAACGAATTTTAGTATATAAATAGAAATAAAAGTAATATAATCCGAAACAGAAGATGCAGATGCCACTAAAAACCCTACGGTGTTCCGGGTCTCTTAAGAGTGCAGGTATGTTTACCTTCTGCCTTCTGTGACAAGCTCTACAAGACATACAGCCAGCAACAACGGTGGAGGACCACCAAAAAGTTTTAAAATTGCTATTATAACAATGTTTTCAACTCATAAACATTTAAAGTCTTTTTAGACTAATAACTAAAATAATAGTAATTTTCGCTCGCCTAACTTTTAAGTTGGATTATAATGAGTAAACTGATAGATACCTTAACATTAATAATCTTGTTCCTAATGAGCGACTGTAAGAAGACACAGACGAGCCGTACGAGTCGGTTCTGCATGTATCTATCTCTGATTGTCTCACATGTTGATATGCAGTTGCTTATGTAGAGGTGGACGAACTCTACTGGCAAGTCTACTGATATTGTTAATCTGAAAACGTAAATATTATTATTCATTTGTGTGACTACAAATATTTCTTCTATTATTTTTTTCTGATTCGAAAGGTGGTAAGTTTTAACATAACTGACAACTAATCGTAATATAATTTTTAAAAATATTAATACTATAATGATTTTGTAGTAGTTTTTACATAAAAAGTGTAGACAAATTATTTCGTTCTCACACAACGTAATTTTAGTGAAATGATAGATAAATATTATTACCAACTTTACCTGTTAACAACCTCCATAGAATGTAGCGATATTTCCATATTAACTAGGACGGAGAAATATTCTGTAATGTTCTGTGAATGAATCAACTTTAGTAGCACGCTTATCGCTACTAGAGGATTATTTTCTACTAACTCTGGTAACTGAAACATAAATACGTCATTGTCAATAAAATAAATATTCAACACAGTGCCATCCCACTTCTGATTTCAGTATCAGAAGTGGCATTTGCTAACCTAGTTAAGTGCTGCCTCATATGGTTAGGTGACGCCTTATAGACAACAGTAGGATGGTGATCCAGCATAGTTCGCAGTCTCTTGTGTCCTGAGAGAACTCTCTTCTACGCTATCGCTGTAAGTTCTATAGCTTCAGTGATATCGGAAGTCGGATCTACTCACCTGGTTAGGCGTGACTCCTATCTCATAGACCACACTAGGATGGTGATCCAGTAAGGTCCGCAGTCTTAACACGTTGTGTCCTGAGAGAACTCCTTTCAATGCCATTGCTGTCAGTTCTTTAGCTTCAGTTATCACTGTGGCTAGTTCCTTATCTTCTGATTTCTTATCTTCAGATGGTTTATCTTTTTTATCTTCCTGTAATTGAATACTTAATAAATTAAACATTAAAAATCTTAAATTCACTAGAAATTGTGTAGATGTAAAATTTTAAGTTTTAAATATAATCTAAACTGCATTGCTAAACTGCTGTAGATTATTGCTTCAAAACTGAGTATGGTACTAAAAGCCCTATTATTATAGGTTATTTTGTATCATTGGACATTTAGAAGCATTAGAAGTTATTATTATTAGGTGTTACCTTAGGTTTATGGTGCAGATGCCTCTTATCAAGTTTGTCAGCCTTCAAACCAATCAGTCCTTCGCAATCAGGATCGTAAAGCGGTACATAAGTACCACGGTTTACTAAGTTCTTCCATACAGCCTGGAATAAACAATCGTTTTCTATAAGTCTTTATTTGATAACTACCTACTAAAGCTATTTAAAACGGGATATTTTTCAAGTTTTGTTTTTGTTTAATAGAGGGTACTAACTACTACTTCCCAACTAATAAAGCTGGGAAATTAAGTTTTAGAGTCAGACACTACAAATTAACAATATACCGACTATGATTTTACTGGGTAATTTTTAGGTCTGAAATTTCAGGCATCTGCAAGCTGACAGCATGGGACCCAGTGGTAAAGTTATGTATGTATGTTCCCATAAGAAGATTGTGGAAAAAACTTCGCGAATCAATATGGTGAGTTTGCGTAAATTACGTTGAGAGAAACTTGAGTAAAGTGTTAAGTTACTTGTTCAATGTCAATAGTAGTAGCATTGACGGCCCCATCTTCAGTTCCCTGTGACGCTGGCGCTGGTGTAGTAGCCGAGGTTGTGAGGAGGAAGGCAGGCGGCGGGATGGGCCCGGTGGCGCTCAGCGTTCGGTGCAGCGCGATGTACTCGTTCGTCATTAGAGCTTCCACTAGCTCCTTCATAGACAGTCGGTTGGGGGGACTCCTGGTTACAAAAAATAAGTTGGGTTAGGTAAATTAGTTGTAGGTCTTCAATGACGTGAAGCTCTAGGCTAGACCTTAATGGGCATATCAGTATGAGGTACTTGTGATGGTATACATACGGGGCGCTTTCCGCAACTAGACCTATTTAATAATAATAATAAGCCTTTTATTCCTAAACATAGGGTTACAAGAGGTCCCTAAGTTCGGTGTGCCTTTTGGCATAGGCCTCCTCCAATTCCTTCCAATGGATTCTGTCCCTTGCTACTCTCAACCAGAATGGTCCCGCTGTCTGTTTCATGTCATCTTCCCACCTCCTGACTTGACGACCCCTATCTCTTTTGCTGTCCCTTGGTTGCCAGAGGGTGACTTGCTTGCTCCATTTGTTAATGGGGTGGCGTAGCATATGTCCAGCCCATCTCCATTTTTGTACGTCTATCCGGGTAAGAATGTCTGTGAGTTTTGTTCTTGTTCTTATGTCTACGTTCCTGGCCCTGTCTTTGATTTTTAACCCTAGCATGCTTCTTTCCATGGCACGTTGGCATTTTGTTAGCCTTTCCCTGTGGTAAAGTGTTGTTGACCAAGTTTCACAGCCATAAGTAAGAACTGGTAGAATACAGGTCTCGAATGTTTTCTTTTTTATGTGGTTGCCTAGATCCTTACTTTTCACTATTTCTTTCAGTGACCAGTATTTTCGCCATCCTTGGGCTATTCGCCTGTTTATTTCCTTTGTCATTTCATCTGAAGGGGATATTATCTGTCCTAAGTAAATATATTCTTTGACATATTCGACCTATTTAGTTGGGTCCTTTTTTGATGAGGTTCTATTTGTCAGGGGTGAACTAGCCCAGCTCCCCCATAAATGCCTCCAAATGTTGTTTTCTGTGAATTTTTGGATTGCAGTTGACATCACCTGTAGTCTTAAGTCTAAGTTATGCTAGTACTGTTCTGTCGAGTTGTTTTAAGATTCAATAAGTCTACAGGTAATTGGTTGGAACGACGTTAAGGCAATTCTTTGATATGTCTTTTTCAATATAATTATTATTTAAATATGTAACTAGGAAATTGCATGACAGCCATATATTTGCCGGCTATAATCTCACCCATCTCCTAGTGGTATCAAAGCAGGTGCAGTGGCCCGTGCCATTGAGCTGATGTCCTGTAACCTCTCTGCGACAGTGGCCTGCAGCAATGAGTAGTCAAACTCTAACTCCTTGCCCGGCACATCGCTGAGGACTATCTGTTTAGCTGGTTTTTTCATTACCTAGAATGTTGCATAAATTACAGGTAATATCTATATATAGAAACAGAATATTGCAGAGTTGGGTTTTATATAAAATTGCAGTGATATGGTCACACAACTCACAGTATATTACTGAGCCTAAAGTCTCCATGCATGGACATGTTAATAATAAGATAGGCAAAAACTTTATTGTACCATAAAAACAAAACACAAGTAAACTCAAAATGTTTAGGTACATAAGTAAGTATTTAAAATTAAATTGGAAACATATAATAAAGAGAAGACCCGAGCATAGCACAAAGGGTGGCCTTATCTCCTAAGGGCGATCTTTTCCAGGCAACTATAACTAAATTATAGTATAGATAGATGGATAGATATATAAGTAATAAATGTAAATATATTGACTTTAATGTAACAACTAGATCTATTCATGTCTTTTTGTATGGTAAAGTGAGGTGTTAATTAATTTAAGGTAGCTTGGTAAATAAATATATTCCTCACAATACTACTAGAACTCACATCTCTAGCTGGCGTAGGCAGAAACCCATGTATCTGTCCAATGAAATGCCTCTCATGTGGTGTCAGGGGCTGCAGGCCCGGCTTGCCGTCCAACAGGTGGAGAAATAGAGGGCTGAACGGGTTCTCACCCTTATACAGGTCGAAGAGCAGTGCCAGAGCTACTACACGCTGCCCGGGGAGGGACAGGTCTCCGCCGGTGATCAGGGACGATAGCAGCAAACACACTGACAAAAAACTAGGCTTTGTTACTGTTTTTGATGCATTAATCTTTATTCACATAAGATACAATTACTACAAATAAAATATAGACATAGCCACAGTGTCAGTAACTTTTAACCACTGTCAGGGACATGAAAATTGATAGAAGGCCTACATTTTCAGATGAAAATCTGGTTATTGTAAGATCAGAGTGAGTTATGTAGGTACATTTTGAAACAAGTGTTTAGTCAATGAAAACTTACGATTAAAATGTTCAGATTTTGGAAATTTCTTCTGGACCTGTATGCTAATAGACTCCAGCGTCTGTGTTTCTATAGTTTGCTCCGAAAATAGGCTGAAAACAGATTGATGTTGGTAAATAACTCTCAATAGAACCGTTCAAGGATACCACCGAGTGAGCTGTTGTAAAACTTACTCAAGGATGTATTTACTGTTTTCGTTAATTAGTTGCTGAGACATTTTTATGGATTTCTTGACTTAGAAAACCACTATTTTTACTAAAAAGTTGAGATGTTTCATTCACAAAAACAAAAATTTCATTTGTGCCATAGACATTCCTTTTTTTATGTTTTTTTTTTATCTAAAAGTGGGAGTTCTATTCTCTAGCTATTCATGGTCCTAATTACTTTCGGCTGCTGTCAGCTGCTACGATTTTATCGATGAGTAGAAAAATTAGAACTCTAGCAGTTCTTCATCCCTTTACCAAAGAGTAAAATAATATTATATCCCTTTACTTCCGGTTCTGGTAAAACTCCTTTTTTTCAAATCCGTCATGACAATGACAAACAATATTGAAAAGTTTTTGACAAGTTTTACGATCTTGTTTCGTTCGTTTCGCACGGCAACCGCAAAAAGTCGCTTCTATTGAACAAACAGGTAACGAAATCGTAAATTACGAGGCTTTTCTGTTCTAAATAATGGACAAAGCATTCCAAATTCAGAAACAGGTCCGTGATAATGCTAGAGCATTGAATAACTATATGACTGACCTGCAGAATTGGGAAGCAGAGATGAAGAGAAAAGAGGCTGCCTTGAATGGTGCATTTGAACAGGTTCCTACCTATTTATCGTTGTTTTAATGTATTTAGATCTTACTTTACATTATTATCACTGTATTTTAATGAATGATTATCTAGGAAACTCGTTTTCTTAGCAGAACAACTGATGTTATGTGCAAGACTTTTCGTCTTTTTTTCGCCATTTGTTATGCAGAAAAGCGCCAATATTTCAAGTATTTATTGCCGTAGTTAGTCACTGTTAACCGTTTAACCTGTTAATTATATTGAAATTGATCCGTAAAACTGTTTATTTTGAGGTTAGGATTTGCCCCCTGTTCGGAGCAAGATCAAGAAGGAGAAAGCACCAGTAGTGAAGAAGAAACCGGAACCGAAGATCAGGGCTTCTGATTACCAAGCTTGGGAGAAATTTGATGCTGTAAGTCACAAACTATTGCTATAACCACCTTCTATAGATTCTTGTTCAAATATCATGTATCTATGGACCAATCAATGTAAGTCTGCTAGCATATTAAAGTCGCTAAAATTGTTAGGTCCATTCCATGAAAATAGGAAATGTTCGTAAACCAATTTTAAAGATAACACTAGCCATGCCTCTGGGTCTTTTTGTGTCCTGTTATGATCCTGTGGCAATATTTACATGAATAAAAAGCCTTTGTCACTCTACTGCCCTTAAACTTTGATGTTTCCTAGTGAAATTTTCTGTTCTAACTCATTTTTTTTTGTATAATTGACAGTTGTAATTGAAATGTATCCATTTTGTAATCTGCAGAAATTTAACATTATTTCTCAACTCAAACCTAAATTTTATTAGCCTTAGCAACCCCTACAAAAAATATGTCATTTTTTTTCTTTAAAGTTGCTATAACGTTTGGTGGATTTTTGTTGTATGAACCTATGCCTATATTTTGTAATTCATTGTTTATTTCTATTTTATTTATGAATTAACAGACACTTATTATAAATTTCAATAACAGTGCCCAAAAAAAGTAAAGTTTCATGGTCTAGTTAAGCTTTTTGCAGTTTAGAAATTGTGTTATGATATATTATTATATAAAAAAAATACTTACATTTTTTTTGTCTATTGTAATATTCATGTAAACAGGACAAAGCATGCGAGGATATTGACATGGCTGAAGTAGGGCCCGTGTCTCTAGACAGCAAGAAGAGTCAGGAAGTCAAGATGGAGAAGCTTAGGGAAGAGGCGCTCTATGAGAAAGAGAGGGTTAGTAGATAGATAGATAGTTGATAGAAGACACCTTTTAAACTTTAGTTCTGGAGCCACAGACAAATAGGTGTTTATTAGTAAAACAAATTAAAGGGTTTTTAATTTTTTAATTTCTTATTTTGCCATTCTTAGTGCACTATCAGACGAGTCAACACCTCTCTCAATTCATTACTTTAGTACATTCAACACTTTACCGAAAGTCTAAAAAAGTCACCCCCTTAAAAATCACGTACAATGGGCAGACTGATGGCTAGTTGCGGAAATCGGACAGTCAACCCAAACCCCATAAAATACAAGATACAAGTACAGAACCATGCATTAATAATATTATAACTAGGATGTTGTTTTAATTCAGATGATATAATATTTTTGATATATTTCAGGGTAACAACTTTGTAAAACAGGAGAAATGGGACGATGCAATCAAATGTTACAATCGTGCAATAGAACTAGTGAAAGATGATGCCATATACTACGCTAATAGAGGGCTATGTTATTTGAAGAAAGATAGGTTTGTACCGTTGTTGTTTATTGTTTTATTTATCTCATAACTTAAATTAGAATATGCAGTCAAATCCAGTAAGTTTGCCAGTATTTGATGGGGTTTATGATAAGATAAAGGATTCTTTTTGGGTTTTCAATTAAGATAAATGGTTAATCCCCTAACTAAGAGGATTTGACCATTAGGGAGAAGGGTTTTTCTGTTTTATAAAAATAAATAAATTAAGATAGGTATAGAGTTAAATTAGGGAGAAGGGTTTTTTCTGTTTTCTAATAAAATAAATAAATTAAGATAAGAGTCAAATCGCCTAAGTTCAAGAGGATTTGACCTTATGGGTTGATAATAAAATAACTTAGGGGGTTTTTTGGTACGATAATGTGTATCTTGTTTGCTATGTGAAAAAATAAGTTAAAATACACTTTTTGGGGCTCTGTTGTTTCAGAAGCCCCGAGTAGATCTTTGCTCCACCAATGGTATCTGGAGTCCTTAAGTCCTAAGTGCTGTTAAAGTTTTCTAAGGATGCAGTGTTAGGCTCATAACTGTTAGACAAAAAGTTTTTTTTATCCGACTACAGCGAAGCCAAAAGGAAGGTTGTTTTTGGACGATATGTTATTTGAATAAAACCAGTTGTCGTCTACGTCTGTCTTTCCTGATGTGTACAATTTGGGCGTCTTCAAGTCGTGAGTGAATAAGTATCTTCTAGTAAAGCGTACTACATATTAGGCCGCATCATTATCTGCCATCTAGCGGACCCCGGGCTCCCGAGAGCGATGTAACCGGAAACATCGCTCGTATGATTATTAGATAATAATCATCCGAGCGATGTTCCCGGTTACATTCCTAATGATACCCACGCGGGTGTGTATCATTTGTATAAAAAATTATTAAAAATTAAAATGTATTTTCCAGTCTCCATCAAGCGGAAAAAGACTGCACGGAAGCCCTCCGCCTCGATCCAACCTATGTTAAAGCTTACCAACGTCGCGCCACCGCTCGAGAGAAGCTCGGTTCACTTCGCTCAGCTTCCCAAGATCTGAGCCAAGTGATGCTGTTAGAACCTCACAATAAAGCTACTAAGCAACAGCTGGAAGCTATTAAACTTAGGATGGGGACTAAAGGGGTAGGTTTTAAAATGATTGACCGAGTGAGCGAGGGGAGTGAAGCCCTAGTGGTGAGATGCTGAAGCATTTGTACTATATTTGTACCTCTGTGTGCTTGTTTTTGTATGTTTGTAACTTTTTTTTTAATATATTATATTTTTAGTTTGTATGTTTGCAATGTTATGTGTTTGTTACTTTGTATTTTTTTGTAACTTTGTTTGTTTGATGATAACTTAAGTACCGTTGCTCTGATCCTCATTCTTTTTCGTACACAAGTAATTGATTGGCAGGATCTGTAAATGTGGAAACAGGGCGATGAAAAGCGGGAGATTTCAGATCTTCTGGTTATTTTATGTAAAAAATCTTGCTTATTTTCAAAATACCCACAATATTTTACTTTATTCCACTACTATAGTTAAAAAACCCTAAAATCCTTTATTGCAGTCCAAATCAAAGTCGTCTCCTGTTTCAACCCCAACAATGGAAACCAAACCCGAACCAAAGCGTGCCACTGCCAAACACCGGCCCAACATCATAGAGCTCGAAGACACCAAGACTGTCTCCATGACAGCTGAAGAGAAGTGGAGAAACGGAGTCGGGGAGGACATTACTGTCTTGAAACCTGTGAAGAAACCACCGCATTTGAGGTCTAAGGTAAGGTTAATAGGGCAGAAACTTTGCGTGTATGTATGTATGTTTTACTTCATAACCATACGACCTTTTTACAGTCTGTTTACAGTTTTTTTTAATCAACTTGTTACATTACATCGCCATCTAGCTTGGGGGTAGATGGCTATGTGTGGAATGTCCTGCAATATTTATTTATTTATTTCAGAGACCATTAAAACCAATACCCATACAAGAGATAAGTTTAGGCAAAACATCTGATAAACAATCATCAAGAATCAAAATCATTGAAATTGATTCCCAATCATTAGGAGACAACAAAGACTCAACCAAAAATGATATAACTTTGAACAAAGAAGGTAACGGAGACTGCATTGCTGCTAACAATGTGGAAAATAAACACAACCCAAAAAATGAAGAAATGAGCCCTAAAAATGATAAACCGAGCCTTAAAAATGATATAACGAGCCCCAAACCTGATGAAATGAATGTAGAATCTAGTAAAATAGGTATAATTAATAAGTCTAGTCCAGAATCGATGAAACTAGTCGCAGATGAAATTGGTAAGGAGAAAATGAAGCTGGCCAGTAAGGTGTCTCCAATGAACAGTGTCCAGTTTATGGCGGAGTGGAACAAATTGAAGGGATTTGATGGTGCTAGGGGGGATTATTTGAGTGTAAGTACGAATTTTTTTTATGACCTATTCATATTATTTTTACACAAAATAGGCTAGCATTTAACCTCATTTCACTTGATGGAAAGTGATGAGCATCGCTATAGGAGGATCGAGAATTTAGTATGCTTGCCAAGACTGTCAAGTTATATTTATATCAAGTTTAGGCGAAATTGGCTAAAACTGGGCTTAATCAGGGATGCAGCTATCGTAAGTCCTTGGAAAGTAGCATCTTACACTATTCTGATGGATGTAGTTAATCCAACATTTTTGTAAAAAGGAGGAGGAGCTCTGTTTTCCTTCGTCCCTTCCTTTACATTCCGACAAAAAGTTTAGATTAGCTACATCTTCTTTCCTTATATGCGTTACAAATTATGACGTGACTCAGATTAGGAGGTCTAATCTGAGCTAGATTAGATTTTAAACATGATGGAATATCTATAAAGCGCACACCTATAGACAGCGAGGTACGGCATTTTCGTACTTAGCTAATGGTAATAAGATTCTAGATTGTAAACGAACGCGTACTCTGCTGCTATTTGCGATATTGAATAAGATTTTTTATTGTTTCGTTACCATTACATACTGCATTTACATTTTCAAAACTTCAGACATAAATTACTTGTTTGCAAGGTGGTTAGGTTCTTGAAGTAAATAGAATAAGGCTACGGTAGCCCTTGCCCGTCGTAAAAGGCGAGCGGGGGCTTTGATAGTTCAAAGAAGCGGACCTGGGATTGGCTATGGTGTGGCCCCGCGCCACCCTTATTGAAAGGGGAGGATTTTTTTCTCGAGATGCATGAAGGCTCCGGAGAGTTCGAATGAGACCCCGGGCCTCCAAGCTGCACCGAGGAGGGTCACTGGAGAGTTTTTAGTCGGTTTGACTCCGACATAACCCGTGTTCACCCCCCGGGAAGACGGGTATGCGTGAGGATTTTCTCTCCGGGAAAAAAAAAGGTTCTTTAAGTTCCTATATGTGTAAAGGCGTCCGATGCTGATGAAGAAGTATTCCATCTCATCATCATCATTTCCATTTGTGTATATGCTCAAGTATTGCCATGCTATAATTCTTTAAAATGTTGCTACACAACCGTCCGCTGATGTGCACTGGTCCGTACTCACATCTTACAGATCATAGAGCCAACGAAACTGCCATCAATATTCGAGAACGCCCTCGAGAGCGACGTGTTCTCCTCGGTGCTACAAGTGCTTGAACACAACAAGAACAAGTTCATAGACAAGCATATAGCCGAGTACTTGCTGGCGTTGACTCAGGTCAAGCGGTTTTCTGCGCTTGCCATGTTCCTCTCTGCCGATGATAAACTATGTAAGTACTATTTATAACTACATAGTATAAAACAAACTCGCTTCCCGCTGTCTGTCCCTTTGTATGCTTAGATCTTTAAAACTACTCAACGGATTTTGATTCGATCGGAAGGTTTCTAAGTATAATACATGCATAATATAGCCGTGTGAAGGCGGGGCGGGTCACTAGTTTATTATAAGGTAAACAACACAACACAAATCAAAATATAGATACACAAATAACATAGGTACTTCTTATCAATAGATGCACATGCACTATATTAATTTCACAAATAAATCAATTGAAATACGTGTGTGCTATGTAGCCAAAAACATGTATAATCATTTCACAATTTAGAATGAACACATTCCAATAATAGTAATTTTAGAACTCTACAGTTTGTTTGCAACTCTGTTGCTGACTGTCGTATTGACTAATATTTGAGCTATAGACAAAACACCACCCTGACAAGATGGTGCATGTGCATATTGTGCATTTTAGTAACGCTATGTGTTACAAATCTAATGAATCCTTTTGAAAATGAGTCACAAAGGTGGTGTTTTGTAATAAAGCTATAGCAATAAGAGTTTAATAATGTTCCCTCTCCTATTCTTTTAAAGTTCAAATTTTAAAAAATCCAATCTAAGAGAGTGCTTACTTATAAAATAAATGTTCCAAATTTTAAAGTACCGATGTTCCCATTTTTTAGGAGCAAAACGACGGTATTGAAATATATAGTATGATTTTTTTATTATTATTTGTTTCAGTGCTCACAAAACTTCTAGACCATTGTAAAGCCGTCGAGAAATGCGATGACAACTTCATTGCGGATCTAAAGAACAAATACGAGCTGTAACTTTACAAGTAGCCTAATGAGAAATTATGTACGACTAGTTCCGTTACGCATCGGTAGATGGCGCTGATCGTAAGGTGGACGGAGAAAAAACCCCACTGAAAGACTACTGGAAATATTTACATTGAAAAATGCGCCTTTAAAAATTTCAGGCTCAAAGTTATAAAACTAAGAGATGTCTATTATTGTACAGGGCCTGAGAATTGTTTCTTTCTGGGAGGTCTCTACACCCGCGTAAGTTCTGATCCCTTGGGAAAATCAGATAAAATGTACCCTATGTTACTCCACGATTAATCCATATATCCTCATACCAAGTTTTATCAAAATCGGTCCTGTAGTTTCAGAACCCATTTGTTTCAAACAAGCAGAAAATGATTCTTTGTGTTCAAAAATTTAGAGAGAATTCGAATATCTGCATTTTAATTTACAATATATTTATTACAAATATTTATTTTCTAGCTAAAAAATGCGAAGTTATTTTCTAGCTAAAAAATGCGAAGTGAAGTTTTTTTTACTTACCAATTACATTCTTTGGCCGCAGTTTTGGCCGGCCAACAGACTTACTATTTAACACACCCATATTATGCCGCCATCTATCGATTCGGAACTGGTTTAGGAAATAAATGGATTGAAATAAATGCCATTCTATTGTTGAGTTTGAGATATGTAATTACACAGCGTTTTACTACTAACCTTATTTAAAACAGGATATTTTACTGTTTAATCTGTGAATCTCGATATTTCGGAACAAAAAAAGTATTTTTTTCCGCAAAAATGCTTACCAAAAAAAAAAAAAAAATTCGCGACAAATTGAGAAACTTCTTTTTTTACGTTACTTAAAAAGGTTATAAAAGCTAAACGATTATAAAAGCTAAAAGATTATAAAAGCTAAAATATTATAAAAGCTAAAAGATTCTTAAAGCTAAAACGATTATAAAAGCTAAAAGAATCGACAAAGTCGGGGCTAGGCTGTGTGGGCTAATAACCCTTTGCCTTCCCCGAAAAGGCAATAAAGAAGAGACAAAAATGGTTTATTTCATGTTTGAACTTAAAATAGATTTTAGCGCTATCTAGCAAGCGATTCAGAACTAAAAAGCTAATTAGAAATAAAAAGAGCGTATCTTAAGAGGACAGGGTACCGGCGCTCTCTCCATAAAAACGTAGTCGACTGCTTCCTCCCTGGATAATGACACTAAAGCAAATATTTTTGTAGCCTATAACCTATGACTATGCCCCTATCTCTTGTTTTTTTTATTTTCTAACTAGCTACGCCCCGCGGTTTCACCCGCGTAATAATTTTCTGCGCAACTTTCTTAATATTTTCTTTCATAAAAACCTTCTCTTGACAATATCAAAGACAACAAAAAAATAATTGGCCAAATTGAGCCAGGCGTTGTTGAGTTATGCGCTTACCAACACATTTTGCGATTCATTTTTATATTATAGATTATCAAAGAAATTCGACGTCGGTACCCTTTCCTCTTAAGTCCATTATCTCGTTTTGAATAACTTAAGTAGTATAAATAAACAATACTAATTAAATAACTCATTTTACATTAAAGTTTAAACTAAAGTAGATATAATGTTGCATTTTGTTTATAATTAAAGGTGCGAAGTGTTTTGGTTCTGTGATTATTTTTGTCAGTAAATAATTATTATATCTAAATGTAATTTTGTAAAATTGTTGTTTTATTTGACGACCCAGTTGGCACAATGCCGGACTGCCAAACACAGGGTTGAGGGTTCGATTCCCGCCTCAGGCAAGTTTTATGCTTTCATATTTGTCTGTGGTCTGGTTGTTTCTATGTATTATAAGTATATATTTACAAAAGAAAAGTATATAAGTAATATATCCGTTGACTAGCACCCATAACACAAGTGTAGTTACTTAGCTTGGGGCTAGATGGCGATGTGTGGAATGTCCTGTAATATGTTTGTTTATTTGTACACATATTTTTGTTTAGCTGCCTCCTAATCCTATAAGATATTCCCGGGGGTCATTTCTGTTTTTCCCCAAATCGTGTCCCAAAATGGGGCCAAACAGGAACATAAATTCTTTGTCCCCGAATTAAAGTTCGGAGACAGGCACGAATATTAATCGCCATTGATCAAATTCCGAATTTGTTTGGACCTTAATTAAGGTATCAGAATTATATTTCTATATCACAGATTGAGCATTTAATTGATTTAGTCAGAATCCTTATTATATTTCACGTTCTAATAAGAAAATGTTATTATTTCGTCCGTCTGTCCACCCACGTTAACGTCATCCTCTACTTAATTATATTTAGGTACGTACCTATACCTACCTACAATCATAAACTAATTATTATTTATTACTTTTGCTACAATATTGATTTACCTACTATGTTATGGTTCTGATTTCTATGCAATCGTATGGGATAATTTCTTATAAACACAGAATACGTAATAGTTACTATAAACAACAAACTTTATGACCCCTGTTAACACCACTAGAGGTCAAATTTCGTTAAATCTCACCTTAGTCTCAGTTGGCACAATGCTCACCATGCCGGACTGCTAAACACAGGGTTGCGGGTTCGATTCCCGCCTCAGACAAGTATTCATGCTTAGATATTTGTCTGTGGTCTGGTTGTTTCTATGTATTACTAGCTGCGCCCCGCGGTTTCACCTGCGTAATCATTTTCTGCGCAACTTTCTTAATGTTTTCTTTCATAAAACCTTCTCTTGACAATATCAAAGACAACAAAAAAAGAATTGGCCAAATTGGTCCAGGCGTTGTTGAGTTATGCGCTTACCAACACATTTTGCGATTCATTTTTATATTATAGATAAGTATATTTACAAAAGAAAAGTATATCCGTTGTCTAGCACCCATAACACAAGTCTAGTTACTTAGCTTGGGGCTAGATGGCGATGTGTGGAATGTCCTGCAATATTTATTTATTTTATTTAGTGAGCACCTACGTCCCAAAAGGAACCTTCAAGCAAATTTTGAGACTCGTAGTTTCTGAAATTTCGTGAGCATTGAGTGAGGAAGGAGTAACTAATTTTCTCTTTTTTATCCTACTAATACCTATTATAATCCTACTAATATTATAAATGTGAAAGTTGGTGTGTGTGTATGTCTGTTTGTCTCATCCTGACTAACCGACTAATAGGTTTATTATTATCAACGTACATACACCTCAAACCAATAGAAAGATCGGGCTCAAATTTGACATAGGTACCTACAGATAGCAATTGTGACGCGAACCCAGTATTTTAACCTATAAAGTTAGACTATCTAAACAACAATATAATAACAAAAAGCTGACCTATCTATCTATTAAATATCTCTTCATTTTGAATAGCCCTATAAATGTAATTGATTCACGGAAATCTCTGTCCTTTATCAAAAACTTTCCCCTACGGGTCCTTATTCTGTTGCGATTTCACAAAAGATGATAGATACCACGTGTCGCACACGGCACGGTAGATTTTAATAAATCTAAGTAGGTACGTATTTACAAATATCTATAGGCATTAGGCAGGTAGGTAAGTAAAACCGTGTTAAAAAATTGCCTATTTCTCATCTAATTCTTTGTCTTCTTTGGTCGCAGACCAAAGTTATGGTTGATTTGTTAAGTCCCTACGTATTTAACAAATTTAGGTTTTGATCAATCTGTAATTGGTCTGTAATAAATTCGATAGGTAACTACCTATTAAGGAAAGTAACTGAATAAACTTTTGGCTACGCCAATATTTTAAGATTCTGGTAAGTACAAGTTTGAAATTTATAATTTTACCTACTACACACAGAGAAAAATGTTGTAAGACGTACGAGAAATCTCGTAAGTGCAACGAGAACTTCTGTTTGGATCCGTGACAGCAGTACTCACTAGTTGTCTTTACCTAATATTTATTATTCAGAACCAACCAGAAAATATTGTAAACACTACTAGACTACTAGTATACACGGATAAAAAATCTAGTTATGTTTACTAGATTCTTGTAAATGTAACTAGATGTTTTTGTAGTACTTATATAATATATTCTAGTTCTCGTTACAGTAATTATTGTAGAGTCTCATTCGATGTATATAGTACATTACGATATAAGTGTGGTAAATTGATCTTTGCATAGAGGCGGTTTATGACGTGCGAGCGGTAGCGAGCGTGTCATAAGAAGCCAAGATGCAAAGATCAATTCCACACGTATATCGTACGACGTTTTTTATCACAGTTGCGAATAAAAGAAAAGACTTGAAAAGAAAACAAAATAATAATTAACAAAATATTTGTGATAACTCTATGTTTACATTTTTTTAAGGCAATATTTTTTTGTTAATTATGCTCCGGAAAGGCCAGGCTAAAGACTTTTAACCAATACATCCTCGTGTGACATACATTATTTTTTAGGGTTTTTCTATTTGTTTTTGCGTCAAAACAATATATTTAAGTAAAGAAAAAACAAAAAATAAACAACTCAATTTTTGATCGTTTTCTAAGTCATTATCACGTAAAATTTTCGTTCGTAAACCGACTTTAGAGACAACCATTTTTGCTAGCTAAAAAACTCTTTAGTACCTACCTTTTCGGGATAACTTTACAGCACTAGTTAACAAATCTAAAACGCACGCGTGCATAATATGTTGGATTATGAGCCTAAAAGCCGTTGAATAAGATCCACTTTATGAGCAACTGTGATAAAAAATCAGTTATAGTAATCAGCATGTTAGACTACATTGTCTCGTAGACTACGCGTCTGTACGCTCTACGAGAAATGCAGCACTTATCGCTAGAGTGGAGTAAAGCCACATATAGCTTAAAGTGCGGAGTCTGTAATCCGTACGCACTCTTGATACCAAACAAAATTGTCGTCTCGACCAAGGTAACTTGATAAAACACAACGATAGCGCGATCTAAATTTACTACTGGCGCCATCTAGTTGCGCTCATAAAACTAAAAAAATTAGTAGGTACACATAAATCTAATTATTTAACTAGACTAACTTGCATTAGCAAGTCGTTATTTGTATAAATAAAAGAACACAGTGTTCAGTTAAATGAACATGATATTTATCTATGACAACTTAATTATTTTGTTACAAAAACAACTTATTTTAGTTATTTTCAGAAACAAACAAAATAGTAAGGATAATTATATATTCTTGTAATAATTAAAATAATGTTGTTGTGGATACAGAAAACTTCGTAGTGCATTACTAACATGACGATCATTAATCAGAACACTTAACTTGGTCAACTGTACATTTTATTCTAGTAAACAATACAAATAATTTCCTATTATAAGCAAGAATTATTGTTTGAAATACAAAATTATTGTACCTTTGATCTAAAATATTTTTCTAGTGTACCTTATTAAACATTTAGTGAGGTTTAAAATAAAATCGTAGATATTACAAGAAAACAGTATTTCAGACTAAAATTGTCGTGAAATAATTTAACTACACTGTTTTGTACTTCTGGTTGAATCTAATTTCTCTGCGTGTAGCTTTTGCCCGCCACTTGGAAAATGGACCAAGGAATCACGTTATCCCTTGCAAACCTGTCCCTATTTTCATCTCCTAAGGGGTAGAATTTCGTAAAACCTATGTCATACAAAGAACCCACCCTCCAAGTCAGGTCTCTACGATCAGCGGTTTAGTCTGTGCGTTGATCCGTCTCAGTTAGCCAGTCGTTCAGGATTCAGGACAAAGCATTTTATATGTACCTACCTACCCATATATTAAAAAAAAGAAAAAAAATTAGTAAGATGTAAAAAAAACTCAACATTTTGTACGTACTTCTAAAAAATTTAATTGATTCCAACAAGTCAACATTTTAGGGGGATATTTAGGAATATGGAGGGGGATAAATTATAATTTTTAATATTTAAAATTAATAAATATAGAAAATTACAGGTTAGTCACGGTTAGTGTCGCGTCGATGTCGATTTGCTATATTCCATAGACAACCCATGTCATGTGACATCACTATAATTTGACGGCCCGCCAATTTTCTTGATTTGTCAGTGGTGAGTACGACATTTTCCGCTCTTGCAAAATAGTTAAAGTTGAGCGTGAACTATAAAAACTTTTAATAATAGTGTCCTGATGTTTGTGTAGTGTTTTCTATCTAACTAAATAACGAATTAACCTGCAGAAGAGTCCAACGAGTCACCTTCCCTCAAGCTATGTAAGTACCTATTTGGTTGATTGTGAGAATAAGATAGATATCTAAACACTTTATTGCACCTTAGAAACAAAACATAAGTAGGTAGTCAATTATTTTGTAGGTATCTAAGTATATTATGCTATTTGGTTAGAAGACTGAATATTTGACTAAGTATATGGTTGATTGAAAGATTAACCAAATAGAACCGGCATAAACATGCCGGCCATAGGTAGGTATACCGAACTATACCATGGATGTATTGTTTTAAACACACATAAAGAAAAAAGAAGCTGCACCAGCGGTCAGCGGTCAGCGGTGACCCTCCGTTTAGTGTCATTGAGTACCCACCGCAGCCTCATTGGTATTTGTACTTGTATACAGGCTGTTTTCCGCCATTGGACCCTTTTTAATTAGGTCCTTATGCGTGAGGATGGAGTAGGCTTGCCCAGCACCTACTACTCTCTCAGCTTTGTCGACCATGCCCAGAGGAGAGAACTTGTCAATACTTCTGGAGCCAACTAAGCCGCATTTTTCATCACGATGTTTTCCTTCACCGTAAGAGCAATGTCAATTAGCGCACATCATTTTTTCTTAAGAAAAATACATTGGTGCACGGCCGGCCGGGATTCGAACCCACGACCTTCAGAATGAAAGTCGAGGTATCTACTACTAAGCCAACACCGCTATTGGTATTTTAAACTTACAGAACTCGAAGCAGAAGCCCCTACTTAACCGACGAGCGGGGAAGATACCATATAACGAACTCGGGTGAGTGTGATCATTCTAATTAGAAAATTTAATCACCCAGAACCCTTTTGTCGGAATAGTGGGTAGCCTGGGAAGCATAAGAACAATAATATTTATACTACATTTATAAAACATTCCGAAAAATGTTTAGGTTTTTATTGGTCAGACAAAACTAAGCTTAAGCTCTGAGATTCGTGAATCTCACGTTTCGTGTAATCGAATTAATGTTAGACTCAAAATGGCATAGTGAATAGTTAACCTTATCGAATTGGGTAACGAATGATTCTTGATATTAATCCGGTAGAACCATTGATTTAGATACTCGTACTAACTGTTGTAAGATTTATTTGTTTTTGTCTACTTTCGCGGTTTCCAATTTACTGGGAAGGAAGGATGTTAGAAAGTTTGTTGCTGGATACTGGGGTAGAGTTTTGTTCCTTTATTATAATTTTTTTTCAATAGTAAGTCGTAAGTTTCAAATGCCTCGATAGATGTAGACTCAGTTTGCTACGGGGATTAAAACAAGTGCGAGTCGGACTTGCGCACGAAGGGTTCTGTACCATGTTCTATGGAAACAAGGGAACCCCACTTATTTCGTTGTTTCCCTGTTTTGGTGCCTATTTGTTGTTACAGCGACAACAGAAATACAAAATCTGTGAAAATTTCAACTGTCTAGCTATCACGGTTTATGACATACAGCCTATTGACAGACGGACAGACAGACAACGAAGTCTTAGTAATAGGGTCCCGTTTTTACCCTTTGGGTATGGAACCCTTAAAACTGAAAGATATCTATGGCCAGTAAAAATCAACGAATTATGAAGTCGATGAAGAATTATTGTTTGACCCTGGAATTAGATCTCATCGCCGCCTATCGAGCGATTCTAATTACAATAAATATCTTTATCATATCAGCCCATACACATCCACTGCTGGACATAGGCCTCTCCCATATGACGCCATAAACAGCGGTCCTGAGCCGCCTCCATCCACCGACTACCCGCAACCGCTACAATGTCGTCGGTCCACCGGCCAGCTGGTCTCCCAACACTCCGTTTCGCGTTGCATAAAATTTAAAAAATAAGCTAATATAATATCCGAGGGCAAATAGCATTAGTCTTGAAATGTAGGGATTTTCTCAAATAGGTCACAACTTGATATCCTTAAAGTAAATCTACGAATTAAATATGTCAACATCACAAAGTCATTCCGCTGTTCTATTGCAACCATTGAGTATTGAGAGTATTGAGTATTGGGTTCTTCTCCTGGTAGATAAGATGAAGTTGGTTTAGGTGACAGTTCGGTAGCAAAGTGGTAAAACATCGTCACGGGTTACCCAAGGCGCGGCTCTGTGCTAGTTTGTATGCAGAAGTAGGCAAGTGCAAGGCATTTTAGAGTACCTACTCCCTATTAAATATTAACCTTGGGCCTTTACATCTATTCTATAGATGATTTAAACAACGCTAGCAACTTTAATTAGGACGCTTACTTATATTGGATGGAGTAGGCTTGCCCAGAACTTACCACCCTCTTAGTCGAACTAAAGGAAATAACGCGTCAATACGTCTACAGTCGACTAAGCCGCGGGTTTCATCACGATGTTTTCCTTGAACCTACACCACCCTCCCAGCTTAGTTGACCTTGTCCAGAGGAAATAAATTGTCAATAAGTCTGGAGACAACTAAGCCGCATTCCCTATTGTATCTAGTAAAATCAATTAATATAATACGATGTTCATATTATTATGTAAATATTATGACCTACCAACTGTGTTCCGCCATTTGCAATGAGTATTTCATATTATTCCTCTGGAAAAAACCGAGAGTGTTCACCAGAGAACAGCTCGTAAACAAACAACCTAATACCTACTTCTATCTAACCATTTCCGTGTCCTGCAATAAATCAGGATTTTTACTATCCCTTTATGATATTTTGTTGTGATAGCTTTTCGTTTATCAGAATTTTCTCTGTTCTATGAGCTGTTAGGTATTAACTGGAGAATGTATTGTGAAAATGGATATCACATCCATACTAGTAGGTACTTTTTTATTTATTTAACCTACATTGTCCCACTGTAGGGCAAAGGTCTCCCTCATCTTCCAAGCCTGTTGATCCTGGGCTATTTGGTTCGATTTCAGTGCTTCTATTTGTGTGTAATGCATTCATGATTCTTAAGGCGTGTATTGCTTCCTTTTAATTTTTTTTTATCATTATAAGTGTATCTACATTTTTTGAAATAATAATAAAACATGTATCTAAGCCTTGAATATAACTAAGACTTAGACGAAAAGTTTTTAAGACGAGTTCCGAGTTGCGTTTTAGACAACTTGCTACTTTAGACTACCTCCCCCATATTCCAAAACGAGGTTTAAGGATAACCTTAGATTTAGACACAGATTTACTCGTGAACTATAGTCTAAACACTATCCCTATAGATTAATATAGGGAACTATAGTCTAAACACTATCCCTATAGTTTATTAGGGATAGCGTTTAGACTATAGTTCACGAGTAAATCTGTGTCTAAATCTAAGGTTTAAATCCACATCTCGGACTATCCTTAAACCTCGTTTTGCAATAAAGGGGCCTGAGTTTGCGACATTTCGATACTAACTCAATAATTCAAGCGATTGATATTAATAACATTACATTAGACGTTTGTTCGTGTGTGTAAACAACTCGTGGTAAAGGTACAGTTCAAAGCCTTTTTACCTTTAATAGAAACACTAAATAAAATTATTCCATTTTATGAGTACTAAAAGAAACCTACGGAACCTTTATACCGGCACGTAGTCGCACTTATCCAGCTCAAGTATCCAGTTGTTTACTGGAGCAATTGTACTTTTTTACTATTACTTGGATTTTACCTTGATTTAAAATACTTTATAGGTACTTAAGTATAATATTATTTGCCTTCACATTTAATCAATGCTATTCAGAGCGCTGTAGTGCTTGGAATATGTTTTAGATGGAATAGGCTTGCCCAGCACCTATACCACCCTCTCAGTTTAGTCGACCGTGTCCTGAGGAAGTAACTTGTCAATACATCTGGAGTCAACTAAGCCGCGGGTTTCATTACGATGTTTTCCTTCACCGTATAAGAGCAATGTTAATAATTAGCGCACATAATTTTTCTAAGAAAAGGTCATTGGTACACTGGCGGTTGGGAATCGAACCCACGATCTTCGGAATGAAAGTCGGGCTATCTACCACTAGGCTAACACCGCTCCAATTCAATTAAGTCTCATACCATGTTTTATCGAAATCGGTATCGGTTAAAAAATCCTAAAGAATCATTAAAAAGACCAATTATTTTGTAGTATAATTAGTATTGCTTATGTACCAATCACTTCATTACAATTATAAAACAAAGTCCTCTGTCGCGTCTGCTTTTTGTATGTTCGGTATAAACTCGAAAACTACTGCACTGATTTTCATGCTGTTTTCACCAATGGATAGAGTGGTTCTCGAGGAAGGTATATAATACAAAACTACCACCCGTATGAAGTCGAAGGCAACAGCTAGTATATACCTACTAAAACCATGTCGTCATGTCTCGTGTCCATACAGTAAATTTTAATAGTTTTGATTGGAGGTCCTTACCCGGTTATACATATTACTTAGGAAAGCCATAAATCAAGGTCTGATGTCGTTCAGCCATTGCGGTTGTCCGAATTTGGCATTCTCGTTAATCATTTTTGATTAGCCTTCTTAATACTAAAACAACAACAACGCTTAACAACCAGAGGAGTTTTTTTCTAAAGAAGTTTCAAATTGTTCATTTTAGCTTCGGATGACCAAGGGCTGGCCTACCTTTGACAGCGAATAAGGATAATGCAGCCAGTTTTTTGGGCACTCTTTCCTAGGGAGTCATTTGGTCTTTTACCAGAATTTTAGTTAAATTATCATTTGATTACTGTTAAACTTACGTGCTCTTGTTATTTTTAGTATTTGACCTAATGCGAATTTGACCTTCCGCACGTATGATCCTTTTAATTTACTTTTATTTTCATTTGTATTTCTAGGCTTTGTGATATGGGTTGCTTGCCTGTAATAAAACTATTTTATTTATTTAATAATTAAATAAAGTTAGAATATATCGACGTTACCGGGAATGCCACAGCAAACATCCCCCGTCGAACTCTACCATCTACCTTACTGCGTTACGAGTGTCTACTATAGGGCAAACGAGTTAGTACTTGGTAAAACATACGGGCCTATATTCAATTCGATGGGAAATACTTGATCCTATTATTTTTCTCTCTTGATCGGAAGTTCTACATTACTTGAAAATCGGCTTTGTATGCAAACTGCTTAGAAAGCAAAGTTCTACAAGAATAAAATGGAAAAATGTCTAAATAAAAAAAGTAGTAAAACATGCGAATGTCCAGAATGCGGAATGTCTAGACATTGAAATGATAAGATTATAATACGAAAACAAAGAAGATATGCACGAACATCCATAAAAAAACATACAACAACCGAATTAAGAACCTCTTTCTTTTTTTGAAGTCGGTTAAAAAGGGTCGTCTAGGATAACAGCTTTTGTTCTTTTTTGAACATTCGCACTTTTATTGGATATTTTTGAGGTTATGTTTACCCGAAAATCTGCTTTTTTTGGGTTGGAGCGTAAGAGGTCATATCTTGGAGTTTTATTTATTATTTAAGTTTTTACTATTATTTCAAACATTAATGGTCTTTACTTCCAAAAATAACAGGTTTTCAATAAAAACTACCTCAAATTTGCATTGCGATCGGTCCAGTAGTTTTTGCGTGAAGGACACCAACATAATAACACATAAACTTTCACATTTTTAAAGTGGGATAGGATAGTCTAGTATCAATATGACTGTATGAACTGTACATATATGTGCCCGTATGTATCCAGTATCTAGATGTGATCGAGATCGTCGGTTCAGATAGCTTACATCCCTACTAACCGTTACAATAATGGGTACCTACTCTGACCACAACGATGCTCCAATATCTACTAGCATCCTCATTTCTGCTCCAGCAGGAATATTGAGATATATTGTAGCATTTAATTTAATACATCACGATACTAAAGTTTTCTATCTGTAAAAGAATTATTCCAGAAGTTTTATCAAACATCCATCCATTCTTTAAAAAGATTTTAATAAATAATAATAATTTCCAAAAATCACTTCTACTAAGAAGAACCTACCTACATTCTAACGTTATAAACGTTATGTTCCAAACTTTTAATTAGTACTCTTGGCTGTGTGTTGGTCATTAGTCAGGACAAACGATTTTTATTACGATATTTCCACAGGATACCTGGGTGAAACCGTTGGGCTCAGCTAGTAATTACCATAAACTACAAACTTTTACCCCTTCGAAGAATGAACGTCCAAAAATTCTTACTTAGTGCTCTCTTACGTCCTAAAAGGAACCTCCATGCGAAGTTTCAGACTCGTAGTTCTTGTAGTTTCATAGCTTTCTTAATGAGTTGTTTTTTCTTTTATATGTAATAGAAGGTCTAGATGTAGTCTACAATGTACATAACAGAAGCTGTAAGTACATAAACGTAACGATATGTATTTTAACTTCAATATTCGTATATAAAATGTAAACTTTAACGGTTTCCGTTCTAACGCCAACAAACAGGTTTGCCTAAATTTATTCATGATGCAATCTAACTGCAAATTCAAGTAAATTTGATAGCGAACAAACAACGATTCCCACTTCCATTTGGGAGTGAACTTTGATTTGGTCAGTTGTCGTCATTCTATGTCATTTCATTTTGTTATACAAATACTTGTGACGAGTTAGAGCATAAAGAAAGGAAATACATTTATTTATAGACAAGCACACGAATAACACAGTAACAGAAATAACTAATGATAATAAACCCAAGTAGTTTTCTCCTGTAGTTTATCAAGCATTTGGGGCTGAATGGCGCTATGTAAATTGTCCTGCAATATTTATATCTATTATTTCTACAGCCAAGCAAGCTGTTATCCGGAGATGTAAAGATCTTACAACACCTTGTCGTAACATCTCAGAGTATATCCAGTTTCGTGGTTTTACGTATGTTGCCTTTCATTATTTTTCCCTCTCTAGGGTGCTGTAAACTGAAGATTTGGTATCAACAAGCAAAGCCTGAGGGTTTATGCACATTTCAAACTTTTAGATCGGCCGATAGTACGAGGGCACTTGGATTAGAATTCATATTACCTGCAATCTATTCATATAAAAAGAAAAATACAAAAAATATCTAAAAGAACAAGAGCAACATGTTTAAAACTATTCATTATTCGGGGGTTCCTTTTAGGACGTATGCGAGCACTGAGAAAGTATTCATAAACTTATTCGAGGAAAACCGCGGGACGTATTATTAAAAAACAACAATCGACGAGGGATCGGGTCATAGAAAGTTCGGTAGGCTGCGTTTACCTTCGTAGCGGCCGTTACGACGTAACGCCCGTTACGTTGACGGCCTTCCGCTTATCCTGAACCGTAAAAAATATTTTTATGGTATAAGAGATTTTCCAGAATTGACGGATAAATGACGTTTTTGTGGTAACGATAGATTTTACATAGATATAAAATACCTTTAGGTAAGTTCTAGAATAGAGAGATCTGAGGGAGATGGTTCTCATGAATACTCAGTCTTCAAGCCCCTCCGTTTCCCCTCCTCCTTTAGGGTAACACTTGGCCTAATAATTAGGTCAAAATTCGCAATATTTCTAGTTCACATGGAATCAAGGTCACTGAAGTCTGAACTTGTTCTTGTTAAAGTATTTTCCTGCTTTATGTAGTTTAATGATACGTATGTTATCGATAGAAAACATTGACACAAACAAAAAAAAATACCTACACAACACACCTTTAAAGCGCGTTTGATTTAGTAATCAATCGAATAAGAAACATAAATTAAATAGAGTACCTATTTATTATTGCTTTATAATGTCTGATGTTTTTGAAAAGTCCGCGGTGCAGTTTGGAACATATACTTATCAATATAGAGCATCGAGCCTTAAGGTCTTCAAAAAACACATTTCGAATTGCCGCCGCTCGCGCCGCGGCGTTTTAAAATTTTGTTCTGTCCAAAGGATTTTTAATAGAAATGTTCTGATCTCTTTATTTTAGTAGGTTCAGAGATATCTCTATGAATTTATTTATAGAAGATTGGTAGATATGGTTCCGAGTTCGTAGACAAGTTTCTAGTAGGTATGTTGTCTTTGTAGGGGTTTTTTGATAAGCACATTATTTCTGATAAAATGTACCTAGATAGATAGAAAAATGTACGCAGAAACGTTTATTCCTAAATGTAAGAAAAGGTTTCCGTCCATGATAGTTTTAGCAACGGTCAGCACCGGCCCTGGATTGGCTACCCCCTCCTACTACCTCGGCCAAAACGCCAGCCGCGACATAAGTCAACGTTAAAATGTCTTTATTCAGTTGGAATCAGTCCCCTGAAATCTTAATGAATCCTCTTAAAAACTAAGTTAGGATGTAATATTGTCGCAACTTGCCTATCAATCAGAAGAAACCACAAGACATTTATGAGGTTCTTTTTTATTGATTACAAACATTTTTTAATGTGCATTTGAAATGGCTTTATAAAAGTCTTGTTCATGGGCTCTTATAATTATAGTAAGACATAGATAGATTTACAATTGTATTTCTATTATTATTGTAGACAGCTGAAATAGACGACACGATAGATACAGTTGGTAATGCGAATGCTTTCAGAGATTTTACACTAGAAAATGTACTACGAATATTTGCCGTCACTATAAAATACCTAAACTAATTTTCACCTAAATGAATAGCAACATAATCTCTCACGAAAACGTCTTAATCTATTTTAAGGTCGAACACCAACAAAAGGGGACGACAAAATAATTTATGTTACCCAATAAACTGAACTAGGAACGGTGGTAAGTCGACGAGATCCATAGCAACTGTGTGGCCAGTGAACCAATGCCTTTCTTTAAAACTATTGGCGGTTTGGGTTGTGAAACCAACCCCGTTTAACATGTGGTCCGACTGTATGATCCGACCGATCGGACGACGCTGATTAATCGGACAAAGAGCAAACACAAATTCGCATAGTCCAATCTATCGAAAAAAAAAACAAAACACTATCGAAACGAAAACAAAAGACCAACAGCTGCTATGGTCATTTGAATTAGGGCTTTTTGTTCTAAATGAATTCCGAGGCCGTATTTAGAGCCTTGAATCGATTCATCATATTAATATTATGATAATTGATATATTATCATAATAATTTATATATTATAACATATTGATGTTATAAAAATCTGTCTAATCGCTAATCTGTTCACTTGCAAATCTGTCAGTTGCTACTGAGCCTGTTGGTGCTAGAACTAGTTCTTCAAGGCTCTAAATACGGCCGAATCGCCGGCCAAGCAGGATTGGTCAAAGTTTCTTGTAGCCAGATGTCAAATGATAAACTCGACAAATTACTAAAGTACTATCATTTTACTTCGTTTAGTCATTGCGTTTCTAAAAGATGAGTGAAATTTTGATAGTATGAAGCCAGATATTCAAATTCCCTGTAGATTTTAAAATTATTTTACCCATGATCTTCTTTCAGTTTTTTTCTGAGCATCACCAAATCATTTAGAACTTTTTTTTTTTTATTATGAAAACCTCAGTACTTCCATTCAATCTTCGGTTCCTAAGAGGTGCACAGCTCATACGGCCGTGCACATAAACCTTAAATGATGCATCGCAGAGATTCTCTCCTTGATTCAATATGGTTCGTAGATTCGATTCAATTTCGTCGTCTTTCGTAAGTGGGTCAGATCTCTGAAACATTTGTTTCAGATTTTACTAATTTCATTCTGTGACAAGGGAACGTAATTTGTTTGATGGAAAAGATTAATTTAAATTTTCTTATCTTGATTTAGTTTTTTATTTGTGCCAGAAATTTCGGAAGTAATTTACTATTATGCTGTGGCATTCGAGACGTTAATTTGTATCACAATAATTACCGGTCTGGTTACACCTTTCTTACTTTTTAAAAAGGTTTTTTGAAATGAGAAGTGAATAAGTGTCTTTTTTATATTCTTATGTTTGTTTGTCAACATCTCATAACTGTTCTAAATATTTATTTATGTAATACGCTTGTCCAAATAAATGTTTTTCTATTCTATAAATCATTTCCCTCTAGGCGCTAGATAATCATTTCATGTTTAAATGCAAAGGAATGGAATCTGTTGCCTGCGTCTGTCTTTCCTGACGTGTACAATTTGAGGATTTTCAAGTTACGAGTGAACGCGATATCTTCTAGGAAGGCGTGTTACATCTTAGGCCGCATCGTCATCTACCATGAGGCAGGTGTGATAGTGGTCAAACGCTAAACTAAAAAAATGTTCTTAAAAATAATATGCAAATTCATATTTCAAGAATATTGCTTTCTAAACTAACAATACTGCTTATCATTTTAAGATTTTTTGACTAAAACTAAGCTATTAATATCTAGCGTCCACAGGGAGATGATTATTTCTTGCTTAAAAAAAACCTTTTTTTATGTATAGAAGATGTAGCCTAAATACTCGTGATTTTAAATCGCCCCAATAAGTGGCCTTTGAATGCTAGTAAAGGTTCTTACCATACATTTAGATGGCAGGGAAACGCGAACTTTCCTGGTCCGCCCTTCTTCTATGGCTGCACCTGCTTACGTATCGGAACACAGACAAGTCCGCTTGACGATAGGATTTAAGCGGGTAGGTAAGATGCTCTAAGATAATGTGTACTAGTAGTGGGTGCTATCATTGATTTGGGATTTTCGGGACTACCCCTTAAAGGAAGAGGGATATTCGTATTTATACCATATTATATGTATAGCTTGTTAAGATAAGGCGATTTACATAAGTTTTTCAGGAGTTCTGCAGCTTTATACTGCGACCAGTATCTTTAGAGGTGGTTTATTTGAATAGGCTTTTTTCTATCTCTTTTATTGAAATTTGTTTGTTCAAAAAACACTCATGCCATCTTTTTTCGACTTAAGAAGGTGAGAAACGACAAGAAATTTTGATATTAGAGCAAAATGTAGACTTTTTCTACAAAAACAATTTCTTCATGCAATTATTAACAATATTATAAGGTATATAAGTGAGAGACAATTAGCTATATACTTATAAATCCATCTTAAGTTGACTTCGAAAACTAACATTATTTCTCAATCCATCCACAAAATAACTTCTATTAAAAAGTTCACAATTAAGTAGATAACCCGTCAAGCCAGTAGAGCGTTAAAACCTCCGAATGTACGGTAAAAAGGACAGATTACCCATGAAAATCCCATAGGTGGTCGCCTTAAGCCCCTTGTCGGGAATTAAACCTATCGCTTCGTAAATCTTTCGCGACGTCTCTCGAATATATTTCCAATTGGTTTCGGGCGAGGAAAGGGACATTTAGAGAAGATTTTCAGTACATTTCTACCTTATTTCAGGAGGCTAGAAGGTAATCTGACTTCTGGAGCAATGCACCTCTTAAAAAGAGTTGATAGGGCGAAAGTAGGGTGAGAAGGATGTTGACCTAGTGGTAGATACCACGTTTTTCATTATGAAGGTCGTGGGTTTGAATTAAGTTTTTCTAACCAAAAATGTGCGCTCTTGGTGAAGGAAAACATTGCGATGCACCCACGGCTTAGAGCTCGTCAACACGTTGACACTAGACTTGTTGAAGAGTTATTTCCTCTGGACACGGTCGACTAAACTGAGGGGATACCACCCCCTCAGTTTAGTCGACCGTGCACGTAAACGTAAGGTTCATTTTTTATCGTTACGATGGCGATCCAGGGGGTTCTGGGCAAGCTTACGATAGTCTATGATAGGTATACATACGTGCTATCTCAAAATAATCCAATACATCACACCCCCTGTCTCTCACAGCTTCCTAAGGAGAAGTATTCCTTATGAAGTCGATGTAGATAGTATTTTTCCGTAAGTAACACAAAGTTATTTCTTTTGAAAAGTACTTTTTGTCAGATCTATTGTTGTAAGGTTCGACAGTTCATTTTGGGAGTACGATCTTGGTGTGAATAATGGTTCCTTTAGTCGCTGAGTACCTCCAACGCAGTCTGCCGATTTCGTGTTATGCCAAAATGTCATTTAAAATAAGCGTTTGGACTAAGTGCGTTTCTGTCTATGTCCCGATAGATCCACTTCTCGTAGCGCCTATTTTTGGGTAATTTCAGTCGATTTAATGAAAAACGTTTCTATTAAATGCCTATATTAGATACATTATTTAATAAATAGTCATTATGGGAGTTAGTGGTGGGATCGTGGAAAAAATGGCGATTATGGCGTTTGTTGTATGTATGTTTTTGGTTGATTTTGTTTATAATACGAAGGTTATGAATAAGTGAATGTAATTTATTCAAGGAAGATAAAATTCAAAGGAGCTTAGCCATTTTTGTACCAAAAAATATAAGGCTTAAAATAATCAGTCTGATTTAGGTTACAAATTGTTTATGCAAATTTTAACTTTACACTGACTAATTCTATAAACAAGTATTGCAAAATTACAACAAAATAAAAATTTAATAGATATGTAGTCTTATTCTATGCGAAATTATTAATTAAAAATAGTATATATTAAATCTGTATTCGGCCATAGACATCAATCCACTTAAAATAGAACAAAGTAAACTCGAATTATCTATAAAAATAAATCAAAGCACCTCCAAACAAGGAAACATCCTAAAATCAATACAAACTGGTATTCTAATGGAAAGAAAGAGAATAGATCGTATGAAACAGAGCCGGGTATAGCCGAATGTTCACAATAAAGAGAGGTTCAAGCTAAGGAACAATCTCATTAGCCGTGAATTTCGTGAACTCCAAGTCACCAGATTTATATCGTTATGCGAACGTACTAACTTAGAACGTCTTTGTCAACGGTCCAACTTAGAAACTGTTAGCGATATTCTTCTCTCGTGCCAAAGACTTCAAACTAATCATAACTAACTTCTTCAACGAATTTCTTATTCATTTCTATTTTGTGTTGGTTTGGTACTGTGCCTTTTTATCTGAATAAATATTTATCTATTATTATTAGTAAGAGCTCATACTGTCCAATGCCTCTGTATTTCTTTTTACACTGATCGCGATATAAAGCTATTGCACACCAGTTATTCCTATTGGAGTCCTCGCCGCACTCCCCGGAGCGGTGGGACGGTGCATAAGGCGCATTTCTCATCGTAAAAAAGGTGGTTCGTACTATGTCGTTGCGCACTGGTAAGTCGGCACAGTCATTGTTTAAAGAAAAAAAAACTACTTTCTACGCGTTGGGACTTCGGGCAAATAATCCAACCGTAACAAGCAGATTTTTAATTTAATTTTCTTATATAAAAAATAGATCCAGGTACAACAATAAACTCAGCAAAAAGTCAATAACTTTTGGGCCAACTTCATCTTATTTAACATTTATTAAACCAAAAAGGCAAATTTCAAACACTCATAAGAAATTCATAAATATAGGTAATTATCAAGAAAATTGGGTACTTATAGTAAACCGCTATATTTTCCAACTTAGAACCTCACCAAACGTTTGAGACCTACATAATCAGAGCTCTCAGTCGAAATTAAATCGCATCTTGCAATCAATTACTCCTAACTCCTAGTGGACGGAATAAATCCCTTTTTTTCCGACATTGGCTCCGAATAAATAATTGCAAGTAAAGACTTTACTTGAAGTAAACTTATAGTACGTAAAATGGTTTTGCCGTCCCTAGCGGCTGCAGTTTTTCGTCGTTTAGTCGGTTCTTTTTGTTCGTTTTAGATGTTAAGTATTTATACATTTAAAACCGGTAAGACCGGTAAAACCGGTATGGCAAGATGCGCGCTCACGCACACATAAGTGTATGAAGCTTTGCGATCGGTGTGTACTTCCTACCTACTTAACCTTCCTATTGGAGTGTCAGGTACTAACACAAACCTCATTATGTTTGGTTTTCTAGTACTTTTTTAGTTATAAGATGTTTTTGTTAATATTTAAGTAATAAAAAAAAAAAAAAAAACATACTAAATTATTTGTTAAGATTTAAAATTAAAAGTAAGTATGGAGATAAATGTTTTAGGTTTTTCTTTTTATGCATAATTGAAGGTTAAACAAACTTACCTGAAGTGAAGTTTGGCCGTAGTTATACGAAACGCTGCATCCGAAGAGATTTTATAATAGACATTTTTATTTTTTTTATTCATTTCTATGCCCTGTTTAACACTTTTTCCCTAAAAAGCTAGTTTTAAGTAACCACTTCAAATATTTCACATTTTCCATACTTAATATTGTTAATTCTGTCTTCGTTCCTCCTTATTCTGTTTAAACGTTTTGTCCTTCGAAGAGATTTAGCTTTATGGCTGTTTCAATGGATTTTTTCAGCGCCTGAAGCCGCTTTAGAGCCCAATATGCTGCCAATTTTAGCTTAGCATCGTTTGCCGATATCGGTGGAAGAAGACTGAATTCTGAATGACTTATGATTTCATGTTATTTTGATGATTATTGACGACCGATGATTCCGCGTTATGAAACAAAATGAATTAAGACTCTTTCCAATATATTTTTCTAAGAAATCAGTTACGATTATGACGCTGTGTAAGTCAAAGTCCAAACTTGAAATCAAATTTAATCGTCTTAAATTTTGTGTTAGGATATGCGTCTTCGAAATGCGCCCACTAATGAGAAAAAGACACAAGAAACTATTGGGGTCAAGTGTAAGATTGTCTCTGGGTAAGGGCCGGGTAAAGTTTATTTCTCTTCTGTCTTGGACCGAAAGTTTTGCCCCAGACTATACAAAAACTTTGCCACATAACGTTATCTATATCAAAACTGTTTTTTCTTTAAGACAAAAACGTGGTTGGAGGGATATTTTTTGAGCCTTTGTCTGTCTGTGTTACTGGCACCTAGTATTTTTTTGTGAATTATTGAGAAAAATTTGATATTTTAAGTTAATAGAAAAATCTTCCATTTGCTTTTAATGTAATTTTAAGTGATTGAAAAATAAATTTTATTATTACCAATCAAATAAAAAAAACCATAGAGATAGAATACTCTTTTTACAATAGAGAGTAAAGGTTTAATATTGTCTTTAAACGTTTTATCCCGATGTCATCACTACATAGTATAAAACAAAGTCGCTTTTCGTTGTCTGTCCCTATGTATGCTTTAATTTTTAAAATTCGCAACGGATTTCGATGCGGTTTTTTTAAATAGATAGAGTGATTCAAGAGGAAGGTTTTGGTATATAAAATAAAACTACCACGTGTACGAAGTCGCGGGCAACAGCTAGTTTGAAGTAAATGGATATTGGTCTCCGACGCAATTACACCCTATTCTGTGCTCCTTGCTGCCAGTTGGCTGCATGAAGGGCTTGCAAGTCAACACGAGGTCAATCCAGCGATAAGTATGTTGGAATGATTTTTCAGTCTTTACAATAAGGCATATCTTTTTATACTACTTAGGTACCAAGTATTTTTTTGTGCGTACTAGGTACTTTATTTCAAAACAATTTGTTAGACTCTCTACATATTACCTTCTCCGACTACTGGTCCATCTAAAGGTTGCCTGGAAGAGATCGCTCTTAAACGATAAGGCAGACCTTTGTGCCACCTAGATTTAAGTTCGTGTTTATTTTAAACATTGTTATTTAAGCACGTAGCTTACAATAAATAATTAATCTATATATCTAGGTATTTTATATCTATATAAAATAAATACAATCTAAATTATTATTTAACAAGTCCTGCTGCTGTCATATGTAAACAACATTAGTATCAAAGTGAAATTCAGTCCGGTATCTCTCAACATTAACAATGCGGTTTTCAATATAATAAATACCTACGTTTCAATCTAACTTGTTGACAACAGTCAACTGTAAATAAAGAGAAACATGCAAATGGCTGAACTTCTGAGACTTTGAAAGGACCTTCGTAAATGTTTACTGAAGTAGTGGTAGCAGATAAACTGTTCAAGAAATATATCCAAATCCAATGCATATATTAATCTCTATAACACCATCCTGATTCCAATCTTATCCCATGACATCCCACTATCCTATCCCACCTTATGCCATCCTGCCCCATCATTAACCATCATATTCTGTCCCATCATTAAGATAATGAATCGTGAATCTATTATCTATTCTAATATTGTAAAGAGGAGAGATTTGATTGTTTGTTTGAATTGAATAGGCTTCAAAACTACTGGACAGATTTTGAGGAAACTCAGTACGAAGATAGATTGATTTATTGGGAGTAACATAGGCTAATTTTATTATGATATTCCCTCGGGACCGAGACTTACGCGAGTGAAACCACGAGGTGATGTTAGTCTGAAATAAAGAATTATTTGTTAATCTATCTATATATATAAAAATGAATTGCTGTTCGTTAGTCTCACTAAAACTCGAGAACGGCTGAACGGATTTATCTTATCTTAGTCTTGAAATGTTCGTGGAGGTCTAGGGAAGGTTTAAAAGGCGAGAAAAATTCGAATAACCGATATTCCCACGGGATCGGGACTTACGCGGGTGAAAACGCGGGGCGCAGCTAGTTTATTATATTTATCTGTGATCAGTACCTATTGTGAGACACAGCAGGTTACTGACCGGTTGGTGCTCGGCAACCCGTATGTAACAAGCTATTACTTCGCCCCCTGCTGCGCCTGCATCATTTATTCTCGTATCTTATCTATATATTTGAATTTTATACATCAAGTAGCTTTCACTTTCGACTTCGTCCGCGTAGGGGTTGAATTTTCCACAATTCTTAGTGGATATCTTTCGCTTGAGCTGTGCGTTAATACAATTTGTGTCAGCGATCCTGAGGAGATATGGAGCTTTAACTCCGTATGAAGATGGGGTCTTTTCGAGACCAGCGCTGTTGGGGCCGTAGAAGAATGTTCACGCCTCCCTGCGTCCCCAACATCAAAGCGCGAGAGGAACCGGTGGAGTTTTAGTGGGTAAACCCCTGGCTGCCCAACATCTGAAGCCAGGGGGAGCCCCACACATCCCCGCTACCCCTCCCCCGGGAGCAACGGGACGGTGCATAAGGCTGCATTTCTCCACCTAAAAAAAAAGAAAAAAAAGGGGGTATTAATATGAAGGGGGGTTGTTCTAGACGTCTAGGTGAACAACTATCGATTTTTCTTAAAAAATAGATAGAATAGATAAAATAGATAGATAGATTAGATTTATGACGTATTCTAAGTTCTAACTGACTGATATATCAACGCACATCTTTGCGAACTATAGGTATCCATCAGAAAGGGTTTTCGAAATTCTACCTTTAAAAGAGCAAATTGCGAGTGAAGCCGCTTCCAGAAGCGTCTATCTGCCGAAAAACAGTGTGTAGTCTGCTTTCGCTGTATAATCCCAAAACAGTATTAAATTTAATGAAAACAACAACTTTCCCTGGTTCTCTTTATACGCGGGTATTCAAGCGTGAAATGATTCGGTACACGTGTGGTTCCGTACATTATAACAATAATTAGAACGGAAACTAACTTCGTTGATGAGAAAATATACGGACAAGTTTTGTGAATGTTTTTGATGGTTATGAAAACAATATTTTTTTTGGGAGAGATATAATAGAACTGGTTAAACTATATACTCGTATAATAAAATATGGGATTTGAATTTCTTGCTTCTGGTACATAAGAACTTAATCCGAAAATGTCTAGCTAATCAATAGGACTGAATATCATAATGCCGGAAATTGAATACGTATGCATTTTGTAACAACTGAAGATTTGGGCAAATTCCGGGAGCGTAGCGTTTAAAAACAAGTTTTTATTTTTCAACCTGGTAGGTTTTGGTCTCGTAGGACTCGAATTAACTACTGTTTTACTATATAAAGTTTATAAAGTTAAAGTGTTCAACGTATTCTCATACGATATCCCACCCAAATCAGATTAGTATTTACAGAACCAATTCATTAACAAATATCTACATTAATAATTACACAAGAAAAAACAATGATTAGGTATTTAAACTAAGGAATCCCAAAAACGGGAATAAAGGAAATACTTAGTACACTCTCAAACTTCTTATAGAAGTTTGAAAGAATTTTTTTTCAAGTAAAAAGACCGCCACGGTATCCTTTGTGAAATGTTTCTCTAACAATTCTTGCTTTTTGTTGTCATTATCGCGATTTTTGGGGCTTTTTCCTTCCTGGTAGTAGTCAGGCTAAGGACTGCATAATAATAATATAAGATATTGGCTTTCATACTCAGCTAATTAGGGTAAAATCAGCAATCCAGTCTGAGAGTTGACGAGCTATGTTTACGTGTTTGTTGGACATTGTTACGGCAGGCGCCATAGTTCTATAGTTTCCTATAGAAGCCAGTTCAAAACTATCGCAAATGTAATTAAATATCCCTAGTCAATTTCTCCTGTAGTTTATCAATAGTTCAATGGTTGTCTTAGGCTGTCATTTTGTAGTGAAGACAGGGATAATCGCCGGTCCACATCATACTTTTCCATTGAACTTGTTATTGTAAAGAGCCTCTATGTGTCGGCTGGACGTAGGGATTTTTTAAAAATTCGCCCTCCAAAGTGATAAAAAGGCTGATAAAATTTGTAGTTTATAGTAACTATTATGTATTCTGTGTTTGTAGCAAATAAATATCACTTTTAAATAGATTCTAACGCGGGTAAAACTGCAAGGCGCAGCTCGTTAGTCATATATATACGTGACAAATTGAGAATTACCTCTTTTCTTTAAAATCGGTTACAAAAGCTGACTACTAATTAAGCTGGCTCAGCAACCTGAAGTGGATTATAGCCTAAGAGATGCCATTGCACTCTACATTTGCTGCCAGTCGACTGCTTAAATAGCTTGCAGGTGTTGTTGGACTTAGTCAATTCAGCGATATCTAGCTCTCACAAAAGGACTGCTTTAGCCAAATCCCTGGAGAAAGCTATACCGATTCCCCGATGCCAGCTACACATAACAGATATACCTATAGCTATCTAGATTCAATACTAACCAGGTGCCCCTCTAACCAGAAGGTAAGATCAGATTACCAAACTTAGAAACTGCACCAATAAATCCTAAATCGTATCCAAATTCACAATATCAATTGAAACTTTACCAAAGCTAGTTAAACACTAGATTACACAGTCTTATACCTTCTACACAGGCGAGCAAATAATTTGGCACACATTTTAAAATGAAATTAAATAAAAAGGGTCAAAATCAATTACTACAATGTGCGAGCATGAAGTGGTAATAAGCTAAATTCTCAGAGGAAACATGCTTAAAATATTTTTTTCGTGATAGTTAGGTATTTTTTTTTTCAAAACCCCGTAATTTTTCTTCATTTATGTATAGGTAATCATAGAATATTACAAAAAAATGTTTTTCCAAAAATTTACCCAAAATTTAAGACGATTTATGATGTATCGGCAGAGGTTCCTTTAGTGAAAAATGATGTTGTCACATTTTGGTAAATTCCCCGGAGTTTGAGGGTGGGTAAATTAGAGTAATTTTCTTAAATTGAGAAATTTTGCAGTTTTTGGGTATCACGATGTACCCAACCCAAAGTCTAGGGTACCTAAGAGGAATTACAAATTTTTTTAAATGCACTGTAAAACCGACGTTGTTGAATTGGCTTAAATATTTATACTCTGCAGTTTTATGTTTGACGTTTGAAATAGAAGCATCGCGCATCGTATGATGTAGGTAATGTTCTATTAATTTTTGAGACCTTAATTGTGTTCTCGCAAATGTACTACACCAGCTTATTCCTAGAAACAGGAATCCGAGCTGAAGCTTAGAGTTTGATTATCCAGGCTTAATTGAATCTCAGTTGCCTTTATGGGTGCGTTAGGTAAACATGATTAGGTATCATGTTATATGTGCATTTCAGCTGTAATTCGCTCATAGGTTAATTTAACTATAGTTTTCGTTACTGCACTGTGCAGTGCTGTGTATTTTCATCCAAATTTGGAAAAAGTAATATATTACTTCTATAGCGTGAAACTGGTACAAAAAAACATTTTATATTTTACTAGCTATTACCCGCGACGTCGTTCGCGTGGTAGTTTTGTTTCATATACTTAAACCTTTCTCGAGAACCACTCTATCCATTGGTGAAAACAGCATGAAAATCGGTGAAGTAGTTTTTAAGTTTATAGCGAACAGAGAGACAGACAGACGCGGCGGAGGTCTTTGTTTTATAATTAGTGACGACTAGTAATATTTTTTGTTCCACTCTATTCCATCGATATTTCTTATTTTTATAGATAATAGGTAAAGGTTGGCGTTTGACCATACCTCACACCACCCCTAACTGGTAGGTAACGAAGCACGCGCTCCTAGATGATACTAGTTCTCTCGCAATTTGAAGATCCCAAAATGTGAAAATGTAAAGATGGTAGAGGAACGAAAACTTTTTCGACCCATACATCCTTTTGTGACTGCACCGGCTTATTTCTACTTTTTGTTCCCTTGTAATCCATCGATGGATTTGATTCGACTTTGAGTTCTAGTTAGATTGGGCTAATTTGATAAAACAACTTTTTCTAAAATAAGATTTGTTTAAAACAAATACTTACCTATTAAAAAAAAGATCGATTAATCTCTTTACAACTGTCTTAAAAGATTAGTTTTTTTTTGTTGGTTATTGTTATAGCTATAGAATGAGTAGCCTCTTAAACTACTGGACCGATTTTAAACAAACTTGCTAGATACGAGTCATTAAATCGTCGGACGTAATATAGGCTACTTTTTATTCCGATCCTCCTACGAGATCATTAAACAGTGGGGGCGCAACTAGTTACAAATAAATCTAGGCCAACGAAAGTTTTTCCATAAAAAAAATAACACTAGGGTTGGGAAGTGCGTCGAGTGCGTCAAACTATCAATAACTGATAAGTCCTGAATTAATAGTTTCTCGTAACAACACTATAAATCAAGAAAGTTCAGACAGGGATGCGGGTGCTATCAAACTTGACGAAATTGTAAGGAGATGTGCTATAGATACGTACCTACATACAGATATACCTACCTACTTACAATTGTTAGAGTTTGTTCGGAAAGAGAACCTTCGTCGGGGATAAAAAGGGTATTAACTGATGTTTTATTTTTAATCAAAGTCAAAGTCAAATTCCTTTATTCGTTTGGATGCTTATGTAAATATTATACCCAGTTCACATTGAAACGTCTTAAAAACTAAGTTAGGATGTGTGCCTTCTCATTGGCGCCCACCAATGAGAAGAAGGCACAAGAAACTCATGGGGGAGGGACAAGAAACTCATGGGGGAAATCAATCACTCATCATCAATCTAGATGCTATTATCTAATTTAGAGTATTTAAACAGCTCCAGCAACAATCTATACTCTTCAGTAAACAATCTATACTATTCAAAAACAATAGGAACGGTTAAGAAAAACATCGTAATTACATGATTATTTTGAAGCGATTTAAAAAAAGGAGATTTTCATCCGAATTGTACCCGAACGTTTGTTTATCAACTACCTACTGTTTATTCAAAATCCATACTGTAAGTATGTATGTATGGATTACCCTGTAAGTAAAAAAAACCTATTTAGAGACACCATGTGCAAAGCCAAGGCATCATATTCAATGCTGAAAGAAAATCTCTAAACGAAAATCACAAAATCGATTTGGTTCGTGTGCTATACATTACCTCAGTTATATACGCAGCAAGTAATAAACTCAACATATTTCCCTATGTATAGGGATATCAACAATTCACGAACATAACGGCATATAGTGCAACATGTTACGTTTTACTTGAAAAATACTGTTATGGGGGTAATTCTTCGGCTGAAAGCATGCGATACACTGCAGTTCTGCAACCACTGTTCGTGCAATTACTGTTTACATTGCAGAACGACCAAAGTCACCTTGGTAGATTGGACATTTTTCTCTGCAATGTCGTAACCTTAAGTCATATCCAAGCGAACTTGTCCCTGTTCCGATACGCTGGCCGGTGCAGACACAAAAATAGGGCGGGTCGGGAACGTTTTTAACCGACTTCAAAAAAAGGAGGAGGTTCTCAATTCGGTTGTGTGTTTTTTTTATTTTACAGCTGTCTTCCTTCACTCGCGTCTCTAGTTAAAATATAGCAAATTTTAGACCGAGCCGATCAGTTTGAACTGTATTTTGTCATATTAATCAGTCACCTTAAAATTTATATATAGATTTATACGAGATAGTGACTTTGCGAGTGAAACCGCAGGGCATTATTACCTACTTATTTACGACATAGAACACAACTTTTCACATTAAACTTCCAAACTTGACACCTGATGGATTGGTTACGTATAATTTCGTTTACTTTAACTCCTGAAAGGGTTACTTAAGCTGTTTGTTTTACAATAACGTTATCAAAGAGATCTAATGCAATAGAAGTAACGTCTATCAGCAGGAAGGTATCGTTTAAACAAGGCCCAGGGCGCTGTGAACATCAAATATATTTGGCACCCAAAGAACGAAATATACCTGAAGTCCCTGCCCATCTTTCATTCTTCAATTAAAAGCATAAAAACTTGGGTTTTATTTTGTCAATGGCTGTCAAACGATCAAAATATAGGAGCAAAACACGCGCAACACTGACGTGACGATACGGTTCAAGATGTAGCATGCTTATCTTTAGAAAAATACACTTGCGAGTTAAAGACTGCCATCTATCTGTTAAGAAAGGTTGAAATTATGTACGTCTATTCCACTGCGTTTTAAATATCTCTTTGTTTGTGACGCGGCTCGCGTAAACTTCCTGTATTCAATACAATATGTTTACGAAGCTAACATTAAAATTCAAGCAATATACTGGAAATCAATATGAAAGTAAAGAAATAATTTACTGCACTTGCACTGCTTTGTCCGAAACGTGAGATTGACTGTCACTTTTCACGTAAAAAAACTAAAACCATAAGGTCAAACATCTGACTCCGAATCAGAAGGTCTACTATGGGAAAATATGATTCTTTGTAAAAAGTCCACATTTTAAGACGTCTATTAGGTGACAATGTCCAGAGTGGCAAAATGACTAGCTCCGCTTGATCTCTTGAGCGCTACATAATAGGCACAATCAAACAGGAGAAGATTTTAAGATGAGTTTGTTTTGAGAACATTCCTGATAACAGCGATGGAAATTATTTAAAAATTAATAAAATTTGGAAGTGCTTAACTTTTTGAGCTTTCGTTTTTTTCCCGTTTTGATCGCGTTTTGTTTCCGTTTCGATCGTCTTTTTGTTCCGTTTGATCGCCTTTTGTTAACCACATAGTTGAGTAGTGTCCTTCTTTACTCATATGTGGTTTACTGGAAAGTTAATCAGCCGGAAGGTACTTGGCTTACTCCCATCCACACACGGTTACGTTGTAGAGCTGCTGTTTTATTGCAATTCACTAGCCCGGCTCGAACTGATACCGTTGCATTTGTTGAGTGGATTCCAAACGGAATCTTCATACCGCCATGTTTTATTGACGACAGATATAACATTTTGTTACCATTATTCCGTTTTTGTTACTTTTATTCCACTTTTTTACTGTTTCCGTAACAAATTTAAGTGTAAGTAAAGTGTTTACGTTTTTTTGGTAAGAAATCTGGCTTAATAAATAAGACAGATTTTTTACTAGAAAAATTACCTACAATTTACTATTTAATAAAAAAATGGTATGTTATAGGTATAGGTAACTTAAGGGTAAGGTAAATAATTAACTCAGGTATAGGTAAATAGTAGATAATTCCTGTAGTGCAACTCATATAATAAGCCTTAGATTATCAACATCAATTACAAAATTACGACGTATTTATGACGTCAAATACGCTATTAGGTTTTTCCTAGTGATGCTGTACGAAGAGGAGAACTAAAAGAACACTAAACTAACTACCGTCTTCGTTACAATAATGTTATTATAATAAAAGAGAATAGGGAAACTAAAGAACTTTGTTTATTTTGTAACTGTACCCTAAAAACTTGTCTCTGGACAATAAAGTTGTATAAAATTATAGAAAAGAAAGAGCTTCACAGCAATCTTACCAGAATAACTCGCCATACATTGTTTCAACGTAGATCTAAAGTAATGGTATGCCTGGAAGGAGTAACGCACATATATTGTTTCTTAAGACGAGGTGGTAAGACCAGAAGCGTGATAGAGGTGTCTTGGAAACAGGTTTTGGATATCAACCACTAAAATCCATAGAATGATATTCCTGTTGTCGTGAAGGTGAAGAAATGCTGTATAGTGTCATACACTTCGAAACACGATTAGAGTGATTTGCCTCGTTAGAAACAAAATTGAGAAAATCTTAAGAAAATCGAATTTTTTTTTAGTTTTTCAATTTTACCACTATTGTAAAGAAAAAACAAGAGCAAAACACACACAAAAAAACAAAACCTTCGCATTTATAATTATTAGTTAGTTATTAGTAACTTTGTAATATACTAGCTGCGGCCCACGGTTTCACCCGCGTAAGTCCCGATCCCGATCGAATATCAAAATAAAAAGTAGCCTATAGCCTTCCTCGATAAATGGACTATCCAACACAAAAATATTTTTTCAATTCGAACCTATACTCCCTGAGATTAGCGCGTTCAAACAAACAAACTTCTACAGCTTCATATTAAGTATAGATAGTATAGATAAGTTTATTTTGAAATATATTAAAAGTCTTTCAATTAGCCGCAATAAATATCGTAGATAAAAGTTGCTATAGGTATATTATGATTTTTTACTAGGGGTCTAAAAATAAATTTATATTTTATTGTTATTCCCACCGTAACAGTCTTATCCAGTATAAACCCATCAGTGTAGTAACGTAATAATGTGTTCAACGCCAGCGATAGATCACCAGCCCACTGACAAATAAAGATGGATTATGGAGCAATATTGCAAGAGCCCTATCCCAACTTGTTTACATTTTTTGCTCACTCTACCTCAGTCGAGTACGCGCCGTACTTCGTCGGTCGCGCGTAGAATATTCATGAGTGTAAGTTCGTGCCTCATTCAAACTTTGTTGCTGACTCTACATGTATTTTTGGTTAGAGATAGTGAGATAGAATCGGATGGTTTTGTGAACATTTGATGGTATGTGCCTCAAGGGTTCCTACAAATGTATTCTCTCATTTTAAGGGTTCCGTACCCAAAGGGTAAAAATGGTACCCTATTGCTAAGACTTCATTGTCTGTCTGTCACTGGGCTGTATCTCATAAACCGTAAGAGTTAGAGAGTTGAAATTTTCACACATTAGGACCGTATGTATTTCTGTAGTCGCTAAAACAACAAATACTAAAATACAAAAACGTGGGTATCCTCTATACAACATCATCACGCGCAACTTTTAGACGCGTAGACTAACTGTTGTCCGTTTAACTAGTTGTTACCCGCGACTTCATACGCTAGGAAGTTTTGTTTTTTTTTAATACAAAATAGTTTACGTCTTATTCTCAGAGCTACCGAATATACTTCATAAGAATCGGTCAATCCGTTTGGAAGGAGTTTGGCGACAAACACGGTGACACGAGAATTATTCGGTTTCACATACACGGTTTCACCTGCGTAAGTACCGATCTTTCGAGAATTTCAGAATCAAAAGTATTGTGCCCTTCTCCATTCCCTAAACTACCACCTGACTTTCCTCCAAATTGGTCCAGCCAAGATGGAACAAATAAACGAACAAGGATTAGGAAGTTAGGATTAATGAAGAGTGATTAGAGGAAAATAAATTAAAACGCAATTACAAACATGTACCTGTCTACTCCAGCTAAAAGGTAGAACTCGTACCGATACCTAAACTCCTAAACAAACAATCCTATACAAATTAAACACAACTCAAACTTAACAATTACAAGAACCATAATTTCAATTTATTTCCTCTAAACCCGTACCCTGTTTCCGAAAAAAAAACTGAAATATTCCACCTGGTTTGTTCCTTCATCTTGTTTCAGATCGAAGATATTTAAAGAAGGTAAGAAATAACATTTCATTCTTAGAATTGTACATACACATAAAAGTAATCCCATAGACAAAAAACAAGAAAAACTGGCCAAGTGTGAGTCGGACTCGCGCACGAAAGGTTCCGTACTATTATATTCTGTTTTTAGTATTTGTTTTTTAGCGGCAATAGAAATACATCATCTGTAACAAGCTGTAAGCCTGGTGACAGACAGACGGACGGGCGGTGAAGTCTTAGTAATAAGGTTCCGTTTTTACCTTATGAGTACAGAACCTTAAAAAGTAATGCATTTAATGGTCATGCCGAGGTATCTACAACTTGCAAACGTCTTAAACTCAGTTAGAATATGTGGCTTCAGACCACGCGGGGACAAAATAATGATTCTAATCAATGATAAAACTTAAACAAAATAAAATACGCCATGTTTTTCGCGAACCAACAAAGACACCTGAAAAAAACCCGTTAGTTTTGGACATTCATTGTCAAAGTTTTGATAAAAAAGTGGTCCACATGTTTTGTCTATCAAATTTTGTACAGATACAACACAATTTTTTATCTTTGCTTCCGATGTTTTCAGGTGCTTTCAGGCGCGCTGGTACATAGGTACCAATCCTAAACAAATATACGTAGAATCACTGAAACAACCTTTACCTAACCTCTGAAACAGTTTTGGTTTGGATAAATGTAACACAAATAAAATATTATCGCTACATTCACAGTAAGTAGGTAGGTAAGTATGAGGCTGAAAGTTTGCAGGTTTTCAGATAGGTAATCCCATACACAAACACACAACGTTAAAATAAAAAAAAAACGAACTACAATTATTATTGTTCGTTAAAGAACACTGAGGGAGCTCAACTGCTTTCTTAGCAAATTTTTAATAACCACAATTATATTGTTAAAGTATTTTATTGTTACTGTTGTATTGTTTATTACGAAATTGTTAAAGAGTTTAATTTTATCCCCGGCGGGAATCGAACGTTACTTTTACGCAGCAAAATAAATTTGAGAACTGTGCCATTGAAACTTTAAAATTAAATTCAAAGTTTGAACAAAGGTCTTTGTGCAATTAAAAGTACTTCCGTAATATAATTAGTGTGGGTATAACTTAGATCGCGAACAGAGACTGCAGACTTGGAATCGACTGATATATTAGTTGCCTAATATACCCCTGGTCCAGCCAGATGAACTAAGATAAACCATGGAGACCTTTGGTCCCCCCAGTTATCTTATGGTGGACAATGGATAGGAGTGCGAAGTGGACTATGGATACTTGCCCGCGACGCTAAAGTTGCTGAAAGTTTATTAATATGATTTCGAGTATCTTTACCAAAATTTATGAGATTTATCTCATTAGGCAGTCGTCATTCTTGAATTATTATTCAATTTCTTTTTGTTATTTTATTAGTAATATCACGAGGATATTTAACCTACCTGAAAGGGAATAAAACACGGGCTGTTTACTGCAACTGGATCTTCTTTAGTTGGGTTATTTTTGCGTAAGGATGGAGTAGGCTTGCTCAATACCTATACCACATTCTATACTTAGTCAACCGAATCGTATCCAGAGGAAAGAACTTGTCAATACTTCTGGAGCCAACTAAGCCGCGGGTTTCTTCACGATGTTTTCCTTCACCATAAAAGCAATGTCAATTAGTGTACAAATTGTACAAGAAAAATCGAAAAATTCAATCGTGCCCGACCGACTGGGATTCGGATTCACGACCTTCGAAATGAGAGATGAGGCATCCATACCACTTGGCCAACACAGGTCTACCTACCTACATACTTATATGTACGGTACATAAAATTATCTATGTAGAAATAGAGGAACAGTAACTGGGTGCTCGCCAACTCCTAAATCTTAGGTGCTCGCTGAGATTTATCGCTGAATCTACATAAGTTATAGATTTTAAACTTAATTAAACAACCTTGGTTGCTGAGCTTTGAGATGACGGCGTGAATAAACTGTGTTTTATGTGTTAAACTAGCTACACGTCGCGGTTTTACCTTGCAAGGTATTAACAATGTCCTTCTTCACAATATAAATATACACTTTTCATCTAAATCTGTCGAGCCGTTTGACGGTGTTCGAATTTTTTTTTAATTTTACAAACAAAAAATAGCATTTATGAATACGACTCGCAACTTTACCCACCTAATTGACCTTGCGAGCGGTGTTAGCGCTAGTAATAGAAAACTTGACTTTCATTCTGAAGGTCGTGGGTTCGAGTCCCGGCCAGCCGTGCACTATGGATATTTCTGACGACAAATGTATGTACGCTCATTGTCATTGATCTTACGGTGAAAGAAAACATCGTGATGAAAGCAGCGGCCTAGTTGTCTCCGGACGTATTGACAAGTTCTTTCCTCTGGACACGGTTGACTAAGCTGAGAGGATAACATAGGTGCTGGGCAAGTCTACGCTATCCTCACGCAAAAAAGAACCTAACTAAAGAGCCTGTATACAAGTACAAGTAGTGATTACGTAAATTAGAGACCTACAAATAATAATAAGCATGCATGAAGTCTTGGCAAAATGAATTTGCTTACCCCTTAGAGAATATTTTCTCAGAAATATAAAGAAATATTTATCAGGTAGGTATTGGATATTTTGGGACGTAGGTACGTAATATCATTGGTATTTTTCTATTATGGTCGACAGTACAGTCGCATTCCTGTATAAGGATGAAGTAAATAAGTTAGAGACAAGACTTTACTGGCTACGAAACAGTTGGAAATTGAAAACACTGTTAATATTATTTTCAATTTTAACTTTTTATTTTCGAAATAATGATTTATCATGTTTATTTTTTTATTTTGTGAAGCTCCATATTTCAGCAGTGTTGCAAGCTTCATGTTTACGAGACTGAAAATAACCGTGTTTAGTTTACAATCCTGTTTTGCGATGTTAAATTGCATTTCCGAAATATGGTCTTGTTTTTATTTGTTTTAGCCGAATCAGGAAGATCTAGGGAACTATTAAAACTGAATTGCCTATGTTTTATCTAGAACTACAAAGAAAGATATATTATTTAACTAGCCCCGCGGTTTCACCCGCGTAAGTTCCGATCCCGCGGGAATATCGGGATAAAAAGTAGCCTATATGTTAATCCAGGCCTCCAGCTATCAACATACCGAATTTCATTGCAATCGGTTAAGTGGTTTTAGCGTGAAAGAGTAACAAACATACACACACACGCACACAAACTTTCACATTTATAATATTAGTAGGATGATTATCTTTGTATTTTTTTTTTCTTTTTCCTATGTTCAAGATTTAAATAGATAATTATGGAAACATTAGCTCTCACTTAGTACCTTTATTATATCTACCAAAAAGCAGAGACATTGTATTGTTTTTATTGTCTATGCCTAAAAGTGATGACTTTATATTTTCCGATCCCTATGCAGAGATATAAATTCCTTTGGTGCGTTTTATTAATATTTTACCCTTCGAACGATGGACTTTATTTGAATTTAACTATAGCGGTTCTTTGACAGTTCATACCATTATATTTAGTACCCACAAAATATCGCAAAGACGGAATATTCTGACACAAAAAGCTGGATTTAGAACCTGTCTCTTTTTATTATACAAGCTTTTATTTAGCTTCACCTGTCCCGATGTCTGTCATGGAATCTTGTATATGTATAAAATTTGATCCACTTCCCGGTTACCGATTGAGCTGAAATTTTGCAAACATGTGTAAATCGCGTGACAATGCAATAAAAGCTTGTTTTAAAAAATATTTTTAAAAGCTTTTTTTTTCCTAAAATGGTTGACAAAAAGCACGAACACGAAACTTTGGATTTATCGTTGTGTCGTAAATGAGAAAGAGAGTGAAACCACGGCACATTGTGTCTACTCTGTACTTACCAAATTTTTTTTTTCTAGATAATACCGGTTCTTCAAATCTATGATTCACATCCACGTCCTTTAGATTGAAAGTGAGATACCTGCCACTAAGCCCTCTCGTTAAATAAAAAGCAAAAAGGTATCATTAAATTGTTTAAATTCCTTTTTTCCTATGTGTTTGAAATATTTTTGAGTAATTAAACCTCGATTCCCTTAGTTGTCTTGGTAACAGAAAGTAATTATATTTCCAAGAACCGAACACCGAAGAGTTTCAATACCAGAAGTAGACCAGACAATAGTAAGAAACTTTAGTCCCAAAAATATAGTACTTTCTATTACAAAATCAGCTCAGTTAAAAGGCACAAAAAAGCCAATGAGTTTCTTGAACCTTTCTTCTCATTTGTGGGCGCGTTCCTAAAGTAGACATTTTAACCTAGTTTTTAAGACATTTCAATGTGATTTAATTCAAATTGCAAGATTTCAAATTACTAAATAATTATGACATTGGTTTATAGCCCGTTCTTTTGCACTGCAGGTTCAAGGCCTCCCTTTCCTCTTAATACTCTTCCCTGTCTAGTGCCAGCCAGGTCCAGTCCTTACTACAATGCGAGGCCAACTCATCCCTCTATCTCCATCTGGGCCTGTCGCGGGGTTGCCTAATATTCAGGACCCAGTAGTCCCTGGTGGATTTGTCCACACCTGGTTGGACATGCGGCAAATTCTGCTCACAGGTGTAAAAATAAGTATATAAATTGTTATAATGCTCACTCTATGAATAGGTTTGATCTCTTTGCAATTGACGGATAAATTTTACATTAGAGTAGAATCTAGGAATTCCATTGGAATAATAAACGAGAAATACATTTCAATTTAGGATAGTTTGAAAGCCTAATATAGGTTTAGACTCGCAGATTACAAAATGTTATGATTCGAAGTCATTTTATATAAAAGAAGGTATATTGTTATACTTTTCTGACGACGAACTACAGTTGAAGATGTAGCTAAACCTGACCCGGGGCTAAGCCGTCACGAAGTCTTACTACCGACTTTTGCAATTTAAACTTCATTGTGGTAAAACAAGCACCTATTTCCTATGATGCTGGCAGGTTTTCTAGTTGTCAAGCAACGTTTGAATAGTAGAACAGCAGAATGTATGTATAAATGATGTTGTGGCTTGTATATTCGTACTCAGCTCTAACCCTTTCCCCACGCGCCGCGAAATGGCCGTTTTTTAACAAAATTGGTAATTAATGAATGAAAAACTTCAATGATTGACAAAACAGCCGGACAGAAACTAGATTACTGTAACGACTATCAAAACAAGAAAGTTTCGTGTTGCTAGTCATTATAGTTTTTACGATATATCGTAATAGTACATTGTTACCCTAGGTGTGAAAGTCACTCATCGAGTCCCGAGACGGAGAATGGCGCCCGAGCGTAGCGAGGGCGCTAATAGTTCGAGGGACTAAGTGAGTCTTTTACCCGAGGTAAACACTGTGCTTTTCATTATGAATAATATATTAAATTCTTCATAATAACGAGAGTGAATGAGAGACTCCATACTCCATACTACCTCTAGCAGTATGCATGAGTCATGTGAAGCCATAATTGTTATTCTTTGGTGTTACCTAAAGCAAGGAGGTTAGGTTTTTGAAGTTCCTAATGCGTAATGATACTGATACTGGCTACAAGCACATTGCACAAGCCGCACGAAGCCATAATTTGACATGACAGCTGTCAGTGAAAGCGATTTTCCCTAGGGCTGAAAGTTTTTCTTTTTTATACACGCTCTTCAGGCATCTTTAGACCTACTTTCGGAGTATGAGTAATGAAAAATAATTTTAAAAAGCCTATTTAAAAAAAAACAAATCTATCGAGAAAAATTAATGCTATCATGTTTTCACTCAAGGAAAAACTGCTTAAAGATCTGAAGATACATTCTAATTAAAAATTAGTATTGTAGATATTGTAGATTGGGAAGTTACTTAATTTTTCATTTGGAAAGGGGCTTTTTTAGGTCATACCGGCCCTTCGTACTTCGTAAAATTGGTGGATTGGCTGCATGGACGTGTAATTTATTGTAAAGAACCCTATATTTCAAGAATACAACATTGTATCTAAAAAGGGGGTTTAAAACCCATTCGACCCTGTATGTAAAAATATATATTTTTTTATTTCGCGGGCATTTGTGCGCCACAGAGGCAATGACGCCTACTGCGAGAAGGTTTGGGGTTCGATTCACGCCGAAGTATTTATATACAGCTATTTCATTCTCTAAACAAATATTTGTTGCGGTCTGTATACATTTACAAAAGAAAAGTATACAGTTATTTAATTCTATCCATAGCATTGCATGCCGGTAAAATTCATTTAATAAATATGTAAATCGGTATCTGGTTCAAAATTTCGCATAAACATTATATATTTTAAAATAATGATGTAAGATCCAGAAGATTGATTTCATGGGGGTTGTAAATTTATTACGGTGTAGCTCCTGGCTTTTTTTGTATTTACATAAAATATTGCCGAAAAACCAATATTATCACGATTCCAAGCTTTTTTTACCTTTATAAATAAAAAAAATATTTTAAATAATATTAAAACTATTTTTTTAGTATAATTTTAATACCTTTTCACAACATTATATTTTTACAGATTTACATACGAAATTTTCGCGTAAAATTACAAAATAATTTTATACCTTTTTGTTCAGTGATAGCTAAAGAGGTTGAATTCCTAATCGACCGTCTTAACAATAATTAAATAATATCTCGTAGCACGCCCGCCATAGTACAACATCTATACATATAAAATGCTTTGTCCTGAACTACTGACTGACTGACTGACGGATCAACGCACAGCCTCAACCGCTGATCGTAGAGACCTGAAACCTGGAGAGTGTGTTCTTTGTGTGACGTAGGCATCGGATAAGATTTTCCGAAATTCTACCTCTAAGGCGGTGAAAAAGGGGGGCAAAGTTTGTATGGGACAACGTGATTCCTTGGTCCATTTTCGACTTCTACGCGGACAACTAACTAGCAAAAACTAGTTTATTATTATAATTCGAAAGTACTCTATAGCACTCCTTAGCACTCCGTAGCATGTATCACTCCATTCCACTTCTTAGCACTCCGTAGCACGTATCACTCGGTAGCAAACTGTAGCACGCTGTAGCATCTCGTAGTACTTCGTAGCTCTCCGTAGCAGCCCGTAGGTTACGTAACTTTTTATGCCCAGACAGTGCTCACGGAATACCGAAGTTTCCGTCATCGATAACCGGTTTGACGAAAAATCCTTCTCCTTCTTTTTGAAGTGGGTTAAAAATATTTTTAAGAGTTATACAGGGTTATGGCAACTAAACTCAAAATGGTCAAAAAAATGTTTTCCGAAAGTCATAGAACAAAAGTTGTTTGTTTATGTGCACAAAAGTGGCCCTCAACCGCTTGCTAATACGGTTACCAATAACTCTGTATAAAAAAACTTGAGAAGTGTCAAGGGACACCGGGATGGAACGAAGTTTCTTTCGATTCATTAGTGAATTGTAATAAAATTAAAAAGTGTTACAACTTACTAAATTGTTACTTACAACTTGTGGTCTTAATTTTTTCCGTCTACCCCCTTTCGCAAACCTACGGTTCAGTTGTATGGTGGCCCAGGACACAACTGACCACAGTGAAAACGAAACTCCAAAGCCTACAACGCCTAGCGAATGTAGCAGCCACAGGATGCATGAAAACTACCCCATCAGCCGCACTAGAGTATCTCCTAAACCTGAGACCTGTAGATCTTATCATTTAGGAGGAGGCTAAACTAGCCGCCCTAAGATTAAGATCAAACGGACTATGGAAGCAAAACATAGAAACAACGCACACAAAAATTCTACCAAGGACCCTAAAAGAAATACCACTTTTAGAGGCACCTACAGACAAAATTTTATGTTATCACGTCTTCGATAGAAGTTACAATATCCAACTCATAGCGGAAGCGAAAGATAGCTCTGGCATCGATGAAGTTAGGATATATACCGACGGCTCCAAAACCACTGACGGTACCGGAGCCGGCGTCTTCTCGAACGACCTAAATATCAAAATATCAACCACTCTAGACAAACTAAACACAATCTTCCAAGCAGAGTGCATTGGAATTATCAGAGCAGCAGAAGCGGTTGCAGCCAGAGATGTCAGGGATCTCAACATCAAAATTGTCTCTGACAGTGCATCCGTACTTCATGCGCTACAAAACAATACTCTAACATCTGCCCTAATAATGGAATGTCATAACAAACTCCAATCCATTGCAAATACGAACAGAGTAACGCTGCAATGGATAAAAGGGCATAGCAACTCTTTGGGAAACGACGCAGCAGATGAACTGGCCAAAAGGGGAGCCGCGGCAATAGTTCATGGTCCGGAACCTCTATTGCCCATACCCCAGGCCCAAATAAAAACATGGCTACGACAAAAGAAGATGCACTGAAGATGCACATAAAACAGAATGGAAAAACAGCGAAACCTGCAGGCAAACAAAGAGTGCAGTTCCGGAAGCAACCAAAAGATTTGCCCGCAGCATCATTAGACTAAAAAGAAACGAAATCCGGACGATCATAGGTGTCATAACCGGTCATTGTTCATTAAACAAACACTTATTTACCATAGGTGTCACAGATAGCCCCCTGTGCAGAGGATGCATGGAGGCAGAAGAAAACCCACAGCACGTGCTCATGGAGTGCAGTAGCGTGGCAGATCAACGGGCTCGGTCTCTTCAATCGCCGGCATCTCTTCCGGAGGCCTGTAGCAACCTGAAAAGGCTGCTAGCCTTCTGGAAGGACCTGGGATGGTTGGAGTGACAAGTAGGATATTCTCACACGCACAATGGCCCAAATAATGAGGCTAAGTGCGGAAACAGCCCCGTAAAACTAAACTAAACTAAACTAAACCCCCTTTCGCAACGCGCGATAAGTAACTTCGTTCCAATAACAGCGCCCTTAGACAAGATTGCTTTCTATTAGCGATATCGCTAATCGACAAACATTTTTTTTATGTATTTGAACGAAATTGACCCAAGTCAACAAAAAGCCACATAGTCTTGCGTTAGAGAAAAAAAAATGGTGGAATCCATCTTATGCCAATTTTGTACAATGTTTTATTTCAATTCCATACAATTAAATCTATCGATTGGCGACATCGCTAATAGAAAGCAGTCTTGTCTAAGGAGGCAGGTCGGATTCAAATTTCACTAAAAATATTTTTAAAACATAAATTTTGATATTCAAAAAGAAATGACAAACCGTTCCAAAAATCAAGTTTGAGAACTATTCCCAAATCTATTCATACATTTATTCATGAACACTCGATTGTCCAATTGTCATATCTAACTGCCCAACTTATTATTTTCACTTTCATAAACCTTAGCCTTTATACAATAGGATCCAAAATACAAGTTTAGAAAAACTGAAGATATTGTTGTATTTAGTAAAAAAGTTGAAACCATTCAGTGAAACTATATTTGAGATTTTAGTTACTGGAATTGTCGCGCTAGTTTTGGCTTCTAATAAGTTTGGGAAGCTGATGGTTCGTGACATTATTGAAACCTAATTCTAAGAAAGATAGATCTACTGTATACATAAGCTGTTATAGTGATGCCCTGACTCAAAACACGGGTAAACAGCACTATACCCATTTTAAAAAGGGGACATTGGGCCCGCATACCTTTTTTCACGGGCGAGATGTACAGTATTGGCCATAAGTAAATTATCAGTTTGCTAAAATATTACTATCAACAAGTATTGGACTTACGACGTTCTTCTAATAGACGTTACACACAAACATAAATACTTGAATTAAAAGTACTCAGTGTTATTATTATTTTCAACATGTAAGCTATGTGTTTAGTTGTGTGAGTGGTATAAGCCGCCACCCGCTACACCAACCGACGTGGGTTCGATCCACAGTTTACGTTGTTATAATGTTCAAATAGTGCTGCACAGGATAGGATTGTAAACGTTACGGTGGGCAGATCTTTTTGATCGTTGATTGTACCCTATCCTGGATATTCATCCTTTCAAAGTAAACGTCACGGATAAAAAATATCTAACTTTTCAACCCCCAACGTAAGAAAACGTAAGTCGACGACGTTATAAATTTGACGTGTGACAGACAGACACACAGATAGTGTGTCTGTCTGTGGCATCGTAGCTCCCGAACGGATGAACCGATTTTTGCTTGAAAAGTGACTTAATTAATATAATTGTGGTCGTGCGATTCTGCTTACGAAATTATGTGCACTAATTAATATTGCTCTTACGATAAAGCAAAACATTGTGATGAAACCCGCGGCTTAGTTGGCTCCATACTAAATATATTATAATAATCTTATATATAAAAATGAATTGCTGTTCGTTAGTCTCACTAAAACTCGAGAACGGCTGAACGGATTTATCTTATCTTAGTCTTGAAATGTTCGTAGAGGTCTAGGGAAGGTTTAAAAGGCGATTATTCCCACGGGATCGGGACTTACGCGGGTGAAACCGCGGGGCGCAGCTAGTTATCTATATTTACCACAGTAAAATAACAATTACGCATTTCTACGTTTTGCGTTGAAAAACTAATTAATTATAGTCGAAGTTTTATAATTCTAGACTAAAGCCTAACAAGCTGGTAACTACGCAGTCAGTTTGAATTAGTTCTGTCAGCTTTTGAATGACAATTCATAGAACCTAAATAACTATTATAAAGTTACGCTTAAACATCAAAACGAGCTTTGTCTTAATGTCAACATGGCTATTGTGTTTAGACTTGAGAACTTCTCGGGCTGTTCTAGGCGGTCATTTATTTCATAGAGGGAAACTGGGCATAGTACAGTCGACAATAGAACAGTGTAGGCCTAGCGATAGATACCTCGACTTCCGAAGGTCGTGGGTTCGAATCCCGGCCTAACGCGCCACAGTGGATTTTTCTTACAATAAAATTATGTGACTATTTGACATTGTTTTTACGGTAAGGGAATACATCGTGATTCAATCCGTGGGTTCGTTGGCTCCAGACGTATTGGCGAGCACATTCCTCCGGATACGGTCGACTAAGCTGAGCTGAGCAGGCACTACAGCACCCTGAATAGCATGGATTAAAGTAGTTAGCACTATATTAAATCATCTAGATCTGTTGTAAAATACGACCTGTACAGCAGTACCAACAAACATACATGCCTACATACTGACAAATTTTGCCAGACATAAAGCAGAAACGCTTCGCTCGCTCGGCCAATGATTGTTACGAACTCATCAGTGAATGATGATTAAAAACACGCAAATTTATCTAAAAATAAAAATATATCATTTCCTCACAGCTGAGTATATTAAAAAATAACTTTCCACGCAACGAACAAGTGACGTTATAATCAATCAAGTAGAAAAATAAACCGTCAATCATATTATTTTTGAGTAACAAGTTCCTAAAAAGAATATTTTGAAAGTCTTCACATTAAAAGTATGGGACCACACCGAGAGCAAAACGGATTTTGTAATCAGATTTTGCTGCCGATTATTTAAATTACTCTTTATTAAAATATCAGCTACCCTATCCATACTATCGATAGAGTAGCTAATTTTCAATACCCTATGTAGCAGATTTTCCGATCCCACGGGATCGGGTGTAAGTCCTGGGCGTAGTCATCGTAAAGCCTAGGTATATTAGGACTTCAGATATCTATAAACTAAGCTTAATTGCAGTCGGCTCAGCGGTACTCGATTTATAAATGGTGAAACTAACACGATTTTCTTTTATCTAAATAGATACAAATCAAATCAAATCAAAATTCTTTATTATACTTCATGCTTCGTCCTCAAGATTGGTACCTAGAATATAAATAAGAAAATTCACACATGTAGTAACGCATAGGTGCTACCACTCGATGCACTAAGTTGAGGGTAGAATGTAGTTTTACATTCTCTCTCTTTTTTTTTTTTTTTTTTTTTTTGAGGGTATTTCTGTTCCATCCATCTCTTCGGCTCAGTGTCGCCCGGCTGTCATTCGCTTTTTAGTGCCCGACCACTCGAGTTGCGGAAGTTTATACTAAAACTAATTTTTTGGAAAAATAATTTCTTGTTGATATTCAGTTACACTCTAGTGATTAAATTGGTATTTATAAAATGCCAAAGAGAAAACGTTCTGACTCCCCGGATTTGGAGTCAATTTGCAGAAAAATAAAATTGCTGGAGCGACAAGTTCGTAAAAAATGCAACGCGAGGAAACGACATCGTACGAGAATCATCAGTTCGTCGTCATCGTCGTCGCGAGAACCCTCACCTGATGCGCGGAATCCAGAAACAAGAGGTACCTATAATTTGATATACCCGAAAAAGCGGGTATTTTAAATTACTTATTATAAACGTACAGGGAAGCCTGCGAGGCTGTCTCGCCACGTTTTTTTTATATCGGTTTGCGTTTTATTCTGTGGGAATTCTACCTCACCGATAAAATACAAGTAATTTAAAATGTAAGTGATGTAACATTATGCATTATAAACGTATAGGGAAGCCTGCGAGGCTGTCTCGTCACGTTTTTTCAATATCGGTTTGCGTTTTATTCTGTGGGAATTCTACCTTACCGACACAAAATTGAAGTGATACTGCATCCTTATAAACGTATAGGGAAGCCTGCGAGGCTATCTCGCCACGTTTGATCAATATCCTTACCGATAAATATAAGTAATTGCAATATACCTACACATAGTCCAGTTCATACTTGAGCTTTACTGAATAGAGAGCAATATTAAAGCTAGCCGGCGTTTTATTTTCGGAGAATACTTACGGCCTATGCTCTTAACTTACCTTACAAATTAGACACATAACTATAATCAGATTCTTTAGAATCATAGTGGTTGTGACACATAGAACTTATCTACGTGTGCTCTCGTTCCTAGGGGAACCCACGCCCACGGTGTCGGACACTCGCGAAGTAACGATTGACGATGATCTTCGCGAGATCCTAGACGCGGACGAGCAGGAGCGCGCGCCCTCCCCGGGCCCCGCGCCCTCGCCGCCGCCGCCGCCGCCGCCGCCGCCAACCGCCACCGCCGGGGCCTGTGAGCCGGCGCCTGCATCGTCGCATGACGAAGCGACCGCCTCTGCTGCTCAAACTGAAACGATAGAATTTGTCGACGCTCTGGACAGCGCCACATTGGAAATTTTAGGTGAAGATCCAGCAGCCAAAATTGAATACGGTCCCTCCGTTCACAAAGAAATCGCTGGCCGATTTGAACATTTCGCCGTCACCGGTATAGACAAGGAGCTACGTAAAGAATTAGGAAAAAAGTACCTAACACCTGAAAATTGTGTCCATACAGGAGCACCGATCCTTAATGATGAAATTCGCGCAGCTTTACCAGAAAATATTATCAAAAGAGATAGAATAATATATGCTAAACAAAAACAACTGGCAACAGTTATATCCTGCGTAGCTAACACTATTACAGAACAATTAAATCAGAAGGAAAAAAACCATGATCTTCTTCAAAAACTAATGGACATGGGTCGTCTTTTGTGCGACATACAACATAAAGAATCACTGGCCAGACGAAACTTTACCCTTTTCTCAGTTAAAAAAGAAATGAAGGACCACCTAACACAAACCAAAATAGACAAGCACTTATTCGGTGACAACCTCTCAGAAGCTCTAAAAGCTGCAAAAGCTGTTAACAAATCCGTCTTGGATCTAAGAGCTCCTACGAAAGCTGCTAAGAAAAGCTTCCCTCCGGCAGTGAAACCACAGCCATCAAAAAACTGGAAATACCCGGCCCCAGCTCGCCGTCAGCCGGGTCCACCAAGGAGTCGAGAGACTTCTCAGCGCGAGCCGCCCTCGACATCATCGAAGAGATCGCCGCATCAGTCGAAGACGACCCGCCGCCGGTAGATACGGTAAGATATGCGGGTCAGCTGTCTCTCTTCTATAAACAATGGGCTCTTATCACAAAAGACCGTACAATCCTAAATTGGATAAAAGGATATAAAATTGAGTTTTCAAAGCCGGTTGTTCAAAACCACATACCTGATCCACCTGTACCTAAAAAATCAGAGCAAATTCATTTTGACAACGCGATACGCGATTTACTTAATATTGGCGCAATTTCTGAATGTGAACCACATGAAGAACAATTTTTGTCCAGTATTTTCTTACGACCCAAACCTAATGGCAAATTTCGATTAATATTAAACTTGAAAAACCTTAATAAATTTATTGAAACTGACCATTTTAAAATAGAAGACTTGCGTACAGCAATTAAGTTGTTAACCAAAGATTGTTACATGTCTACGATGGACTTAAAAGACGCTTATTTTTTGTTAAAAATTCATAATGAGTCGAAAAAATACTTAAGATTTCAATGGGCCGAAAAAATCTATGAATTTAACGTTTTACCATTTGGGTTAAAATTATTTTAGTGTCTTTACTAAAATAATGAAACCCGTGGCTAAATTATTGAGACTTTGCGGCTATTTGTCGACAGTGTACCTTGACGACCAATTATTACTAGGCCAATCTTATAGTGAATGTATTGAAAATATTAACACAACGAAAAAGCTGTTATTAACACTGGGTTTTAAAATTAATTTTGACAAAAGCGTTTTAGTACCATCCACGACGTGTAAGTTCCTTGGCTACATTATTAATTCCCATTCCATGACCGTTTGCTTACCAATAGACAAACAAATTAAAATAACTGAAGAAATTCAAAAGTTAACACAACTCCAACGTTGCACGATTAGACGTTTTGCTCGTCTACTTGGTTTGCTCACTTCGGCATGCCCAGCCGTAGAGTATGGGCTGCTATATACGAAAGAACTAGAACGATGTAAATATCTCAACCTTAAAACCGATGATAACTATGAGAAGTTGATGAACATACCTAGTTCATTATTGCCAGACCTTCGATGGTGGCTACAGGCCTTGAAAAGTCCTTCTCATAGAATTAGGAATGATTCTTATGCCGTCGAAATCTATTCTGACGCCTCAACGACGGGGTGGGGCGCGGCCTGCGAGGGTCTGACTGCTAGTGGCCAGTGGTCGCAGGACGAACGACGGCAGCACATCAACGTTCTAGAATTATTAGCGGCTTTCTTTGCGCTAAAAATATTTGCAAAAGATTACTCCAATTGCCAAATATTACTACGAATTGACAATTCAACTGCCATCGCTTATATTAATCGGATGGGCGGAATTCAATATCCTCATCTTACTAGTATCAGTAGGAATATTTGGCAATGGTGTGAATCCAAGAAAATATTTATATTTGCCTATTATATAAAATCGGCTGACAATCAAACTGCGGATGCGGAGTCTAGACGCTCTCACCCGGACATCGAATGGGAGCTGTCAGACTCTGCATACAAAACCATTGTGGCAAGTTTCGGCAAACCTACAATTGACCTATTTGCCAGCAGGCTAAATAAGAAGTGTGATACATACGTGTCTTGGCATAGGGACCCAGATGCATTCTCTGTAAATGCATTCACTATAAGATGGTCAAGCAAATTCTTCTATGCTTTTCCCCCATTCTCTATAATACTTAAAACTCTCAGGAAAATTATATTAGATAACGCGACAGGTATTATGGTGGTACCAGACTGGCCGACACAACCATGGTACCCTGTCTTTAAGAAACTATTAATATCGGACTGCGTAACCTTTACGCCCAATAATCGTGCGTTAATTTCTCATTCCAGCCACAACATCCAACGCAACCTTACCCTGGTGGCAGGGATATTATCAGGGCAGCACTACTGCAAAGAAAGGTTCCGCAATCTTCCATAGAAATTATGTTGGCTTCTTTATCAAGTAGCTCACTAAGGCAATATGATACTTACCTTCGAAAATGGTACGACTTCTGCTCCCAGAATTGTATTAACATATACGAGGCGCCAATTCCCAGAGTAATTGAGTTTCTAACGACAATATTTCATAAAGGCGCGCAATACGGCTCTTTAAACAGCTGTAGATCGGCTTTAGCCTTAATATTGGGATCTACAGTCTCAGAAGATGACTGTATCCAAAGGTTTTTTAAAGGAGTGTTTAGGCTCAGACCCCCAACGCCTAAGTATAATGTCACGTGGGACCCTAGTCAAGTCCTCCAAATGTTGGCTACGTGGCACAACAGTGAAGAACTCTCGCTAGAGAAACTTTCTAGAAAATGTTGTACCTTACTTGCACTCGTTACAGCACATAGAGTTCAAACATTATCCATGATTGATATTAAGAATATTGAGACCTCCCCTACATATATTACAATTAAAATTCCGGAACTAATCAAAACTTCACGGATAGGATCCAAACAACCAATATTACATTTACCAAATTTCGAAGAAAGTGTCGAGATCTGTCCCGCAAAAACTATTATTTTTTACTTGAACCAAACAGAAACCATTCGTAAAACTACTAAACTTTTTATAAGCTTCAAAAAGCCACACAAAGCCGTTACGACTCAAACATTGAGTCGTTGGATAAAATCCACACTCAAAGATGCCGGAATTGACGTCTCCATCTTTTCTGCGCACAGCACTCGCCATGCCTCGACGTCTCGTGCTCTGCAGCAGGGCGTCAGCATTGACCAGATACGCCAGACCGCTGGCTGGAGCAATAACTCCGCCACATTCGCTAGGTTTTATAACAGGCGAATTGCAATCACAGACGACGGGGCACTGGCGAGGGCTGTTGCTAATCTTTAAAAATTTGATTTATTTTTAAAACCAATTAATAATTAATGAGAATCATTGTAATCAATTAACAATTTCAACATACATTGCTGATAATTTGGTATTCTTGTAGATTAGTAAAACAAATTACCAAAATAAACTATTTATTGATTAATAAAAATATATATTTCTTAATTAACAAACTTCCATAACTAACAAATAAAGATGTTTCCAAAAAGCTCTCAAAGTCTACATGTGTGAATTTTCTTATTTATATTCTAGGTACCAATCTTGAGGACGAAGCATGAAGTATAATTAAAGATTAAACGAACTTACCCAAGTGAAGTTCTATCATAATTATACGAATGCTTCGTCCGAAAAGATTGGTACCACCCTCCCTCCCTGAACCCAAATCAACAGTTTTAGAAACATCTTATTATTTGATCACTCTAAACTAATGACAGCCGGGCGACACTGAGCCGAAGAGATGGATGGAACAGAAATACCCTCAAAAAAAAAAAAAAAAAAAAAAAGAGAGAGAATGTAAAACTACATTCTACCCTCAACTTAGTGCATCGAGTGGTAGCACCTATGCGTTACTACATGTGTGAATTTTCTTATTTATATTCTAGGTACCAATCTTTTCGGACGAAGCATTCGTATAATTATGATAGAACTTCACTTGGGTAAGTTCGTTTAATCTTTAATTCCTTTGGATACTTAATACCTAGGTACAAGATTACGTGAAAACGTCTTAAAAACTAAGTTAGGATGTGTGCCTTCGGAACGCGCCCACCAATGAGAAGAAGGCTCGTCCTGATGATGTCCTCCTCACTCGTATGGGTTGAGCGCACACTCGTTGCCTGTCATCTCGCTCACACTTACACAATTTAACTTTTGCACTTTTGTGAGGGTTGGTGTTTGTTTTTTGCTGTTACGATCTGATTATTATATTTTTCTAATGATAAGTATTAAGTACCTACCTTTCTGCTAACTTGAAGCAAATCGAGAGTTTTTGAATTGTATTGTATCATATTGATGTTATTCACTTACTAAATACCTACTTCAATTTTTTTTATTTAAGAATGCAGTACAAACTTAACTACCTTTATCACTAAGCACGCCAGACAAATCCTTGCGATTTTCGGCCTGCATTATGTTTTTTAAGTTTATTTTTGTTTATAAATAAATAAAAAAAAAAAAGGCACAAGAAACTCATGGGGTTTTTTTCATGTATTAAAAGTATTATTTGAAATGGAGCATACAAAAAGAAATACCAAATCTTGTTGATTCTACGTCTAAAATTATAATATAATCAGATCGCTTGTAAGATTTCATCTCAATGTGTTACATTACTTACTATAGTTAGTATAGATAGACTATAGAAAACAAAGTGAAAAAGGCAAATCCTAGCTTTGGAAGGCACCCACGTCATAAATCATAAAAGTTTAGATCGCCTGGATTTGCCTCGTTCGGGCACTCGACACAACCCTTTTTTTGGGGTTCCGTAGACGGTTTCAACACACCGATCGCTTACATATAATTAACTTATAATTAATTACATTTAGTAAGTATACCTAAAACTACATATAATAGGCTATAGACTAATATTATGAAGAATTAGACATGACGTGTAAAAATAGGTTTTGTAACTCTAACCGATTTTGATGAAACTTGGTATGATGATATAGTTATGGACTGAATAAAAAAATTGCAAGGTATTGCTGACAGCACCATTTAGCCCTAAAATAGGCTTCTGCTATCGGTGCCAGATTACGGATAGTCTTTTTTTTACTTTTCTTCACACCCACATCAGAAACAAATATCTGTACATACATTTTTGTTTGGTGTGAGGTAGGAACCGAACCCGCGACCTTTAGCGTCGCATGCGGTTGTTCACTCACTGCGTCATAAAGATCGTTCAAATATAAAGATTTACTAGAGTTTCTTTCATCTTACTTCACGTTAACAAAATTCTAATATATGTATAGCTAATCCAACAGCAAGAAGAAGAGCGAAGCTTTTTTCTTTATAAAATACATTTTGATCACTCGTAAAATATTGCGTTTGTTATTTCTGTCATCACGGCATTCCTACATTGAATCATTTTAACAATTCAACATCAGTGCATTTTGACATGATTTTGACTCTTTTGCCTGGCTCTTTACACATTATGTTATCATGGCATTTATTCGAGTTTAGATGAGCTAAATCCTATTTTGTAACGCTATATTTTACTACTTTCAAACATAGGGGTATTTTAAAAGAAATTGATTCGAATTAAACTAAAAAAACCGGAACCTCCGAATGCTCAGAGCAATCCTGACTTGATTCACATTTACGAGTGTGATTTGAATACATTACTTTCCTCCGCAGTTTAGTTTGACAACGAGGTACGATGGTATTTACATTCAAACGTTTAGGACTTATATATTTTTTGTTTATACTTTAGTAGTAGGCGAGGCGGACTGTTATTTTTCTTTAGGATTTTGGAGCAGCATTTATGTTTACTTTTTCACGATACTAAAAAATAAGGTACCTCCGGATAATAAGGGCCAAAAAAGGTTTTATAAAAACCTTGATATTAGTGACAAAATAACAAGAAAATAGACAAAAGAATTGTTTTTTAGATTGACAATAAAGCAAATATTGTAAGTTTTCCTTATTTTTACGAAATATTTAGTGTTTAATAAAGGTGGCAAGTGGCCTTTACTAGCTGCGCCCCGCGGTTTTACCCCTTGTAAGTCCCGACCCCGTGTGAATATTGGGATAAAAAGTAGCCTATGTGTTAAACCAAGTCTCCAGCTATGTAGATATCGAGTTTCAACGCAATCGGTCTGGTAGTTTTTGCGTGAAGGAGTAACAAACATACACACACATACACACAAACTTTCACATTTATAATATTAGTAGGATTTTAACCTAATATGAACCCTATACATTAGGATATACGATACATCTCATCTAGATAATTTAAGCAGAACTTAAAATACCTACTATATTTACTTTTATTCTAGGACATTATCAAAAAAACTATGTTGATATAGTTCTTCATTGGTCTTACGGTGGGAAGGAAAACATCGTGATGATAAAACTTAGCATAGCTAAGCTAAGTTATATCATCGCTATCTTTTGTTTAGCTATCTTTAGACGTATTCTTTTGTCTGAACACCGTTGACTAAGTTGAGAGGGATAGATTTTCGGCATTTTATATTTCCCAGGAACTACAGTACCCTAAGGACAGCATTGATTACAAGTTTCTGGCGCTGTTTATATCATTTAGATATCTGTTAAGGCCAATATTAACAGACGCAAAAAGCAAATACTATTTTATTCAGCACAAATATTGCTTTTGTTCATAGCGGGTATTGAATCTAGTACTTTCAAAATGGCCGCTCTATACAAAGTCATTTGACTATCATGCGAGTGAACATTGAGAAGGTTTATGACGCTATAAATATCGGGGTGCCTTCTAATGTGTTTTTTTCCTTATCACCGAAATGCGTAAGAGTTTAGATTTGCTGTAATGTGTAGAAGGTAAGCCAGCCTCGGTAACGATGGGAAAACGACGGTTCAATGAAGATAAAACTATGAAATTATGCTTTTGCATCATTTAGCTAAATTTTCTTTCAGATATTTAGGTACACCATCGTGTTAGTTACACCATTTATAATTCGAGAACTCATGGACTCAGTACGTGGATAGGTGGAGACCTAGAGTAAATACATGTACTTTTATTCGGATTTTCTCACCGGAATTGCATCGCAGCGTGCAGCTAGAGGTAGGTGGGTACTTGTATTGTTAGTAACTAAGGAGCTACTGTACTGTCGTTTTCCGTTGAGACTAAAATTAAATATTACGGGCTGTTGACTGGTACGACTGACTGTTATGTCGCGATCAATCAAAGAAAGGTAGAGAGGCATTTTCACTGCAGTGAAGTCTCAGTAGGCTCAGTGTAGGTTCTTTCTAATAATATTACGGGCTGTTTTCGAATATAATATAATAGTAGTTGAAATAGTGCTTCTAAAACCTCATATCCCTTGCAATCGAGTCACCCCAATCATAAACTACATGAATTACAAAACAGGTCATTCATCTAGACAGTATTCAGGCCTATGAAAGGGCGTTATCAAAGGGCTTTCATGGTTGTCCTAAGGTACCGTGTTTGCTAGTGATATGGAGTTGGTGATTCTGTAACTTTGATGTTGATATGATATCTTTTTGATTGGTCGCTTGTAAATAGGACTTGTATTGATTACTATTGCTAACGTTTCATTTTGAAGTTGTTTAATTGGTTATAAATGTCAAAATTAGAAGATGTTTATATGAGTACTGCAAATCAAACTGACATCGCGATAGTTTCCTTTATCGTAAAGACAAATGTGTTAATGCACACTTTCATTTTTTTTAATCTGTAGGTTTAGAAAAAAACCACTAATTATATGAATATTCAAAATCACAAATTAACGATTCAAATTAACGACATTCATTTTGTTAGTAAAAGGAGACTTGACTACTTATGGTAAAAGCCAGATTTGATTGGCATCTGTAATTGTGTAGGTATATGTTCAATGTATGTAGGTATATGTTTGTTACTTCTTCACGCAAAAACTACAGGTACGATTGCAATGAAACTCGTTATGTAGATTGTTGGAGACCTAGATTAACACATAGTTTTCTTATTATCCCGATATTCCTACCTGATCGAGACTTACGCGGTTGAAATTGCGGCACGTAGGTAGTGGCCTTATAAAGCTCGCTTTCGTCAGTTCGATAGTATACGATAGTCGTTGGTTGCATCTGTGTTACAGAATAGCCACGCAGACGGTCGTGTTTGCCGCCGCTGATGTGCATGACCTTAATGAACGACTTATCGCCCGTGCTTTGCTTAGAACTCATTGAAATTTTATGAAAGACCGTGTGAATAATTACTGTGTATGAAAAATATATTTTTAATTATTATGTAAGACATGAAGGATTCTCTTTTCTAAAAAACCTGATGTGTTAAAAAAGAAACTTATGTCATTTGGGTTTCAATAACAGATTTTTTTATAATGTATTTTTTGGTGATCCAGTTTTTGGTGACCTCTTATTTCAGTAGTTTTTAATTGCCAAAAATTCCTGTTCTACGACTTTTTCTCAAACACCTAGACTTGATTTGGAAATTTGCTCTCAAGCACAGCAGTGAAAGATATAGAAGAAGATATTGTCATTTAACAGTATAAATTAGAATAGAAGAAGAAGACGTACTGCACCGATCCAATAAGAAAGCCCGGAAGAGGAAGAACTAACTAGAAGCAATAGAATAAAGCTACATTGCGGGTAAACTTAACTTACCTAAAAGAAATCAAAGCTATTCACCGTGAAACTTATCGTAATAACTTGTTTAATTAATTTTATTCACAGCCATTGCTAATGACACTTTAATGAATATTTCACGATATTTATTGCACATCCATTGTTGGAAATATTCAGATTTAAAGTTGTTTGTAAACTAGGCTTTTGTTTTTGTTTATTGAAGTGGATTGGAGGATGGGAACAACTTATTAGAATTCTGTAAAGGTGAACGCAGACTGTAGACTAATCAGCTGACGGATCAGCGGTTAGCTGTAAATCGAGTTGTTCTCAGTATGTTGATTCCCAGAATATCGACGCAGTGTTGCTAAGCAGTTCATGTCAATTTCTCAGCATGTCGATCGAGCACAACGTAGATTGCGTTTTAAAATTTGGCCAACAAATCAGCGACTAACTATAGACTTGTCGGCCTACAAATCAGTGGTTAATGTAGAATAGACTAATTAGCCAACAGATCACCGGTGAATCGGTAATATTTAAATTATTTATTAAAAACGTGATCGCTATTCGTTTTAAAAATCGTGTTGTTTCTGGGACGTTTCAATCTCTTAGTTCTGAATTTGAATCTAATCTGAACAAATATAGCTAATCACACCTCTTTGGAGAAAGAACGTAAGGAGCTATGCTTTGCTCGCTTCGTTTTTTACATACCTACATACGGTTTTTACAACAAAGACAAAAATAAAACATAATAAAGATGATAGATCTGTTCTTTAATTTTATATTCCCCGATATAATCGGGGCATATGAAAATTAATTTGTTTCATCGGCCCCGCTAGCGTCGTTGTCGCCGTTCAGCGGGGCCGATGAAACTATTTTTCCATCTGACCCGTTGACGGAGGAGAGCTAGTGGGGTCGATTGGAGTGATCCGTAGTTTCATACATCAATCAATTATCGATCTATTTAAAGTCTTTAGCCTGCTTTATCCCCTGAATAGGCCCCGAGGCGGTGCGATGTCGTCGCCGACGGAGACAATCCTTAACCCATTTAATTGGAACTTTAACAATTTAATATCTCATACATACCTAGGCAATAACTACGCTCCTTAGTTTTATTCATGTAAATAGGAACTTATTGTGAGAGCACAGCAAGCAGTTGAAACTCCTCTCATCCTTGGTGAAAACATACCCCTAAACACTGAGCTGGTGCCTACTTCGGACTGCTTCGGCATACGTTTAATTTTTAAAATGTATTTTCCTTTATCTTTGTTTTTAACCCCCGACGCAAAAACGACGGGGTGTTCTAAGTATGACGTATATCTGTGTGTGTGTCTGTCTGTGGCATCGTAGCTCCCGAATAAACTTTTTTAGTGTTATTCTTGTAAATTATTTGTTGTAACGAACATAGAAATTGGTCCCGTAGTTTACAAACAAGCTCCTTTTTGTTAAAATTTGTCTGTTTATCTGGTTTTTATTATTAAATTCTACTATTTACCATTTTATAGCTCTATTTTCAACGAAAAACAGCATGACATTTTTAATAACATTTTCATGAAAACCCGCTTCGCGTTTATATTTATCTCCATTTTTCCACAGAATTAGGACTAACGCGGGTAAAGCAGCTAAAAAAAGTTGTAAATCCAAACGTTTTACTTCTAGAATATTTTGAATGACGAAGTTTTAAGATCCAGACGCTAGGCTACTAAGTACACATGAGCTAAGGGCGTTTAGATTTCATGTCTATTAGTAACTATTTCGCTTTGATTTCAAGATGTTAGGTCGGAGAATAAGGATGTTCTGATAGTCAGTGACTATCAGAGTGGAGTTTAATAATTAAGGGGGGTCCATATGCCAACGACCTTGGTATACAGGCTACTAAATAGTTACTACCGGCACCGGTCGCCTTCGTTGGTGAAAATTGTTGATTGTTACGAATGTATTTTGTTTTTCTCAAAAGTGTTGAGATGGAATTGTAGGTGAGATCTTTACCGACATTTTGGTGTGACTTTGAGCCAAAAAATCCCTATAGTTTTGAAGCTATTCTTTAATTAAGAATTAAAACTAGTCTAGCTTTGAATTGACAAAGAATTTTCGTCTCAAATTACCCCAAAATATCAGTAAAGGTTTTTATCTACAATTTCATCTCAGCACTTTTGAGAAAAACATAACACAAACGTTACAATCAATAATGTTAGTTGTAAGCGACGGGTATTTCTGGCGCGTGTCGTTTATCAGCATAAGTAGCCTTAAATAAACTACATTTCCCTATAAGCTACCCGTATATGTGACATTTCACGACGAGAACACTAAGGAATGATCGCCTTTTATTTTCTCATTTATTCAGCATTTTCATCAGCGAGGATTCTCTTTGTTAGCCCGTAATTAAGTAAAGCTTCGCATTACACTGACATTCGTCCTTCGTTTCTATTTTTGATAATGATATTGAACGGGATCCTTTTCAACCCCCGACGCAAAAAGAGGGGTGTTATAAGTTTGACGTGCGTGTGTGTCTGTGGCATCATTGCTCTCAAACGGATGAACCGATTTTGATAAGTTTTTTTGTTTGGAAGGTGACTTAACAGTTAGAGAGCGCCTTTTAAGCCTTACATATTAGAAGAACCTCGAAACAAAACGTCTTGCATGTAAAAACGACATAAGTTCAAAATGGCTGAGTAGCAAAACGTCCTATAATGTCGGAATGACACAAGATCAGAATGACCAAGTACTTAGATTCACTTGCAAAAACCAAACCATGTGAAGTTATAATTTTTAACGGATGTTGTATTAAAATGAGAATTACAAGACGTATTGTATAAAAAATGTGATTTTTTATTACTTTTTTACGCAACTCCGGTACCGATTTCTTCGATAAAACTCGATATGTAGAGAGGTAGAGTCCTGTAATAATACATTTGGTTTTTTATCCTGATCCTCGAATCGGTACTCAGGCGGGTGAAACCGCAGGTCCAGTCCGAGTAGCTAGTTAGGTGGGTAATAAGATAGGTAGGTAAACTTTGTATTTGCCAATATTCACAAATTGCTTGTAAAAGTTTCGTTATCGAACTAAAAATGCGGACGTTTACAAATAAGACAATATTAACACGAGCACGCTTGAAAACACGAATGTGTGTATTCAACGAAAACCATGTTCCTATTCTAACGAACGAAAACTTTGTATCGACTATATTTTACAATAAATTGTTGGTATTTATAAATTCATTTTTATGCATTGCAAATATTAATCTTTTAGAAAATACTGCTTGGTAATGCCTATACTAATTGATTAGTATAAAAAGCAATGGCCACCCTTAGTATCGCTCTTATCTTACCTTCAGTGTGATAGGACACTGACATTATACCTTCCTTGTGGATTTAATTAAAAAATACGGTTTAAGATACGTTCTGCATTTTATTTCTTCGCTCATATCCTATCCCCAACATTAATAGTAAAGTAGTTTTAATATTTTAAAATAAACGCGATTCTAACCGTTAAAATTTATTTTTAACACAATTAAGTAGCTTGTTAAAATTTATCGAGAAGTTTTTTAAAAGCAGCATTTTTTTAAAATTAAAAAACCTTTATGACCTACGTAAATGACAACTACATTTACGTAGGTCATAAAGGGGAAAACAACCATGAATATCTAAAGATATGGATCCTTGTTCTACAGCTACAGGATTTTTAGTTATTATTTTCCCAGGTCTTAATCGTGTTTTGTTTTTTTATTTTGTCTTACCTCGACGTTTGTCTCCTACATAGTTGACATAGTTGAAACATCAAGTTAAGGGAATAACTACCATGAGTACAAATCGTGTGAGGTTAAAACGTTTAAGTATATATTTTTTATATTTATGGTTTTTACAAACGATGGATACTGAACATGTAACTCTCTTGTATCTAAGAGCCTAGTGGCGTAGTTTGGCGTTGTGTCTAATGTTGTACAAAAACAATCAACTTCATTGTCACTGAAGTTGGTGTGGCAATTGGTTTGGTTTTGTATAGTTTGGCCGCAGAAAAATGTCACATACTCAGTTCCGCACTACAACAACCTCGAAGCACGAATTTGTCCAAATCGAAAGCCGATTTTAAAATGGGTTATACAGTTTACCGAAGGCTCTTGAATACGATGAAATCCATTCAGGATCTAAATGTTTATGTATTGGTTATATTTGTTTGTTTTTATACATCGAAATGGATACGGCTTTGTACCTTTTTATATTGTACACTCGGAATACGACGCAGAAACATAATTTTCTGAGACCGCTATGGAGACTAATATACCGTTGAACTATTTCAGTGATTATTACGGTTAGAATTGGTATAAGTTAAATTTTACTCTATATACCGGGATTGAACGCAATATAATTATTTTTCCTATGGCGTAGGTCAAGCGGCGTGAATCGTGCGGAACCGTTGTATAATACCGGTTAATTTAAGTTTTTACCCATATAATATGGGCAATACTGGTCATATAGGCTCTTCTTTCTTCTTTTACTCCTTCTTAATAATATCCTAAAATCACACAAATCGGAGACAAAATTGCGTATTGACAGTTAAATTACAATATCATTTTACTTTAATCAATTTAATGTTACATTTTCCTTTTTTACTTTTTACGAGGCCTTATAAACTACAACAAAATAAGCTATGAGTATCTATCACGCAGGTCGCATATTAGCCTATTCTATTCTTAAAGTTTCATAGTGAATACAATAATATGGTAAGTTTGCTTGAATGCGTATCAACTAGTAGTAGAGATACAGAGCCGGAAATTGTATAAACCGGTAAAAAAAATAATGGTAAAAAATGAACCGGTTAGCACCCTTATTTCATACCTGCTTACAAGTTTAAGTATTATTTTGTTAAGTACTTAGTTTGTAACAAACAACAGTTTGTAAAGTTCAACTCACAAATTAGTTCAGTCAATATTTAGTCTGGAATGATCAAATAGCTCACAGGTTTAGTTCAATACTTCCCAACTCAAACATTGGAATATTTTGGAGTATTAATATTTGGAGGAATAATTGGCGTATTACTGAGTTTAAAGGCAAGGGGTTCGAATTATAATACTTTTTTACACTTAGATTTGCTATACTATTTTTTTCCAAAAATTGATCTTTATCACACTATCAATTGATAAAAAACTCTCTATTATCATAGTAAATACGAATATCAGCTATCATATATTGTAGAAGATAATGATAGCTGATATTCGTATTTAATAAAATGACTGAAACAATCTTAATCTAATCAATTTATCCGAGAAACAGAGCGCGAGTACCTACTGCAGGCTGGTTACTGCTGGCAACACTCCAAGCCACAGGACATTACAAAGACACGGTAACATTCGGCTGTGTTGCCAGTTTACTGCTACGAAAATGGGTTTCGAAGCAAAAGTAGTTAAGATCGAGGATGTTGGCAAAAACTTATATTATAACCGTAGAGAATGGATATTTAGAGAGCGCGGATATCTCGCAATGGAATATGACTGACGTGACCATACGTCCCGCTTTGGATGGAACAGTCCCACTTTCAAACTGTCTGTCCTGGTGTCCCCTGACGAAAAATGTCCCACTTTCTTATTCGAGGAAGTCAATGAAGAACCGACGATCTACACCACTTTTAAATGTTGATATAAGATGAAAAAATTATTTGACTCTCGCTATGCTCACAGTATTAAAAGAGTTCGTTAGGTTAGAACCTAACTAAACCTAATTTCCATTAAACATTTTTTTTAGCATTAACATTTTCCACAAATTGCAGTTGTTCTACACGTTAAATGCTCTAGTATGAATTCTAAGACGTATCATGTTCTTCAGACATGGTGATAGTATTTTCATATAATCATTAAATAATAAATTACATAATACATGATCATACATTCATAATCTGTGTGCTACTGCTACTGCTTGCACCCGGCCAAGTCGAGTCTGCACTGCCTTAAGCACGTTACATGAAGCAACTCGCGATACTTTTGACCCCTCTATAACTGATGGTTAAAGCTAGATTTAAATTATACGTCAACCTCTTAAACATTTTACATTTTGTATGTAATATTAATAATTAAAATTAAAAGTAAATCTTATATCTTTAAATGAGCAATTCTTGTATATATATATATAAAGAAATAAATAAATATTGCAGGACATTCCACACATCGCCATCTAGCCCCAAGCTAAGTAACTAGACTAGATTATGGGTACTAGACGACGGATATACTATTTATATACTTTTCTTTTGTAAATATATACTTATAATAAATAGCACCAACCAGACCACAGACAAATATCTAAGCATAAATACTTGTCTGAGGCGGGAATCGAACCCGCAACCCTGTGTTTGGCAGTCCGCCATGGTAAACATTGTGCCAACTGGGTCGTCAATATATATATATAACGGCGGGTCCTGCTCGGCCGAATTTTTAGAAAGAGTGACGTCAGCATTGCTGACGTCACTATTTTCATCACTCATATTCCACGAAGGCAAAACACCAAGTCACTTTAATATTTACTTTTATTATCACTATTTTTATTCTAAGTAACTATTGCTTATTTTAACCTAAATACTAACTTATTAAATTATTAAAATTAAAATCACAAATACACTCACAAGACCACTCCGTCCAAAAGCTCCAGCCGAAGTGAAGTTCCTCCACCACTGACCGTACTACGTAAACTACGTATCACGGGCAGTGACGTTTTTGGATCGAAAAACACTTTTTAAACGTTAATACTTCTCTCTATAATTTTAACGTAATATTTTAATGTTTATTAATTCTAAATCGACTTTTAAAGAAAACAGGAACATTTTAAATTAAATTATTTTGATTAGAATTAATAATCATGAGTTATTTGATTACGTCTTTGCACTCAACGAATATCCAACTAGCAACGTATTAAAATTTAAACGTAATATTTTAAACAAACTATGGAACAGTAATTTCTTAAAAATAACTAGATTAATTTTAATAAAATTTGCTGAATTAATTGATGAACTAAATTGGTTAAAATAATAAACGTTGCTTTTTGAATACTCGTCGATTGCATGACGTATGCACCAATGAATTGAGCAACTAAGTATGAATTCCTTCTTAAATTCTTTGTAAATGATTGAATAATCAAACTAAACTTAACAAAACAAAATATCTAAAATCAATTCATTTAAAAATAAACTTATTAAACGCTCTTGCGTCGACACGGCCATTCTGCGGGGCGGTGCGTGCTCTGCACCTGCCTCGGTTCTGGAATTGTAAATAATATTTTGAACTATGTATCTGTTCTATAGATACTACACACTACAGTATCAAAGATTTAGTTTTATAGTTAGCTTTGTATGCATGACAACTGTAAACAAATACCTAGTGATTATTTCATTAATAAAATAATTAATCTTAAATAATTGAAATAAATCATAGAGATTGCTGTACTTTAGGACTGAGCTGTAGTAGGTTCTCGTAGACTGTGTTTATATGCTCCACGCATTTTTACACCTTTTTTATTTTATTTGTTTTTAAATGCAAATGTCTCCACGCATCCTTGCATTTTTAAGGTACTCGTAGACGGATGATGCTGTTGTCTGGGCGGTCATGTACGCCGTGGTCAACAGGGGCTCTAAAGGATATTATGGGAACTAGGTCGATGCTGTTGTCTGGGCGGTCATGTACGCCGTGGTCAACAGAGGCTCTGAAAACTTTTACTTAATTTACTACTGTGGTTCTAAGCGGTCTTGGACGCCGTGGTCCACAGAGCATTGATTAAGTCTTTTACTCGTAGATTAACAAAAACATAAATAAATTCGTAATAAGCTCTAAGAAAATGTTGCTGTGGTCATGAGCGGTCTCGTACGCCGTGGTCCACAGAGGCTCTAAAGGAAATAGGAAGGACGATGCTGTGGTCTAGGCCTTTTTATTTGACCGTGGACCACAGAGGCTCTGAAAATGATGGTTAAGGGAAGGAAAAAGGATTTTTAAAGGATAGTACAGTCTTACAGTCACTATGTACAGGGCTAACTTACAAAACGAATTTTGTTACTTTTTTGTTTTGGTTTTATAATATGGTATCGATGATTTGTCATCAATATCTGTAAATTATAGTCTTTTACAAAAAGGTTATCAGAAACGGAAGGAGCTCACCATTTTAGGCATCTAATTTATGTTGTCAGCTTGTGAAGTTGATGGTAGCGGTTCCATAGCAGCGACTTGGGAAGTAGATGGCTGCGGTTCGCCGATGGTTGTTGGTTGATGTTCATCATTAGGATCCGTCGACACGGTTGTCTGTTCACCTGGTTGAGGTGCTCGTCGTAGTTGGTTATGAGCTACCTTACGTGGTCGTCCTCTACCAGTCACTCGTTTCACCAGGTATCTATCGTTATCATCAACTCGCAGTATCTCGTATGGTTCGCTGTATTTAAGGTCAAGTGATGTCTGATTACGTGGATTATTCTTGATCAGTACGTATTCTCCTCTTTGAAACTGGTGTACTTTAGCCTTATTTTTGTCAAACCTCTGTTTGTCATACAGAGCTGCGGCTTGCATTTTTGTTGAACTTGTTGGTCAAGTACGTCAAAGTCAACAGTACCTTCGTCAATATTCACCAACTGCAGTAGTTGAGGGGGTACGGCATGCTGTCGACGTGTTAGAAGTGTAAGCGGTGCGACTCCAGTTACACGATGTGGAGTGCAATTGAACGCTAATTGCAATGCTTCTAACGCAGTCTGCCAGTTTTCCGTCTCATAGTTTTTTATCATAGTCAGTGCGTTCTTCAATGTTGCCATAACGCGTTCAACTTGCCCGTTTGCTCGGCTTACTCCTGCAGCTATTGTGTGAATATTAATGTTGTAATTTTCACAGTAGGATTTGAATTCGCCGAGGAATTCTCTTCCTCCATCTACAACTACTTGAACGGGTGTCCCAAATAGATGTATAGTGCGCTTTGATGCTGCTAAGCTACTACTCTGACTCTTGTTATTCGAATAGTTGAGTAGAACGTATTTGGTGAACGCATCTATAGTGACAATTACGTACTCATCCAAACCTTCTTGACTTTTGGTGCCCAATTTGCCTGTAATATCCATATGGATAACTTGAAATGCCGCAGTTGGTTTCTGGATCGGATGTAGCTGAACTTGAACTGCACCAGATGGTCCCTTTGATGATCTACATATGATACAGTTGTCGACGAACTTCCTGACGACAGTAGTCATTTTGTCAAACCAGTAAGACTCTTTCAACTTTTGTAGAGTTTTCTCCCAACCTGGGTGTTGTAAAGACGTGTGAAAGGAATTTATTAAACTCCACTGGTAAGACTTTGGTACAACAGTTACTTCATAACTACCGCGTACAGGATCGCTAAGTCTCCTCTTCAATATGCCTCCATCTAGGACGTAGTCATTATTGGGGTTGCCATCTGTCATAGCATCTATTAACAAACGCAGATTGTCATCTCGCCTTTGTTCAATCTGTATCCACTCAGTGTCTCTAGTCAATATGTTAACTACACTCTCTGCAGAGGGATTCCTACTGAAGAAATCTGCGTGCTGGAGATGATCACCCTTTCTGTATTCAATCTCAAAATCGTAGTTCTGCAAAAACGCCCACCAGCGATGGATTCGTGGAAGTAAATCCTTCTTGAATTTCGATGCCTTGAGTGCGTTACAGTCGGTTATGACTTTGAATTTTCGTCCATATAGGTATTGACGAAAATGTTTGATCGCTCTCACCACTGCCAATGTTTCGAGTTCGTAGGAGTGGTAACGACTCTCGACTTCAGTGGTGCGCAGGCTCATGTAAGCTACGGGGTGTTGACGGCCGCTGACGACTTGAACCAATACTGCGCCGTAACCGATGCTACTTGCGTCTGTGTAGAGTTCAATAGGTGCGTTCTCCTGAAAAAGTAAAAGGGTAGGCGCAGTAGACAATTGTTGAATAATATAATTCCTAGCCTCATCGTGTCGGTCATTCCATTCCCATTTTGCATCCTTTTTAGTTAATTCGTATAAAGGTACCATTATGCGAGAAAAATTGGGAATAAAACGCCTGAAGTACCCAGCCAGGCCATTAAACTGTCTAACTTGCTTAACACTTGTAGGTATCGGAGCCTTAGTTAAAGCCTCCACTTTCCTTGGGCTAGGACTTACTTGCCCGTCCGATATAATATTGCCCAAGTACTCAATGGAGCGTTTAAAAAAAGCAGTCTTTTCGACGTTGATCGAAAACCCAGCTCCTTGCAGAGCTATGAGTACTCTCTCAATACGTACCAGACCCTCCGAAAAGTCTCTACATTTTGTGAGAACGTCATCTACGTAAACTTGGCACACAGGGTCTGATTCATAAAGTAGAGACCCTAGAGCTCTATTTATGCATCTCTGGTAAACAGAGCAGGCATTACTTAGACCAAATGGCATGGCTAAGTATTCGTATAAGCCGTCGGGTGTCACGAACGCAGTTTTCTCTATAGAGCTCTCAGCAACAGGAATTTGGTGAAACCCTGCTGCCATGTCAAAAGTAGAGTAGTAGAGACCCCCCGATAATTGATCTATTTGATCAGAAATTATCGGCAAAGGATAATGATCTCGTAACGTGTTTTTATTCAGCTCACGGTAGTCAACGCACATGCGATCCTGTCCATTCTTCTTTTTAACTAGAGTTATTGGACTCGAAAATGCCGATTTACTTTCTCTAATAATATTTTGGTCTAGCAACTCTTTTATGATACGTCTTACTTTTTCACGTTCTATCGGACTCAACTTGTAAGGTCTGCGCTCTACATATTTGTTAGGATCTTTCAGTCGTATCTCTAATTTACCAGTATTAACTCGTGTACGAGGGTACCCGTGAATAAACAAATGTGTATACTTATATAACAATATCTTTAAGTCATTAATTTGTTCGTCATTAGATAAATCTGTATCCAAGCTATCAAACTTTTCATTTTGTGATCGCATGTGGTAGACCACCGGCTGACAGATCAACTTAGCCCCCTGAGATGTTACTAGCACACTTAAGTTTGTGTCTTTGACGAGGTTTACTCCTATCAAAATGTCAGAGCATATTTCGTAATCAGGTACGACATTAAACTTCAATTCTACTCGCACATCATCAATAACACAAACGGCTATCAAAGTAGTCAGGGACACTACGGTAAACTGACCTATGCCTTTGAGATAATTAACCTCACTAACTCTTTTACCTGGAATTTTTGCTGCTACTGATTCACGTATTAGAGAACATTCTGCTCCACTGTCGAAAATCGCGTAAAATTTTAATACACCAATTGTAATAGATATTGAGGTGAGTTTAGGTGTACCTACACAATTCACATTCGAAACCACTGTGCGCTCGCGTCTGAAACACGTTTCGAACGTATGACCGACTTTGGAGCAAAATGTGCAGGTAGGTTTACCGGTATTTTGAAGGGTATTGTTCGAATCCTGACGCGGTTGAGGAGTCGGAATTTTGTTAGCAAAACGACAATCACGGGTATTATGGTTTGTCCTTTTGCAAACTTGGCAGAACAAACTCGATTTTTCCGATAATCGAGGACGTTTAACAGAATTATGTGAGTTTTGATCCGACGTGATTGTTCGCTTTATTGGACGTATCGACGACGCCACGGAAATAAGTTCAGGAACTGATTTTGCTCGAGTATTTAATAATTCTATTCGTAACCGTTCATCACCAATACAACCGATCACTGCCTCAACAGCGTCTTCATTCGTCAGTTTATCCTTAGTAATACGCTGCCAAAGTACCCAGACTTCCGACAAAAACTGCGCGATATTCTTGCTATTATCGTAAACATGTTCTCTAAATCGGATTATATCACGTGAGTACCGGTTTTCCGGTTCAAAGGTTGTTATTAACATATCACGCAATTCAGGCCAGGAATTTGTGGATACGAGCCAGTTATCTACATACAACCTGGCGCGTCCTTTCATTAAACTACCCACTTTCATTCGTACATCATAATCACTCAGGTTGTATGTATCAACGGCCGTGGTCATATGCTTACACCACTCGCGTATTCCTATATTTGAGTCAGGATCGTATGACGGCAAAAAAACATCATTAATTTTCACTTTTGAATCAGATGACGTCATGCGATCCGACATGTGCTTCATCATTTGTATCACTTGAGTGAAAAACTCAGCCGGCTCGCCGCTAACAGAAGCATTTGTGGTCGAATATGGTACAGAATGTCCGGCAGAAGTGGGTAATGATCCCACTTCTGATAACGGCGGGTCCTGCTCGGCCGAATTTTTAGAAAGAGTGACGTCAGCATTGCTGACGTCACTATTTTCATCACTCATATTCCACGAAGGCAAAACACCAAGTCACTTTGATATTTACTTTTATTATCACTATTTTTATTCTAAGTAACTATTGCTTATTTTAACCTAAATACTAACTTATTAAATTATTAAAATTAAAATCACAAATACACTCACAAGACCACTCCGTCCAAAAGCTCCAGCCGAAGTGAAGTTCCTCCACCACTGACCGTACTACGTAAACTACGTATCACGGGCAGTGACGTTTTTGGATCGAAAAACACTTTTTAAACGTTAATACTTCTCTCTATAATTTTAACGTAATATTTTAATGTTTATTAATTCTAAATCGACTTTTAAAGAAAACAGGAACATTTTAAATTAAATTATTTTGATTAGAATTAATAATCATGAGTTATTTGATTACGTCTTTGCACTCAACGAATATCCAACTAGCAACGTATTAAAATTTAAACGTAATATTTTAAACAAACTATGGAACAGTAATTTCTTAAAAATAACTAGATTAATTTTAATAAAATTTGCTGAATTAATTGATGAACTAAATTGGTTAAAATAATAAACGTTGCTTTTTGAATACTCGTCGATTGCATGACGTATGCACCAATGAATTGAGCAACTAAGTATGAATTCCTTCTTAAATTCATTGTAAATGATTGAATAATCAAACTAAACTTAACAAAACAAAATATCTAAAATCAATTCATTTAAAAATAAACTTATTAAACGCTCTTGCGTCGACATATATATAATTGACATCTCGGAATCGGCTCCAACGATTTTCCTGAAATTTGGTATATAGGGGGTTTCGGCGTAGCGATAAATCGATCTAGCTAGGAATCATTTTTAGAAAATGTCATTTTATTCGTGTTTTATCGAAACTTACTTTTTTATCTGAAAAATATGACTCTTCCTGACATCTATTGGCGAACTACTAATACTATTTTTTGTGAGCAATAAAGTTATTCCAGCAGATAGCGTTGTTAAGTAACACGAAGTCAATGAGTGTTTGCTTTGAGGTTAGACTAAGTAAAAAAAAAATACCGATCAAAGCTTGGTCATCCAGGTACTCATAATAAAAAGAGAAATACACCATGTCAGAAAATCATGAAACACAATGTCAAGTGAAGTACCAAGTACAACCATTTATAATTTAACTAGCTACGCTCCGCGGTTTCACCCGCGTAATAATTTTCTGCGCAACTTTCTTAATTTTTTATTTCATAAGAACCTTCTCCTGATAATAACAAACAGACCAAAAAAAGAATTGGCCAAATTGGTCCAGGCGTTGTTGAGTTATGCGCTTACCAACACATTTTGCGATTCATTTTTATATATAAGAAGAAGATAGTTAAGAATTCGTCAATACTGTAGAAGCACCGCTTTAATAAGTCACTGTTTGAGTCTAGTTTTAAGTCCAAGATTGCCGGCATTATTTTTTCTCTCTGCTTTTTTCCAGTTGCCAGTTGTCTTTCCTGACGTGAACATTTGGGGCTCTTCAAGTCACGAGTGATAGGTAAGTGTCTTTTAGGCCGCATTCGATAACGATTTTTCGTTTCACGCTTTCGTAACGCGTAATGTTTCTGGGCTAGGCCCCCTCGCTAACCCGCGTTCAAGAACTTTGTTCCAAAAATTAGCTTGAGACCATTTTTTGCCATCGGTTCTAGTACTGCGTTATATACCTTAGTACAACCTTAGCACCTTCTCCTGTTTGACATTTCCTAAGGAAGACGGTATCCTCCATTTCCAATACCTATTGTAACGAACGAAATACCTAGATCTCACGTTCTCTTTGATTTGAAATTGGAAACGCAGTTGTTACTATCCGACCTATTTGAAATTCGAACGTTTCATTTGAGAAAATACGTTTCTGTCATGTAGACGTGTTTAAAATCAGTCAGAAGAGCTTTTGACCAAACCTGGACCGGGTTTTGGCGGGAACGAGTTAACAACATGTCGTGCTGCAGTTTTATTTTCATGAAACTTAGATGTAACCCGAGTTGAATTGTATAATTCTGGTGGAATGTTATTCAATTTAGTTCTGTGAAAGTGCGCAAGTGTAGTGAAAGTAAAAATCAGTGTCAAACATGCAGTTTTCTCGTTGCCTCCAAATCTCCTATTAAGGTTATGGTAAACTTGCCACCGGTTTACTATAGCCCCTGACTTGACGGACTATGACGACTTTGACTGTATTGAAACACTTTAGGCCCGATTTATGAAAAATCGGGTCATAATTTGATGCAAAATATAACTTGACACTGGCTAAATGCACACGTGCGAAGCCATAATAAAGAAAAAAAAAAAAAAAACCTGGACCAAACCAAATCACGTCTGTGACGTCATAAATACGTCGTAGTTAGTAACAGATGTTGCTAAGTCAATCTCGTCGGGTTACTAATATAACTTGCTTATTTTAATGCAATATACAATATACTTTACCCGGTTTAGGCCAACATTGATAATATGGTACAGTTGGTAATAAAAGTGGAGGCCCATCGCAGAGTTCAAAAAGAGTTTAGAGTTCTGCTTGAGTTGAATATTTTCAATCATAATTAATAAACTTAATTATTACTAAACTAAAATAATAGCAAAAAGTCTACGGTAAGCCTCCGAATTTGTTTCCTACTTGTAGGCTCAGACCCTAATAAAGATAAATAAAATTTCATATAATAATATTCAATTTGACTTTGTTAATTAAGGTCGGTCTAGGCGAAAAGTTATAAAGATCACAATTTCTTTAGGTGCAAAAGTTTAAGTTAAGTAATTAAGTTACAACTTAGGATGGACGCAGATTATTAACTTTTGTCGGCAGATGTTTAAAGGACAAAACCGGCCAAGTGCGAGTCGGACTCACGCACGAAGGGTTCTGTACCATTATATTCTGTTTGAGCAAAAAAACTCTTGTCAGACGAGGCTGTATATGTTAAAAGTCTTTTGTCTGCCCTTTTGGGAGAACAAATTATTAAAAAAAATATTGCCTAAAAAATTTAATCAACGCGGCATTATGTATAAGTCGCGCGATGCCGTTTGCCGAGTGACAACTGTGTATCAAATTGACAACTGGTGGCGCCAGTCTACCTATTTGTTCTCTTGTTGAAATTGTCTTTGTTCTCTTGCTCTGCGCTTTTTTTCGTAATAAGGACAATTTTTTTCGTTTTGAAAAATGACGATAAAAACCCAAAACTTTACGCTGTGAGTTATTCGGCCGATGAGTGAAACGTGTGCTCCAACATATACATATACTTATTTGAAATCAAGTGGCATACACCTGGATGTGCAGAGACCAGTGCCTGTCACTTCCCACGTGGGAGCTTGGATCCCCTCAAGTAAGCTAGACCTCAGCTATCCGTGTGTATCCGGCTCGCATTGACCATTCTTATTGTCCTTGTTAACTTTCTAGCTAATTGAACTGATATTTTGAACCTATAAGACAAAAGGGGGACGCTCTTGCAGTAGTTTTGAGACAATAGAGATATCCTCTAGCGCTTTACAAAGTAATAATAATAAGAAAATAAGTTTAGACAACAATATTAGCCAATTATTAATCTCATTATCAAACGAGTTAAATAATAACGATTGCTGGAATAAACGCCCCAAAATAAATAAAGTACAGAAAAATTATGTAAAAAATATTAATCTTGTGCATCAAAATATATATAATTTAACAGAGGGCAAAATACTAACACTGGAATTGTACATGAACGCTGAGGACATTGACATAGTATGCATAACAGAACACCATCGTCGGGCTCACCAGCTCATGTTCAATTTCAGCAACCACCGGGTTGGCAGCGCATTCTGTAGAGTAAATACGACAAAGGGGGGGTCTCTTATAATATTGAACAAGAAATTAAAATATAAAGAAAGAAAAGATGTCGTGTCTATGTCTGTGGAATGTGTAACGGAAATATCCTGTGTAGAACTGGAGCAATTAATAGTAGTATGTGTGTATAGACGACCTGTTTCTGATAATTTTAAAGACTTTATTGAAATTTTGGATGAAATGTTAACAAAATTAACAAAATCAAAAAAGCAATTGCTTGTATGTGGTGACTTTAATGTAGATTTACTGAAAGCAAGTACCTCTTCCACGAAACTTCTAAATTTGTATAAATCACACAATTTGTCTAACGTGTTTCTGGAGCCTACTAGAACCACTGACACTACAGCAACATGTATTGATAATATTTATATAACTGATAATATAACCACGATTAGCAAATCTATCATTAACAAATTAGAATCGGACCATAGTGGTCAGTTTGTCAGCTTTACTATCGTCACAAAACCAATACCAAAAAGGAAAATAAAGTACGTACCGGTGACTGCTGCTCGTCTGGAGGAACTTAGATTGAATTTAGCTAAAGTTTTACCGTTTCTGCCTTGTGATACGGATCCAAATGTATTATATAATAACTTTTTTTCGGTTCTTAATAACCAATTTCAATCTATTTTTACGTCCAGATCTAAAGTGGTCTCCGACAAACGCGAATTTAGTGGCTGGGCATCGGTTGGCATTCATCGAAGTAGACATAAACTATATGAGTTATACGCGGAAAGACAGGTTAATAGATCAGAGGAGTTTGGAGCTTACGTTAAAAACTATTCAAAGATATTTAAAAGAGTATGTATATTGGCAAAATCACTCTCCATTAAATCTGTTATAAAAACTAGTGTTGATAAAATTAAAGCTACATGGAAAGTAATTAATGCTGAAACAGGGAGAGTCGCAGTCAAAAACACCGAGTTTAAATTAAGTATTAATGGAAATATAACTAATAATGATCAAGATACCGCTAATGAATTTGAGAATTTTTTCAGCAATGTAGCTATTACTTTGACGAAGGCTTTAAACTCTTCTACCCCCATTGCAGAAGGTTTATTAAAAACCAATGTACCGAATTGTAATAAAATATTTAAATTCCAATATGTTAAAAATCATGACATTATTGTAGTGCTTAAGCAAATAAATCTTAAAAAAACTAAAGATCTATGGGGGATCTCCGTTCCGATTGTTAAATCAGTTATCGAACTGCTTATACCGGAACTTGTCATTGTATTTAATAGATGTATAGATTGTGGTGTGTTTCCTGATTTAATGAAATTGAGTAAAGTAATTCCACTGTTTAAATCCGGTAGTACCTCAGACCCCTCCAATTTTAGACCAATATCAGTACTACCTACGCTTAGTAAAATTTTTGAAAAACTTATTTTAAAGCAACTACTTAAACATTTTCATGATAATAATATCTTACATAATAAACAGTTCGGCTTTAGTAAGGGGCGCTCGACCACTGATGCGGGTATAGCGTTAATTAAAAACATATTTGATGCTTGGGAGGAGTCGCATGATGCGTATGGCATATTCTGTGACTTATCCAAGGCATTTGATTGCGTTCAACATAATACATTGATCATGAAGCTATACCACTACGGTATTAGGGACAGCGCCCTGGATCTTATCTCTTCTTATCTGAGCGGTAGAGTCCAGAGTGTTGATGTTAACGGAAAACGATCCCCCGGATCTGCGATAGCAATGGGGGTTCCTCAAGGATCCATATTAGGACCTTTCCTGTTCTTAGTTTATATAAATGACTTACCTTACCTTGTAAGGGACAACCATGGGATAGTGTTGTTCGCAGATGACACCTCCTTGGTGTTCAAGGTTAAAAGGCGTCAGTCGAACGTTGACGATGTGAACAATGCTCTCTCTAGAATAGTTGATTGGTTCAATTCCAATAATTTATTACTGAATGGATCCAAAACTAAATTAATTCGGTTCACACTTCCAAATGTAAAACAAGTCAAAACTGTTGTAAAAATTAATGATGAGGAAGTTGAATTAGTCAGTAAGGCTGTCTTTCTAGGTATAACTTTAGATCCTAAGCTTCAGTGGGGCCCGCATGTGGAAGCATTGTCCAATAGACTTAGTTCTGCCGCTTACGCCGTTAAGAAAATTCGCGAATATACGGATATTGAGACTGCTCGCCTAGTCTATTTCAGCTACTTCCACAGTGTCATGTCGTACGGCATCCTACTGTGGGGGTGTGCTGCGGATATTGATGCTATTTTCATTTTGCAAAAGAGAGCTGTCCGAGCTATCTACAGGATGGGCCCCAGGGAATCACTTAGGGAAAAATTTAAAGAGATCAATATATTAACGCTCTATTCACAATATATCTACGAAAACTTGCTATACGTTCACAAAAATCCTGATATTTTTCGTAAAAATAGCGATATTCATAATTTCAACTTAAGAAATAAGGATGAACTGACCGTGCCCGGTAGTAGGCTCCGGAAAATAAACAGGTCGTTTAATAATACATGTGCGCTCTATTATAATAAATTACCTAAAGATGTATATGATATGTCCATTAACAGGTTCAAAACTTTTATAAAGCATAAATTGTGCAGTAAGGCGTACTATGATACTTCGTCTTACCTTAATGATAACAACCCTTGGACGTGACTTTAATTGCTCTATTTCAAATAATACTTTCAAATAATTGTAATATTGACCTTTGTGAGCGTGATCACATGAAAAAAAAAAACCCCATGAGTTTCTTGTGCCTTCTTCTCATTGGTGGGCGCGTTCCGAAGGCACACATCCTAACTTAGTTTTTAAGACGTGTCTATGTGATCTTATACCTAGGTATTAAGCATTGAAAGGAATAAAGATTTTTGACTTTGACTTTGACTTTATACACATTATTAATCACCCTTATATCAGTACCAGACGGAGCTATCCGTTCTGCATATAGCGCAGACAGTGGTTTTGTACTAATAAATTAACTCCACTAGATTATTTTTATGCTAATAATTTTGGCTTTTACATCTAATCTAGTAACAGTGGCGGCCAATTTTATTTCATGCTATTTAAGGACATGTAATTAGATGGTCAAATGTCTAGTCCCTGTAGCTAAGTTAGTATGAGAAACGGTATCGGTCGATTTAAACTCTTCAGTCTACATTCACCAAATAGCTGATCAAAACGAGTCGAAGTTACGTAGATATTTAATCATAAAACTTAATAGACTTAAATATTCAATTGAAATGCTCCATGGAATCAGCAACTTTAGTTTTGAATCATGGAATAGTTAAACTTGACTTGACTTACAAACTTAATAAGTAAAGTATTGAACGCTGCACTTCTTACTTTTGCTTATTTTATAAGTATTTTCATTGCATTTAAGTTTTAATGTTTAACTTTACTTAGTTCGAATCTTAAACTCATATCAAAGAAATTAAAACAGGACCTTAAAGTATCCTTTCCCATACAAAATTATCATCAAAATCGATGTATATACAAACTAGCAGCGCCCCGAGGTTTCACCCGCATCCCGATCCCGATCCCATGGGAAGATCTTCATAAAAAATAACCTGTGTAACTGTTAATGAATTAATGTATCCTCTTATTAAGTTTCATCTAAATCGGTTCAATAGTGTCGAAGCCTATTCAATCAAAACAAATCTTTATAATATTATAGTATAAACAAGTTATGCTCGTACATCCATAAAATACTTGTCTGTGAGTACAGTCACATTGAGACCCAGCTTTTTTAAAAGGCGGTAATTAAAATGATGTTCCAGCGCAACCGGCGATGTACCACCTTGAACGTTGTAAACGATGCTTCAAATCCCTTTGCAAACAAAGTATAAACCTCTTAAAGCTGTCGCCGCTGTCCCAGTTCCTTCTTAATTATAATTAAGTACAATAAAACGTTTTCAAATTGTTTAAATTACATCACAGACAGTAAAATAAAATCATTCTACTCTACTAATCTATGAACCCTGACTGACTGACATTATCAACGCAGCGCTTAAACTAATAAACAGATCGGGCAAAAAAATCATACAGATAGGTTTAATAAAGTAGACGTCGTCCGCTAAGATGGAATTTCAAAAAATTCAAAACCTACGCGGGCGAAGTCGCGGGCTAGTAATATAAAAAATTAAAAGTCCAAATGGGATTTTCTAGGAAGGGTACATACCTGGCTGCGTAGCCTCATTGGATGGCGATGCTTATCCGCTATCCATAGCAATAGGACTTCAGCAATTTAGTCTTCCGATGCTAAAACTAATACCTAATTTTGAAACACTCGTTAATGCTTCAGCAGACCGATGAATTTTTCATCATCATCACGTCTACAACTGAACATAGGCCTCCCCCAAAGACTTCCAGAGTAATCGGTCGCATGCTCTCTGCGTCCAACGACTTCCCGCGACCTTAATTAAATGAAATTTTATACAAGGATAATAATTCATAGTGCTCTACATTTTAGTGTAAGTAAAACCGCGATTCTTAGCTAGTAATCATATAAGATTGACCGCATTACGATCTTCTTTCATTCGACAGAGAATTTCAAGAATATAATGTTCAAAAAATACCCCATCGAGACACTTAACTAACTTAGTCAAAATGTTTATTTTACTCATTTAATCCGTAGAGTTTTATGTTAATATAAAGTGCCAACTTAATTAATATTTAAAACAGTCTCAGATGCAATTTGTGAGCATCAGAGGGTATTATGTAAATAATATGAAACAATGAGGTGTATAAACTGAAGTTTCCTGCCGTAGAGTGCTGGAGACTAGAACGGTAAAGTGAGCTCTGAAAGTAGTGAAATATCTCCAGGAACTATCAGTTTATCAGCGGTGGAGCGTACTTTGCACCAGGACTTTAGCTGTGGTTCAAGTTATAGTCTATGACAATTTAAAAATAAAGTAAAAGAGCATTATCTGTGTAGGTATATTATATAAATGTGTGTTTTATGTATAAGTATATGTATGTATCTTATTGTTATTTATTTATTTTGTATAGGTATATATATGTATATGTGTGTGTGTGTGTATTTATAATTGTATAGTTATGTATGTATTCACTTTTATATAAGTTGCGTAATTCCTTCTGTATATTATAATATTTAAAATTCAATAACTGCTTTCCTCTTTGAAACTGTTTGTACACTTTTAATTACCTTCCGCTATATTATTTCCTTTCCCTAGAGGTCTGTCGGCAGAGAACTCTTCACATGGTTAGACTTACCTTAGTAATAATTTTATAATGTAATCTTTTCTTTTTTCTATTTTCCTTGTGTACTGAATTTATTAAATAAATAAATAAAATTGCCCTTTTCTAATTTAAACGAATTATCTAGCGTCTGGAACTTTAATCAAACCGAACTAAATCCCTTAAACGAAATTCATTTCATTTATTTGCTTATATTGTATGTAAGTTCCAGCGCAACATCGTTGGGCTTGTAGCTACCTATTGTTTAATTTATTTTTCATTTTGAAGGCAGTGACCTACTTACAAGAACATAAATTACTGCTTTATTTTAAAAATAGAACAGAATAGAATAGAATATAATTTATTCGAACAAACACACGACAAAGTATAGATTCAAATAAGAAACAGTAAGAGATAGTTACAAATAAAAGAAATTACAAAAAACAGACAATAAAAATAAAAAGTATCTGAGAAGTCGTGTGTTGCCCGAACGGGTAAAGCCTCAGCATATGCTGCAGATACGCAGGCGCATCTGCAGCGCTGGTCTTCCGGCCGCACCCTGTGGGTGACTTTTCCGCTCCCAAGAAACGGCTTGGTCACCAAGAGAATATAAATAAATATACTAAGTATTATATAATAAATAATATGATAAAATAACATAATCTATTCATATATACATACACATTATATACTACGCTGTACTTATATAAATATACCCTTAAATAATTACAAGAATAAAATAAAAAAACAAAAAAATTGATATACTCATATAAAATCATATATTTTGTATCGCCTGGCCCTAAAGTAAGGACCTTTTCTAACTCATAATATCCTTATGTTTAACTAGAACTAGTGTAAGTGCGGAATAACAGGATAAAAAAATATGTTAAGTACCTATTCTCATCATAGGTCTAGTAGTTTTGGAGCTTAATCGTTACAAATAGAAAAATCGTGCCTCTTTATAATATTAATGTAGATATAGAAATTGTTATATTAATTATTATAAGCTTCTAGTTTTGTAATAATTCCTAAGTTCTAGAATGAAGTTAACGAAGATGTATTATACCTACCTAATAAAAAAGTGACACGTACAACAAATCTTTCTCAAACTTTTCAATAAAAAACCTAATAAACAAGTCAGAGCAATAATTTACACGTATTTACGAAGTTTTTCGTTTTCTTTTGTACGTTGGACCAGGGTATTATTATAAGACCGATTCGAGACCAACTTTGTTATTCTAAAGGAATCAGAATGAAGCCCGGACGTTGTTTACGAAAGAGGCTTTAAGTTTTAGAACTTAAATTAAAAACATTGGAATTTTAAAATGTTTTTTGTCCACTGGATTTTGAATAAGTTTAGGTAAGTACCTGTTTGGGAATGGACGGAGACTACTGAGAGTTAGATTCACATTTTGCACATGAGTGGAAGTGCTAATGTGGCGTAATATTAAAATCTTTTAAAATCAAACAGGGCAACCTAAGTAAAACTGTTTGACAATTCTATAGTTAGCAATTAATAATATTCACAAATTGGATAAATTTATAGTATTTGCAGATTGCCATTTGCAATTCTGAATCAAAGTTCTACCAATTACTTAACTATAATTAATTGCGAAATACCTAAAATCAAAGATATAAAATCTATCACTATTCCAATAGTTTCCAACAAAACACTTGTAAATAGTTAACATATTTGAATCATATTTGAATTCAAACAGCACGGACGCCATTAGAAATGAGTCGATCGTAAAATCAGTTGAAATGATGCCTGAAAAGCACCGCACAATTCGCACACACCCATTGACTTCACTTTCACATTAGTTGAAGTATTTGGTGCTGAAATTATGTCACAGAATTAAATAGGGATTAAAATTTCAATAGATAGGGCGCTAAATATGAAAGTCTTTCTATTCAAGAGCTGGTCGAAGTTTAATTATTAAGGTTTATTTAAAACGGAATATTTACGGTGTTTTATTTTGTAGACCTCGATGTTGTTTCAAACAACATTTTTACGAGACTGAAGTTTAAAGGACTGGAATTTATTGGCTTCAGTTTATTGCGGCTAAGAGGGTCAAAAAGCTGTTCATGTCTAGAGTCTCAAAACACTTATATAAATATTTAAATATCACTAATAATACAACTCACAAATAACTAATAATAAATCACTTATAGTATATTCTTCTTCTTTTTCTCGTATAGTGGTATGGCTCACTTACTGTTAGAGTTTTCAGATCGTCCTAAGGCCTCTAACTTGACCTAACAACTGTTACTAGAGGCAGCAACCGGGACCAATGGCTTAACGTGCCTTTCAAAGCACGGAGGGGCTCACGAAAATACATTCTTGCCACACTACTAATTGGTCACCCATCGACGTAATGACCGCGCCAGGAGTCGCTTAACCCGCACGACCGTAAACGATCAGCGAGTTTCGCTTAGCTGTGTGTGTTTATAATATATTGTATATTTTTGCGATGGTAAAATATAATGAACATTTTGGTTCTAAGATGTTCGGATTTTTTCAAGTTTTTCTTAAAAAAATACAGAGCTTTTGCTTTAAATCGTAAAGTAAGTACTCTCTAAGTTGATATCACAGCTTTTTGAGCTTTGTTGTTCAGTGGCTTCCGGTTTCAACTCTCAGTTACTACCCACGGGCAAAAATAATCAATATTCCATTTTCAACCCCACGCAATCTAACATTTCGTTTTTGTTCTTGTTGTGTTTAAAGATTATACAGATTACAGAATTTATCTTCAAGTCAGAATTTATCTTATAAACAAACATTGGCTTAGGGAAGCCGATAGCTCACCAATTGTTTAAATTTAAGGATACAAAAAAACTAAATTTTCGTCGAAATAGCCTGTATTCCCTTAAACGTGCTTCTTAAATTAGTTTTGCGCTCGTGTCAATCATTTAAAGAATTTGATAGTATCATTTAATTCTGATAGTTAAAGAGTTGGGTGTTAGGATCAGGGGAAATGGGGGTGACCCCAGCTCCGGCTCGTTTCTGGCGCAGAGGTTAGTCATTGCCATTCAGCGTGGCAATGCTTCTAGCATTATGAGAACCTTTACGCTTGGTACGATAAGGGGCGGCTTATTTGACTAACTGGTCACTTCATTTTTTGTATTTAAAATGTTAAATTTGTATGTCTTTTTATTTTATTCATGTATTATTTAAGTATTTTTAATTTGATGTTTAACAAAATATTTAGTTTTTAAATATCCTAATAGATGACACTTTAATAAAAAAATATGAAGATAATATAAACATTGAGATTTTATTCAAGGCGTGCATACTGTAGAACGCATCGCAATAAAGTCCACTTAACTAAACTCCGACAAAGACAGCATTGTTGTTGAATTAATATGACGACCCAGTTGGTACAATGGTCACAATGCCGGACTACCAAACACAGGGTTGCGGGTTTGATTCCCGCCTCAGACAAGTATTTATGCTTAGATATTTTTCTGGTGGTCTGGTTGTTTCTATGTATCATAAATATGTATTTACAAAAGAAAAGTATATAAGTAGTATATCCGCTGTCTGGCACCCATAACACAAGTATAGTTACTTAGCTTGGGGCTAGATGGAGATGTGTGGAATGTCCTGCAATATTTAATATAAGTACATATATTGTCGACGTACAGTATGTCGGAGAAGAGTCTTATCGACATTGAATCATTCGGAGTAGCATTGTTATCGAACATCGTTTCCCAGCAGACCATGTCGATAAAACACCTTTTCAGAGTTTTGTAGTATCGATGTAAAGTTAATTCGTTGTTTTAAGTATTGTCGAAAATAAGTCGTGTCGTACGTCGATAATGTCGAAATAAAGTCTTGTTAAAAATGTCGAATAAAGGTTTGTCAGTGTTCGGTTTTGTAGGCTAGAGTAAGATAATGGTCATATAAAATATGAAAGTAATGTGGCGAGCTGTAACCTATCTAGGTAGCATAAATGAGAAGGTAAATAGCCCATTAAATCATAAAATATTTTCACAAATGCGCCAAACAGATCAAAGCCCGCACTAAAGTTTGAATTATCACACTTTAGGGATTTGCGTTAACGCCTACCTGGCCCAGTCAAATAAATTACACACGGACGGAAGGATAAAAACATATAAAAGTCTACCCAAAGTTTCTAGCTTTCTGTACTATCTGTTCTGACATAGTTTTCTTTTCTTGAGAAAAGATAATGTTTTCATTGTTGTTTTTCTCTGGATCTAAGGAGCGTGATGAAGGCAATACGTTCTTTTATTTCTTTATTCGGTAAAACAGCAACGAGCTTAACATCAGGAGTTTTAAGTTAAATTCCGTTGCAAACGTTTTTTAAATTGTTAATTGTTGCATTGAAAATTGTTGTGAGCTGTTGTTGTGTTGCGTTTGTAGGTAAGTTCTTTTCTATATTTTGGTATTATACAGAAAAAATGAATCCGTAAAATTACAACTGCCAAGCTACCGCGGTTTATGAGACAGACAGCCGAAGACAGACAGCGAAGTTAGTACTAGTGTTTCGTTTTTAACATTTTGGGTACGGGACCCTAAAAACATTTAAGCTGTCTTAGTTTGGATAAGCTTTGAAACGACAAGGAATTTTCATTTAAGACACCACGTAATGGAAAACGCAGCAAGGGATGGTCTCCGAAGAAGCCGTTGGACGCAGAGGGCATGAGACCGATCACTCTGAAAGTCTTTGAGGCCTATGTTCAGCAAGAGACGTCTTGTGACTGATATGATGATGTATTAATTTACTTATTTAAAAATAAACATGGAAATACTAAGTATGTATTAGCAGGGAGATATTTTACTTGATTAGATTCTCTTTGTCATTTTTGGGGATTTTCACATCATCAGATCAGAACGAACCCTGCTAGTACATCTACAGCGAGTATTAAAATATCTTTATACTATCTGTAATAGAAAGTAATAAGTTATAAAGAACTTAGTTCCTTTAAAATTGAAAAATCAGCTGTTGCTTCGTAGTTCCAAGAGTTTTCTACTTGTTGATAAGAAGTTGGTCGTGTGTTTTCACTGCGTAGTTTTGCACTTTCAGCATCCGAGTATAGAAGACTTATTTTGGAATTAGAGAACAAAAAAATTATGCTAAAATGCCAATATAGTTACGAAAGTTTTTGCTTCATGGGATTTCTTGTACTTAAGTCTTAATTTTCTTCCGTTTTTTGTTGATACACGGTGTAACAAGGGGGGTGGATCATCGGTTGTTGGGGGGTGGGGGACCTCAGGACCTACCTATCGATTTAACCCCCCCCCTGTATGTTCTGCAATAATTTGTGGTTCAAAAGTTATTTAGACTTGAGTGAAAAATCAGATTTCACTCCGAACTTCGCAATTATAGCCAAACTATCAGGTCTGCGATTCTGCCTTTTTGTGAATGAAGTTCAATAATGTACCTTTTGTACCCCTTTACCAATCAGAGTCTAAGATTTATAAAACTCAAAATAAAACCATTAAGTAATTTTTTTTTAAATCTCATGTTTACATTATCTTTGTATTGTTCTAAAAAAAATGTTTCACAGATTATTATTTTCTGCAACCTATCTTAAAAACTACTGATACCTGCCATTAGCGAGGGGTCCATAAAACTCGATTCCTGTCGGCTTCCCACACGATTTAGGCATCTTCCTGTGCCTTCCTGTGGCATAATGAAGGACGAAGGTGGATTCTTAACACACACTAAAAATCATTTTTGTTGCTATTGGTGTTTTGTCGGCTTACCTTTAAATAAATACCACCTCTCGCCACTTCTAAATTTAACAATTTCGTAAATTCTAATTAAAATCGTTCCTTCCCTAAATCCTATACAAATACAAGAGTAATTTAATTTATTCTTGCGATGTGAGTAATCTCACTAAGAATTCGTTTCATTTATCGACGAGTTAAAACATCTAATTACAAGGGAATTTCTAATTATATTTATTTAAGATTAATTAAAAGGCAGTTACCCCTTTGGCCTAATTAATAATAACATTGGCCTTTACATCTAATCTAGATCATTTATACAGCACCTTTTTATCCATGCTATTTACGACGTTGGCTTGCCCAGCATCAGCATCATCCTCTCCGCTTAGCCGGCCGTGTCCAGGGGAAAGAACTTGTCGATTAAATACATCTGAAGCCAATTACGCAGTGGGTTTTATTACGATGTATTATTTTCTTTGAAAAGAGACACTGACGCGGGTAAAACCGCGAGGCGCGGTTTATATATTATAAAAACATGTAAAAATATTTCAATAGTTCAAACTTTTAAACCTTAAATAATTCAGGTAATTTCTGCTTCAATATACCGGCAATACTGTTTTATTCACGTTTAAATTATTTTGAACTCTATCACTAACATAAATAAAGTTTGTTTCTCTAAAGCTGTAATATTTTAGTAAGTGGCGAGGTGATTTTGGTCGGATTAATGTGAAATTTTGGTCGAATGTCACGGCTTTGATAGGGAGGTGCAATTAGTGTCAACCTTTGTAATGTTCAATGTTCAGTAGAGCAACGTTGTATAATTTTATTCGCGATACTATGGCACCTGCCGTAACAATGTCCAACAAAGGCAGGCGGAGGCTCGCCAACTCTCAGACTAGGCCACCCTAGTTAGCTGAGCAAGATTGGCGGAAACAGGAATGTAAGCGGCTGGAGGATGGAGAGGCTTCACTGAATTTAAACCATCAACTGGTAGTCCGAGCGAGCGGGCCAACTCATCACTGACGTTCAGCATCCCTCCTTCGAGCATTTCTGCTCTCGCGACTTCATTCTAGACGCTTACTAAAAGCAAGCCAGAGGCAGCGGACTGCTTCCTCGTCAGTGTTCACTCCGACCAACAACTAAGACGAGCCGGAGACGAAGAATGGTGGCTTCCCCTGGAGCACGAGGGACAGCGGGGTCGCTACTCCCCGACACCTCGTCTCAAGGTGCCCTGCGGGCTTATTTATTTTATTATAAGTATAGATCGATGGCCTTGTTTATTTATGTCTAAAACATTTTACATAGAACATTTGAGTTCTCAAACATTCGTGATAAAAGGGTCGCGATTGCGGATTAAAAATATTGAATCCGTTTATTTTTATCAAATCGTGTTACGCGTTTATTCGAGGTTCGTTTTATATAATATTAGGTTTAAAAGATTTTTTTGTTTAAACAAATACCGGACTTTGATAAAACGTTTACCCCCAAGTACAAACTTATGACGCGCCTATAAAGCCACAAGGATGGTCGCAACTCAAATGGTATGTTCGAATCGCATTAACCCATTAGCCCAGTCCTTTTACAAAGTAAAATAATGTAGTATATGCTTCCTTCGACATAGGGACTTACGTGGGAAATAATCCGAGACCTGACGCTCTGTATGGGAAGCCATGAAACATCTAATATTAAACCGGAGAAGTTACCTTCCCATTATACTGTCGTCTGTATGTAGAGGTAGGTTCGGAGTATAATTGCAAGGAACGCACGGATACCATAAACGTTAGTTATGTTAACAATAGATTTAACCAAATCTCTCTCAATTTAAATCTTCTACACACGGTTCAATAAGCCGACGAACAAAAAGTTTCTTCGTATTCACTCTACCCGATCCCATCTCTGCCTTATTTAAAATTACCAAACAAAAAATCCCAACTCTACCCGATATGATAAAAAGTACAATCAGAATGAAAACTTTTGAACGATATAAAAATGATTTAATCATCAGCATTTTTATCACCAATTACAACAATCGACACCTATTTATCCTTTAGAAAAGTTAAAAATGTATATAAATCAAAAATCAGATTGTTTTCAATCTTTATCACAGTGCTTCACGGTTTAGAATTTTGAAAGTTTTAGCTTTTCAAGTGTGTAAATTTGTCACTACTTTACGCAAATATTTCAGAATCAATTGCAATAAATCTTGGTATGTAGATAGCTCGAGACTCAATATTGCCATAAGATAGGAATTTACGTAAGTGAAACTGCATGACACAGCTATAGCCATAGCAACGTAATTGAGTTAATTTAAACGAAAAGAGTTCTCTAATACTAGTAGAAAATATTAGCTGGAGTTTTAGATCATCAATCAAGTTGTTCTTGTGTCCCAAACAATACTCAAAAGCGCTGTTTATATTTGTAGACACGTCTTTGCTCAATAATTCACCCATGTACTTAGTAAATACTACATTATCTGTGTCCCGTTGCAGAGCGTATACCATTGAGTTCATAACAACTACGTAGGTAGGTAGTATATTACGGCTTATTGTATCGCTAATGTGTGAAACATGATCACTAATAATTGTTTGTATTGGTTTGTGATGATTAGTTATTTTAGTGGCAATTGCAGGTGTGTAACGAAATTCTCTCTGCCCGCGTCATAGTTCCCCCAAACTACAACCTTGGAGTCTAAGTCTAGAGTGAATAGGTTATGGGGATGCATGTTACATCCTCGACTACATCGTTGCGACACCATCAGATGAGCTACTACTCCAGTATATTGTACTACATTTTTGAATAAATCTTATCTTATAGCTCCAAAACTGCCATTATTAGAATGTTTTCAACTCAACCAAGATTCTAAGGTCTTGATCGAGTTCAAGTTTAAAGTCTTTCTCATGAATTTATTTACTAGATAAATATTATTAGAATAAAAATATTTTCCAATAATATTCATTAAAGTATTTAAGTAGGTATATCCGTTGTCTAGCACCCATAACCCAAGTCTAGGTACTTAGCTCGGGGCTAGATGGCGATGTGTGGAATGTCCTGCAAATTTATGATTTGTTAGTTATACGTCCTGTATCACAGGGCTATGGAGCCCCGGACCTTTGGAAGGCGTGCGTGAAGCCGTAGCCGACACGTAGAGGCCCTTTACAATAACAATTTTAATAGCAAAGTATGATGTGGACACCTAACCGGCGATTATGTACAGACAGGAGCACTATAAAATGCAGCCAAGGACAATCTCAGGTTTGTATAGAACTATTGATAAACTACAGGAGAAAACTACTTGGGCGATGCGATGGGATGATAGACTGACTACTGGGAAACTATGGATACTATGGCACCTGCCGTAACAATGTCGAAAAAACACATAAAAACGGCAGGCGGAGACTCGTCAACTCTCAGACTGGGCCACCCTAATGAGCTGAGTAAATTACAGCAACAGGGACGGGAGTGGCTAAAGGACAGAGATACCTTACTGAGTTTTAAACTTAGGTCACGGGCTCCTTGAAGGTCCAGCCTACCTGGCCCACTCACCACTGATGTGTGGCATATAGCCTTCGAGCATACTCTTGCGACTCCACTATGAATGACCGGTGAAGGCTAGTCCGACGCGGGGAACCGCTTCCTCGTCATTGTTCACTCCGGTCAGCCAAGAGATGAGAAACGGTGGCTTCCCCTGGAGCACTCGGGAACGCGGGGTCGCTACTCCCCGACACCTCGCCTCAAGGTGCTCTGCGGCTTATTATTATGATTTTGGAACTCTCGGGTGGACCTGTAATTCTGACTCCGACCGTAGCTTTTATGCATGCTACATCCTGGACCCCGTCGCCGCACTGTGACGAGAACAAATAAACTGATTAAAAAAACTATTGGTGCAATGATTTGTTGCAAAATGAGAGTTAATTGAGATTGACTTATTTTTCTTTGCTAGTTCCAAATGGCTCGCTAGATGGCGAGTGCCATTTTTGTCAAAAGAAGTTGTTTGAATTTTTAATCCGGTCAGTGAAGGCAAAGATTGCTGAGATCGTACAGCTTCGTGAAGAAATCGGGTAATAACGAAGTAAAGTAAAGTTCACCTCGTCTTTACCCAATGTGCTTTAGATTACAGCCTATCTTAATTACCTACAAGTTCCTATAGGGTATAGGCTATAGGTACATCCATCCATAGACAACGATACCAGCAACGTCATCGTACGATCGTTATGTGCAATAGTAATCAAAATGACATTAGTCTTGTCCATTGTGGCTGCGTACCTAGTAACTGATCCAAATATAATTTAAAATAGAGAAAAACTATTAAATGCAATTTTCAGAAAATAACGGTATTTCATTACCTCTACGCTTCCATACACTTTATTGTCCCAGAGTAGAAAAGGTGAAAATTGCTGAAAACTACAAAAATGAGCTATTTTCTATGATTTGCTTTATGTTTGTTTCAAAGAATTGATCTCTATCAGAAACATTATCGATTGATGAAAATATTGGAACGAAGTTCCTTATCGCGCGTTGCGAAAGGGGGCTAGACGGAAAAAATTAAGACCAAAAGTTGTAACGACACTTTTTGATTTTATTACAATTCCTTTACTAATTAATCGAAAGGAACCTCGTTCCAACCGGTGAGATGTTGTGCTGGATGTGTGGAGTGACGCGAAAGGATCGCGTCAGGAATTCTCGCATCCGGGGCAGCCTTCATGTCCGAGACATTGCAGATAAATTGCAAGAATGCCGCCTACGCTGGTACGGTCACGTCTTGCGAAAACCGGCTAGTTACGTGGGGAACAAATGTCTTGCCATGGCGCCTCCGCCGGGTCGTGGCAGACTGGGTAGACTCAAGAAGTGCTGGTTTGGGTCGTAAAGGGTGATATGCGTGCAAATGGCCTTACAAACCAGGATGCTGAAGATCGTGCGAAGTGGAGGCGTAAAAGCAGGAAAGCGGACCCCGGGCTCCCGAGAGGGATGAAACCGGCAACATCGCTCGGATGATGATGATGATGAACCTCGTTCCAACCGGGTGTCCTTTGACACCTTTCAAGTTTTTTTTCTGTGAATAAAACTTAGGAACTTAATAATTAAATACCCAAACCCCCTTATTCCAAAACGTGGTTTAATGCAAAAACTGATGGTTATCATTTTTTATCTTACTCTGTCTTCAGCCAAATAATCACACTCAAATCGGTTGATTCGTTTTTACTACCACTACCACCACGTACAACCAGGCAAAATTGATCATGTTTTGAATTGAAGTAGGACTTTAGGTTTAACTTTAGGTTTAGGACTAAAAGTCCTGCTGAAAATATTCCAATAATAGCAATTTTATAACTACGGTAAGTCTACGACTACGACTGTACATATACAGACAAAACAGTCAAACTATATAAATAAATATTACAGGATATTCCACACATCGCCATCTAGCCCCAAGTTAAGTAACTAGACTTGTGTTATGGGTGCTAGACAACGGATATACTACATAAATACTTTTCTTTTGTAAATATATACTTATAATACATAGAAACAACCAGACCGCAGACAAATATCTAAGCATAAATACTTGTCTGAGGCGGGAATTGAACCCGCAACCCTGTGTTTGGCAGTCCGGCGTGGTACCCATTGTGCCAACTGGGTCGTCAACACCTCTCTTCTGTCATACGATGGTTAAAATAACGCAACGATTATCTTGTCATAATAATAAAGAAATACCTACCACTTGTAAGATAATAGGATCTGTCTGTTTACCAGATGAATTTGATTTGGCCGAACTAATTCCTTTATCAAAATATATCTACGAGTAATGTAGACCAAATATTATTGGTTTTCTAGTCTAGGTTGGATCTCGTAGACGAATCATTTTGATCGATCGATTAAGAGATCGAGCAACTACTACATCTACTTAGACGACATTTTTAAAAACTATGAAGTAGAAACCTTTATTTAGTATTAAGGTTTTTTAAAGTTTTAGTTCAAGAGTCAATAGTAGTCTTTTGTTGGTAAAAATACAATAAAATAAATATCTACATCCATCCTGGATCTGGCCGATGGATCTTCTGTGAATGATCGGCGAAAATCATTCGGAAAATCCTCGGTTTGCTTCGTACGATGTCATAATTTTTTGTACTTAAAATGTAAAAATGCTATAAAAATATTGCGGAAGTGAATATTGCGGATTTTTGCAAAAATATACGTACCTAAAAAATACGCTTGCACTTCTTGTACACGAAGCTACAGCCACAGATGTCACTAAACCTGACCCAGCCTAGGCCTAGCTTCATAGAGGTATTATAGTAGCTTAGGTTAAACCGGGACGAAGTTCTGCTGCCGACTTCCTGCTGAACCAAATTGCAATAACCGCTTCATTAAAAGTTTCAAATTTATTGATTTACGGTAAAGAAACGAGATTTCAAAATAAAACTCTTGCGTGATATTATTAATTTGTTTTTTTTAGAGAAATGCATTTAACGGGTAATCTAAAATTAAATTATATTTCATTAACCACAAAGTGGATATTATAGGTAAAACCACTTTGACACTTTGACAGTTGGTTAACACCTTTGAGGTCCTAAACATATTTATTTCTTCTTCTGCAAGTCAACCTAATTGTATTTACATGTACGATATTCCTCGAATTGTAAGGAATGTAGGTGTATTCTGTAACAGTAAAGTTGCAAGTGTACAGATACCTTAATCAATATCAAGGATGTTATACGTTCAACCACATGTGTTTCATGTAATTTGATTTAGTTGCGAACATTTGCTTTGCGTTGTCTCACGACGATGTTCGAATTATATTGTAGGTACTTATAGAGTAAGATCCCGCCTACCGCCAGATCTTCGTGATTTTATAAAAGCTGAGAATTACTCAGCGCATGCTTCCAACACAGTTATGTACGATGTGCAATTATGAAGTTCTGACCATAGTGGCTTGGAGAGTTATCAGGTAGCAAAGCCAATAATTGAACCTGTAAATCTTGCATAAAAATATCGACTGTATTTTTAAACAAATCAATAATTTTGTGAATAGCGACTAATTCCTGGAAACAAATATAGTTTGGCAAATGAAAGGAAACACCTCATTAATTTAATACCTTCACTTTTGTGGATCCTCTTGTGGACTATTGATCCACAAGATCTGTCTGGCTAATAGCAATATTATCGATTGGTACAAATAATATATAGGTATTTTTTTTGTGCACAATTAACAGGTTCGATTGTTGGCTTTGCTAAATGATAACTCTCCAAGCCACTATGGTCTGAACTTTATAATTGCACATCGTTCATAACTATGTTGGCTACGCTGAGCAATTCTCAGCTTTTATAGAATCACCAAAGTCTGACGGTAGGCGGGATCTTGATCTATAATAAGTACCTACTATTAACACAAACTTACTTAATAGAAAGTAACTGTGCGTCATGGTTTAACCCGTTCAAGTATCTACCCCGTGGGAATCTCAAGGTCTAAAGTATACTAAAGTTCTCTTCCATACTATGACTTAAATTTGTAAAAAAAAACAATTTAAATCGGTCAAGCCTTTTGACTGTGAAGACGAATAAACAAAAAAACGTTTGCCAGTAAAGGTAAGTTAAACAATAGCCAAGTAAAGTTAAGTTAAAATTGAGTACTTACCGTGAGTTATTGGTATCAGTAACTTTTGTTTCTGTTTTAAAATCATTTGTTTCCGTTTCAATTGTCTTTTGTTTCTGTTTCGATAGTCTTTTGTTGCTGTTTCGATAGTCTTCTGTTTCTGTGTTGATCGTCATTGTTCTGTTCCGACCGTCTTTGCTTCTGTATCGATAACTTTATTAAGTTGGGATAAGGGTTTTTCTTCTTTTTCACTCCCGTGGTGGTGAATAAGCGCGTGACAAGGACTAACCCATTTAGCTATTTAGACAGTCAACAGAAAAAGGAGCTGACACATATCAGGATTTGACCCATATTCCTAAAATGATGTATTCTCTTAATGATCTGATAGGTCAGCTCATCTAAAAAGTTCTATAAGATTTTTAAGAGGACGAAAAAAATCTGAATTACACTAGATTTCAGTTTAAATAATTCTAAGTTTTATTTAAAATAAATATTTACATTTCAAACCATTAAAAACAGTTTTACAGTGAAATGTTTAAACGTTCTGTGTTTGCAAGATAGTTATATTTCTTGTTAGTTGTTATCTATAGAGGTAAAATACTTACACTATAATAGAGAAGTCAAAAACAAAGAAAACATTGCTCTCATGTAAAAAAATCTGGTGTAGCAGGGAGTCATTTCGTGAAAAGTCTCATGTAACGTCAAATCGACATTATTCTGACAGATACAGCTAATCTTTGTTAGAAGGTGTTCCGCTTTGCTTCGTCCCTTGCATACCTTCCTTGTATCCGTTTCCAAATATGACGTATTTATAACGTTACAACCGAATCTAATCTTCAGCTCCTGTATTTTTTGTGCTCGTGAGGTTTTACTATTCGCAGAACTACAAGTTTAAAAAAAAATGGTTTATTTCAGCAAACAAGGTAAAAAAATAACTTAGGCATTATAAAATTAAGATGAAGCTAGGGAACATAGCCACAACACATAACTAGCAGTAATGTTTGCTGGGTGAGGATTCTAAGCACAATATGTTGTCTGTGACATCCACACTAGATAAATCAAATCTGCGTAAAATAATTAGCAACATAATTTATGCAGATAAGAATGCTCTGTTGTATTTTATCTCTATATTGTAACCTTATCCGAATACTAAAAATGCTATGCGACGCCTAGGTTAGGTTAGGTACGCTGTCATGTCTAGATTAAACGAGCCAATGTTGCTGCAATTTCATTACACCGCTACGCGAATGAGATCACTGTTCGCGTTACGGTAACAACATTTGACAATTTAAATTCATTTTAACCAATTAAAAAAAAGGTGTTTGACAAAAGAGTCTCGGCTCGATTTTAGTTGGCATCCGTGGTATTTTACTCGTAGATATTTAATTTTGATGTGATAACGTCTTATAAATCGATGAACACAAAAAAGTGTGACGTCTTGCGTCATGTTATTAACAAGAATCCATAGCAACGTATTATCGTTGCTATGCTTGCTAACATGAATGGTAACCATAGCAACGATAATACGTTGCTATGGTTACCATTCATGTTTTCTTATGACGTTATCATGTAAAATTATCGTACGTACAACAATTTTTGTAAAAAAGGAACCCTTATTATTTTTTATATCACCTCTTCATTTTCTTTGTATCCACAGTGTCAAACTGCAAGTGCAAAACTTACCCATGGCAACCGCATCATTTACAAAAATAATGAGAAAATTTCTTTATTTATTTTATTTTCATTTACACAAAACCGGTAAACGTACAAGGTAATTATTATTAGAGGTAGTTAAAAAAATACAATAATTAATTATAGCATTGTAAAAAATAATAATATAGGGGTAACAAAGTTATAAGAACAAGCCATAAGCATTTTATTGTCTTCAAAAATAAATATCAACTATCGAATAAAGCTACCTTAACAAGAGTTCTTACTCGCAAAGGAGACAGTATCTTACAAGCCACAATAAAAGCACAATTCCCTCGAAGAAACTCGCCTTCAGAATGCAAATCACCGATTTTAACTTACAAGGAATACTTTCATTTACCAAGTTATTGCATATTTTTGCATATAAACTTTTGATAATATTAAATAATTGCGTTTACGAAGAAGCCTTTAGAGGGGTAATAATAGTTCTCGGAAATATTATGCCGGCAATATGTTTCCCGGAAATATTTCCAAATGGGCCTGCCAGTGGAATGATTTTACGTACCTATGTCAGTTTGTATTATCGTTACCTATGCAGTTACAACGAAGTTATGCCCCAACAGTCATTAAAAAAAACATAATATATAGGTATTATAAAATTGAGAACATCGTCTTTTTTGATTGATTAAGTTTGTCAAAAACCATCTAAACTCACTGAAGGATTTTTATTACAGTTGGGTTAGTTATCTGGGAAGATCGTGATAGGTATATATTCTATTAATAGAACTAGGATAATTAACGAAAGACTGGCGTGGCAACTTACAATATTAATTCCGATTTTCCAGGCTATTTCTTTCCACCAACACTTATCAGCCCCATTAGAAAAAAAAACCCCCGTTCAATTAATAAGGGTTTTTGAAACCGAAACAAAAGATGATTGAAACCGAAACAAAAGACGATTTAATCGTAAAGCGGGACTCTAAAAAGCCCTGCTTGTGTTAAAAACATTTAAATAATAACAATTTAAAAACTCTACTGTAGGAGGCCGGTGAGCCTTTTGTTGCCTACTGTACTACATACAATTACCAAGCAAGTATTCGTAAAATTGGCAAGTTTAATTGCCGTTAAAGTATAACACGTCTAAAGGCTCCTTCAGGTACCCCAGTTTCCGGGTTCTCAATTGACATGTATATTGTTCGGAACATTTTGAAGTTATATGGAAAATGATGAAGGAATAACTTTTCTTCTTTCCGTTTAAGAAGCTCGGTCGGGCCACGTTAGTAAGTACGTAAGAAGTTCCGCCATTCTCTTGCCATAAATCTGTCACAAATTATGACGTTATGTTTGCATTTGGTTCTCTTCTAAGCGATTGTAAAAAAATTGATCGTAGAAAAGTTTAGGTATTTTTGATACAACCGATATTTAAATATTCGATGTTTTCAACGTTATAATCGATTCCAATTTTAATTTTCGACGTTCAAATATGTGCCCACGTTTACATATCAAATACAATTTCAATTTTTTTCATTTCAACCCTTAGGGACTTGACGACCCAGTTAGCACAATGGTCACCATGCCGGACTGCAAACATAGGGTTGCAGGTTCGATTCCCGCCTCAGACAAGTATTTATGCTTAGATATTTGTCTGTGGTCTGGTTGTCTCTATGTATTATAAGAATATATTGACAAAAGAAAAGTATATATGTTGTATATCCTTTGTCTAGCACCCATGACACAAGTCTAGTTACTTAGCTTGGGGCCAGATGGTGATGTGTGGAATGTCCTGCAATATTTATTTTATATATTTAATTATTATTATTTAAATATACAACGCGGTTAGGGCGCGCGGCCGTGCGAGCTAGGCATTGAGGGTATTTTGAGCTACTTTGAGGATATTTTTTTTATCGGAATGAAATTGCAATGTAATTTGAACAATGTTTTTACGAGAATTGGCTTTCTGGCCGCTTTTTATATCAAGCCCCTTAGTTTAGTGGGCTGTATTGAGCCTAAAAATATATATTTTGTGAACAAATCTCTAACAGTTTTCTTCATTTTTCTTAAACACCAACGGTAAAGTAAATCTGAAGGGAAAAACAAACAAGTGTAAGATATTTCCCTGTGTGTAATAATTACCGGTGTAATTGCTGAGTCAGCGTACCGGAAAGCTACGATAAGGGGAGAGGGAAAGGAAGGTGCCAGTGGGAAACTGGGAAACGAGCACTTTTCCCTTTGGTATGCCGTTTGGTAGGGAGCTGAGCGGTGCGGGAGGGACCAAGAAATGTTTTACTGCTTAAAATTGAAGCTCCTAACGTCTTTGGCCGTGTTACCTATAGTTAAATATTGCAGGTTTTTGTACACAGAGCCATCTAGCCCCAAGCCAAGTAACTAAACTGTGTTATGGTAGTCAGATAGCGAATAAAATTTCAATAATATACAAACTAAAAATTATATTTGGGGATTTTCAAGATGCGAGTTAACATGTATCTTCTAGGAAAGCATTCTAAATCCTAGACCGCATCGTCATCTACCATCAGGTAGGTGCCATTGGCCGGGATTCGAACCTACGACTTTCGGAATGATAGTAGGCCATACCACTCGTTATAATATGCTTATAACATACATAAGCAACTAGACCAGAAACAAATATCTATATTTCATTAAAAAAATATTAAATTATTTTGTTCCTACTTCATACAAAAACCTTTATAATTTTTTTGTACTTAAACAAAAAACTTTTTAATTATTTGGACTTAGTGTAAACAAAAAATAATTTACCAAATTTTTTTTTTGTTTTGTACAAAGTATTTTGTTTCACAATGTACGTAAATGAAATAAAATATGTAAGTGTAAAATCTTTGTAACGGCGGCATTGGTTCCGAGGTCAGCTTAGTGTAATGTGCTGTATATTTTTAATCGCGTTAAATTATACTTTTTCCGTGTTACCTGGAAAACGTTTTAGGTAGTTGATAATTCATTACAAATTAGCGGGAAAGTGGTCTTTAATATGAGTCAAGCATAATCACTACATACTCTACATAGTATTAAAACAAAGTCGCTTCTCGCTGTCTGTCCCTATGTACGTATGCTTAGAACTTTCAAACTACGCAACGGATGTTGAGGCGGTTTTTTATAGATAGAGTGATTCAAGAGGAAGGTTTATATGTATAACTAGCTGTGTGCCCGCGACTTCGTTTGCGATGTGGTTATATAGAATACCTAGCATTTTTCTGCATAGATACAATTTATCATTCGGTGTAAGTTATAAAACAAAATAGGTAGTTACATTGTTTTTAAACTATATTTTTAATTGATTTGGCGAAGGCACTTTACTTACTCATACTCCGAAAGTAGGTCTAAAGATGCCTGAAGAGCGTGTAGAAAGAAAAACTTTCAGCCCTAGGAAAAATCGCTTTCACTGACAGCTGTCATGTCAAATTATGGCTTCGCACGGCTCATCCATACTGCCAGAGTACTGACAGAGAGTATATAATAGGTTTTTTCTTAGTAATCGAATTCAGGTAGATATATTTAGTTCGAGATATTATCTTATTTAATAAAATAAATATAAAGGTGAAAATGGTCAAAGCGACGTATGACCATGCTGCGCCTCTGCCGGCGCCCTGTCAAGATGTTGCAGATGTGGCTTTATGCGACCGTGCGGTCAGTGTTGTTCCTTGAGTAAAAAAATACTGGCAGGAAATGCTTACATTTTGAATGATTTTAATTAGTATTATCTTTTGTTATTTTGTTATTTTATTATGTTTTTGTGTTTAATCTGGTTTTTCATTTATGATTGTGTATTTTGTGTAAATAACATTTTCTAGACAAACCGTGTTACAAAAACTGTAATTTAAATCTACGGACTTCGCGTCATTACTCAGTGTTGGATAAACTAATTAATAAAAATCACTTCGGTAAGTACCGACGTATTTGAGTATTGAAAACATATTGAAAACATGTTGAAAACAAATAGCAAAAGCAAAAAATCTACATAATGTATAACCTCTTTGGTCCCAACCTTGTAAGAGGATCAGGTAGTATGGAGTCTCTCATTCACTCTCGTTATTAGGAAGAATTTTATGTTTATTCGTAATGAAAAGCACAGTGTTTACCTCGGGTTTGTTTTGTTTACCCAAGGTGTGAAAGTCACTCATTTAGTCCCTCGAACTATTAGCGCCCTCGCTACGCTCGGGCGCCAAACTCCGTCTCGGGACTCAATGAGTGACTTTCACACCTTGGGTAACAATGTACTATTTTTGTTAATTTTTCACAAATAAAACATAATACACAACAATATGATAAGCTAAAACTAAGTCCAATTTCTATTCGCACAAATTTTTCAAAATACTTTGTCTTCCTAGTTATCTTTAGATTTTTGTAAATTAAAGAAAAAATAATTATCAACTACCTTTGTGTCTCGATTCATATTCTTCAATTCATCATATAAGAGGTTATTATAGTATTTATTACACCAACATCATGCAAATAGTAATCTATTTTGGTGCAAATAATAATATACATTGTTTTTATTATCAAATAATAATATTAATGATTAAAAAGAAAGGCCATTGGACAGAACAAATACTAATACTTAAAATAACGCGATGCACATTGAGATCCTTACATATTGATAGCAGGCATTACGTTGAACAAAAAATGCTTTCACACCAAACATCTAAAGCATCTCGGAAACGGGGTATTTGAAGGAACGTGATGTCCTATGATTTCACAAAAGTGCACGGTGCTCTTTGAGACTCATACCTATCGATAGAGGGCATCGAAAAAAAAAACAAATAATAAAAACACCAACCCTCTAAAGCGTTTTCGATACAGGGTTTTTGAAGAAACGTGATGTTCCTTGATTTTCTAAGAGTGCGCGGTGACTTTATGCCAAAAATAATTGTGTAAAATTATGTTATGCCTAGTTTAGGTTTTTATGTCAAAACCGATTATTCCAAAACATTTATGCCAAACTACAAAAGGACATTCAACTTCTAAAGCGAGACGTTTCGGAAATGGAATATTTAAAGAAAAATGATAACCTATAATTTTTCAAAAGTTTGCGGTTCACTTTGAGTCCCATACCTATCGAAAATAACAAATAATGCCATCAAACAAAACCTATAAAGCGTTGGGCATAATTTATTCATCGGGTCTAAAATCACAGCGCAAAAAACATAACATAACATAACATAACATATAACCACGCTACCAAGCTACCATACTGAATGTCCGGACCCCTTTTCCAATTATCTAAATTCTTGACCAAAATACCCAGTTTTTTTATTAGGTAGCTGGCAGGCCTACGTAATTTTGGGAAAAAAATGATTTTTACAAATAACTACCTGTATATTTTTTAACCGACATCAAAAAAGGAGGAGGTTCTCAATTCGTCACGTATATATTTATTTTATTATGTATGCTCGCTGATTACTCGTAAACTCTTGGAGCGATTTGGAAAATTCTTTTTTTGTTTTTACTATTTAAGGTTTCCGCTACTTGAACTCATAATTCAAACTATAGCAGGAGAAAAGCGCGATAGAAGTGTACCATCGGAGGTCTTCGGTAAAGGAGATCGGTAATATTATGTAGTAGTACCTCTTTGTACTAACCTCATTTTCAGTTTCACGTAGGTAGTATTAAATGCAAACTATTTGGTTTTATGACAGCTGTCATCTTGAGCGGAGGCATGTACTGCAGCCCTACCATGACTTTTTGAAGAACTCGAAAAAAAGAAAGACTTTTTCGATCACTCTCTTGTCCGTATGTCTGTCGAGACGGGTGAACCTAGTAAGTTGATTTTTAGGAAGTTTCATAGTAAATACTCAATATATTATGTTTAATCGAATACGTAAAAAACCCGTGGTAAGGGTACTGTTCCCTTCTGACATTCGATTACGTTTTACCACGGAAAAATGTTTCGATTTCACATTTTTTAAATGTTTTTTTTATCAAATATCTTAATTATTGTATTAAACTCAAATTGAAACATACCCTAAATGTTAATCTGATATTTCCTGAACATATTTGTGTGGACCTTGTCGAAATCTGTTCTGTAGTTTATGAGATTACCTGGTTCAAACAAACAAACAGACAGACAAACAGACAAACAGACAAAAATTCTAAAAACCACCCTATCGTGTTCAGCTAACGATTTAAAGACGACCTGTGTATTTTTTTTCTGGATATCTTACAGTTACAGATTTTTTGATGTCTACAGATTTATTATATGTATAGATACATGCATAATTTAGCCGTGCGAAGCCGGATGTGTGAATCCCTATTTCACGGCATAACGCGCTGAATGGCTAGACCAATTTTGCTAATTCTTTTTTATTGTGTTTGTTATTGTCGCAGCTACTTATATTATATTTTAGAAGTTCACTCTTTTAGAATCGATTTCATTTAAATCTCCCGGAATTGATGGATAGTTAAATATAGCGGAAAAAGTAACAAATGACAATTTAGTTAATTTAACAAAGACATTGAATTAGCGACGCAGCTCTTTGACTTTTAACAAAGAGGCTCGACACAATTCTATCAAATGTAGCTACATTTGATAGAATTGTGTCGACTTGCTATAAGAAGAGACGTTCTTACATACATGAACTACAGTCACGCTTCGAAGCTTACAAACACAATTTTTTTTATTCTAGTACGGGCTTGGCACGATTTTTGTATGTAGCCCAAAATGTTAACCTCAGGTTTTGTTTGTTTTTTTTTTTTGACATTTAACCCGGCGTCGTAGCTAGGCTTGTGTAATAGTGGTCAGTCCGCTGGGTGCAAAAAGTTTTTATTATAACGCGCTCTTAATTTCAAGCTGGCTATTCCAGTAAACAGCTTATAGCAGCTATTGAAACTATAAAAATAAACCAGCTAGTCCTATTTTAGTTGGGTTTCATCAGCAATAATAATTATCAGGCTCAATTCTCTGTAGGGAAAGGAAAAAAGCTATTAATCCGAGCCATTTTCTTTAACACTCAGTATCATTGAGGTCTCATTTCATTAATAACAGTTAAGATCAGTGGGAAAAGGGTCAAAGGTCGGCTCTACTGCTACTGCGTCTTGTATGACTTTGAGCACAGTGTAAGGATTGTAGTAGAATAAACTTTTTAAACTCACACTATTTATATTCATAATCGCGTATGTTTATTAAGCTAATGCATAGCTTTTATTGCGGGCTTTGAGCGCGGCGACCAAATTAAGAACTTCCGTAACGAAAATAAAACCTAACACCCCCCATTTCGACTACCACGAGTGTACGAAGCTCGCACGATGCAATAGCTTTACCGCGGCAGTCCCCGAGTACCACACGTTTTTTTTTATTTATCTTACTATGTTACGATAGTCATGGTCGCGAGGAGATCATGACTATTGTAACATAGACGAAACGTCGAGATAAGGATAAATAATTGCAGTAGGATAGTTGGGGATTTTGGGAGTTCAAGTTTGCTTGCATCCGTAGGATTTAACCCTTGATGTCCTACACGTAGGTAACCCCCGGGAGGCGCTATAGGGGCAGACAATCAAGCGGTGGTAGGCCTTCCCCGACTGCTTCTAACACCACCCTCTGGACAAAGTCATGGTGCCAAGTGACTCGTCGCGTTCCATCATGTTGTCCAGGCGTGCTGTTCTTTTTCTAGGCGAGCATGCTACATCTTTGAACTTATCTTCATTTCCCATCAGGTGAAATGAAGTCAAATGCAAGCCTAAACAGTAGCGTACTGAGGGGGCTAGGCTTTGGGCGGCAAATGTAAGGGGGTTTCAAGGATTTTCACCCGCGTACAGGCTACTACCCCAGTAGGTGGCTACTGAAAATCGGTTTGTACTTAAAATGCTGCATACATCAATTATAATTCTGAATCATTAAAATAGGTCAATAGAGAACATGGTATGATAATAAGGAGGGGGCATCAAATTTAAAGCGGCTATTACTCTCGGTACGCCACTGAGTCACTGAATCTAAGGCAAGCAGACTTCAAACTCCATCTAGTTTGAAGTCTGCTTGCCGTTTGTAGTAAGGCTTCTGAATCGACAGCCAGAGAACCTTGATTAAGGCCAGGTGCTAATAAAGCTACCAAAATCGACCTTTGTTTTAAGCAACTCTAAGTAATCAAATACTCTTTTTTTGTTATTTGGATATAAATGGATATTGTTGTTTAATAACCATATTTTTGTTTATTGTGGTTGAAAACATGATATGAACAATTTCGTTCGATAAAAAAAATTGTTAGAAAACAGAGAATCGTTTATCGGGTTTTATTCAAAAATAGTTAACGTTTGTTTCTAAAAATGAATCAAATGATAGGTTTTGACCTCTAGGAACTATATTTGTGGATAATAATGTTAAAATGTTTTGCATATCGATCAAATATAACAGTTAGCACGCAGCACGCTACGTCTTTGTGAGCGGAGGCTAAGGTAATGTGAATACCAACACACGGTACTGGAAGAGCGCCTTAATACACTAATCACTTGCTAAACAGTGTCTTTAACATCAGATTTTCCTTAAACACTTCACCTACCGACGTGTTACTGTAAATTCTATGTGTTTAAAAAAAAAGGTGCGACCTAACAAGTTTCCTGCAAACCAGGTTACACAACGATTTGAGGTAAAATAGTCGTTATGGTCTATTTACTTAGAGACTAAATTATGTGTTCAGAAAAGTTGGCAAGTGTTTAGCGGATTTTGTTGTGCTACAAGTTGGAAGCTTTTGGGTTTTGTAGATGTTTGATTAACGAATAACGCATATATATTTAATAACGTACTACGCCTTTTTCGTCCATTAATTTTCTATCTAATGGCTTCACACAGCTTTTGCATAATAGTCAGAACACGTAACATTTTAAATCGAATGAAGCCTATATTGAATCTACGTATAGATACTTACATTATCCGGTTTCCGTCCGTCTCATTCCTGTCCAGAGTCAAAATTTTATGGTTACCTTAAGTACATCGCAATTGAACTAAAATACTTAAAATTACAATTCAACTAAAATGAATAAAATTGCATATACGTTTGATCGTCTGTGAGAGCGTCGTAGCACGTACTACGACGTTCTATTCTTTACTTATGTGCTACGACGTAGCCACCCGTAGGACGCCTATAATCATGTTTAATAGCTTAAATGTATTTAGTTTTTGTTGTGCGAGCAAACCTTAGTATTTTTAATGGATTTATAAAATTAAAAAAAATATAACGAGAACAATGTGGTCCTAATTTTAAGAACTGTGTTAGCTTAGTGGAATATACCACGACTTGCATAACGAAAGTCGTCGGTTCGAATCCCGGCCGGCCTAACATCAATGAAATTATTTAACAGTAAAGAAAAATATCGAGATGAAACCCGCGACTTAGTTAAGATTTTCCTCTAGACACGGTCGACTATGAGAGGTAGAATAGGTGGTGGGCAAGCCTACTCCATCCTATCACGGACGGGTACTGAGGGCACAGCTTTATGCTTAAGCTTTGAAGTTAATATTGTAATAAGTTTGGCTTTTTACATCCAATCTACGCTATTCAGGAGTGATGTAGTGCCTGGTACATATATGAGTAGGCATGCTCAGCACCTATACCATCTTCTTTTACTTAATCTTTTTATACATACTTACTTGCTTTACTAAAACTTAATTACTATATGGTTTATCCGTTGATGCGGTTGCAACAGCGGCTAGCTGCGTGACGATTAACTGTAATTGCACAAAATACCGTCCTTAATAAGGCAGATACTATTATAATGGTGCGTATAGCAACCGTCTACCCAACCATTGTCGATTAAACCGCAGCGCTACTAGCAACCGGACCGGACTCGGGCCTCAGGTCTATCCAATGTGTTTGCGAGTTTAGGACCCGGAGCGGTCGGATGACAGCCGCAGCGTAGTGCGTATAAAAACGTTCTTATACATAATTTTGGCTGCGGCAAATCGTATGACCGCATCTAGCCGTAGCGTGTTTCAACCGCCTCTAACCCCGCTTCATCTCTTACATTAGAGCAACATCCACCGAGCCGTATTCGTCCAGGCGAACGCTTCCACTCACAATCCATTAGACGCGACACGATGAACGCGAGCCGAACTAAAACGATTCCCAGACAACTCCAGTAAAATAGACGGTGAAGAGGATGACTGAGAAGAGGCTTTGTCTATTCAAGGTGCGGGTGTGTGGTGCATAAAGAGATTATAATGTAAAATGGCAGTACATTATAGAAGAGTCACCTTCTTTGACAACTTGTAGGAAGAGATGGGTAAGCTCCCTTCTATGCTGGTGACTACATTTCATGCTTACATCCCTGACAATAGACCAAAAGTATCATCTATACATCCTAACTAATCCTAATAAAGTTCTATCCTACTTCCCTTACTATATAATAATAGCAGCGTTTCGCGGTTTCACCCACGTAACTCCTGATCTCGTGGGAATATCGGGATAAAAATTAATTTATGTTATTCCTAATGAATCAATGTATCCTCACACCAAGTTTTATCAAAATCAGTTCAGTAGTTTTGAAACCAAACAAACAATCAAATCTTTCCTCTCTATAATATTAGTAGGTATAGATAAATCCGAAAGTTTGTTTGTTTATTTGTTGTATTTTTTATTTGTACTTCACGGTCAAACGACTGGACTGATTTGCATAAAATTTGGCATAGTGGTAGTTTAAGAGATGGCGAAGGAAATAAGGAACTGAAATTCCTACGGGATCGAGACTAGGATACAGATAGTAATGTAAACGAAGTTTAAAAGTTAAATCTATAATATAAAAATGAATAGCAAAATGTGTTGGTAAGCGCATAACTCAACAACGCCTGGACCAATTTGGCCAATTCTTTTTTTTTTGTGTTTGTTATTGTCCGGAGAAGGTTGTTATGAAAGAAATAATTAAGAAAATTGCGTTGAAAATTATTACGCGGATGAAACCGCGGGGCGCAGCTAGTTATCTATACATATGAAATGCTTTGTCCTGAAAGACTGATTGACTGACTGACTGACGGATCAACGCACAGCCTAAACTGTTGATCGTAGAGACCTGAAACTTAGAGGGTGTGTTTTTTGCATGACGTAGGCATCGGATAAGAAAGGATTTTCCGAAATTCTACCCCTAAGGGGGTGAAAAAGGGGGGCAAAGTTTGTATGGGACAACGTGATTCCTTCGTCGCGTCAAGTCGCGGGCAAAAGCTAGTAAATAAATAAATCTACACAATCTACATTTTGACATCGTTCAACATCAAACGTAATGGACTACCGAAATGGATTGCATTCGACAACTACAGCACTTAAACTTAGCAACCTTCCAGAATGTACAAAAATAGGGTTTTAAAGAAATCGCGTGACTTAAGTTCCTAAATCCACATGAACTTACCCAAATGGGTATGTCCGTGCTGTCCGTCCGTTCTATTTGAGTATTTGAGTATTCTGTTTCATTAGAAAACGATATTTGATCAGGCAAAGTAGGAATGCAAATGTAATTTTCAAACACTACGTTTTAGATTGGTTTCATCTCTCTGCAAAGAATTAATCAGTTTTACCCGTGATGGAACGGAAGATGGTACCTATATGTATTGAGGGTGAGAGAATGTTTGTGCACTTACCGGCTGGACCGATTTATAGAAGGTATCGAAAATAATCGAACAATTATCAAAGAATGATGGCAAGGTAATACTTGAGCATATAGAGAAAGTATGCACAAATAGAAAAAGTATGATAAAATTCTCCCCTTTGCTAGATTACAATACAATCAATAGTATTTCGTGAACTAGATAAAAGATATAAGCATTTAACGTCACGTGTTTTTCATTTTCTTCATCAGCATCTGACACCATAACACATACAGGAATTTCAAGAACCTAACCTCCTTGCAAACAAATAATTTTTATTCGCAGTTTTGCCATTTTTATTTGATCCAAACACTTCTAGCATTTAACCAGACCAACAAGACAAAATAAAAGATAGATAGAAAAACACTTTATTGCATCATAAAAACAAAACGCAAAATGATTACATTAACAAAAACAAAATAAATTCTAACTTAAGTAACTACCTATATGCTAAAAGAAAATTCATTCTTAATGCACAATTAGCGGCCTTATCGCTAAAAGCGATATCTTCCAGGCAACCTTTAAACCATTTAATGAATAAAAAGTGACATATGACATCACCTTCAAACATCAAAGGCAATGAATGCGGCCTTCGTGTATAGAGATATAGAGACACACCTATAGCTACGTAGCCTCCATCTATGAACAGTGACCTAATTTCACGAAACAAAGTGCTCGGAAGGTGACCATCTGTTACGAGGCTTTGGATCTTCTTAAAAGGGAGTACAGAATTCTTGTAAAGTGGATTTATTTTTAGTGTCTTAGGGTTTGATGACCTTTTTCCGTTAAAAGTAGATAGGTGAGTAACGAAAACTGCACCTCTACAGTATTGTGTGTTAATTACTGTGACGCAGTAGGTTGTAGGGTCGATTACCGCTGAGGAATACCTAGATTTGAAACAAATATCTTCAGAGCAAGTCGGTTACCTGAAATGATTTATTCCTAGTTTGTCCTAAAGTTTTGTCCCACATTCCAAAAATTCTTAGCTTCTTCTAAGAACTTTAAAGATACAGTCAGCCACAAAAATGATTTTAAATGATCATAAAAGATGATCGAATTAAAAATAAAATACTTGCGTACAATACTACCGGCTGTGTTGTCCTAGATATCTCGAGTTTCATTCTGAAGGTCGTAGGTTCGAATCCCAATGGATTTTTCTTACGATTTAAGTGCGCTAATTGATTACTCATACGGTGTGCAAAAACGTCGTGATAAAATCCACGGTTTAGTTGTCACCAGACGCATCGACGAGATCTTTCTTCTGGATACGGTCGACTAAGCTGAGAGGGTATAGGTGCTGGGCAAGCCTACTACATGCTCACGCAAAAAGGACCCAACTAAAGAAGTCTAGTTAGTACCAAATCTATACTAATATTATAAAACTGAAAAGTTTGTTTGTTTGTTTGAACGCGCTAATCTCTGAAACTACTGGTTCGAATTGAAAAATTCTTTTTGTGTTGGATATTCCATTTATCGAGGAAGGCTATATGCTACTTTTTATTTTGATATTCCCACGGGATCCGGACTTATGCAGGTGAAACCGCGGGACGCAGCTATACAAAATATTACCGGCAGTACGAGTGGCAGTAACACGGGCAATAAACGATGAAATCTTCCACATAACGATACAATACCAATAATACCTAATCTATCTTAACTATTGTATTATATATCTACCTATAGATATGGTATAGGTATATTATTAGAATGGAATCCTTGCATAGCTGTCTTCAGACATTTACTTCAATCCTACGGTTACAGCTTAACATCTCATTTTTATTTGAATGTCTCGGGCTTGGTTTAAAGCAAAAGACGAGCGATATTAAATAAATAAATAAATAAATAAAATTACAGGACATTCCACACATCGCCATCTAGCCCCAAGCTAAGTAACTAGACTTGTGTTATGGGTACGAGACAACGGATATACTACTTATATACTTTTCTTTTGTAAATATATACTTATAATACATAGAAACAACCAGACCACAGACAAGTATCTTAGCATAAATATTTGTCTGAGGCGGGAATCGAACCCGCAACCCTGTGTTTGGCAGTCCGGCATTGTGACCATTGTGCCAACTGGGTCGTCTCAAAAAATATTATATCAATATTATAATACCAGGGGCCTTATTCTGCTATTTTGCATTAATGGATTTACCATTGTAATTATATCGATATAGTATCAATAATACTATATCGAGATTGTGGCTTTATTTGGTACTAGCAGCGCTCCACGGTTTCACTCGCGTAACTCCCGATCCCGTGGGAATACCAGGATAAAAAGTAGCCTATAGCCTTCCTCGATAAATGGACTATCCAACACAAAAAAAATTTTTCAATTCGAACCAGTAGTTCCTGAGATTAGCGCGTTCAAACAAACAAACAAATAAACTCTTCAGCTTTATAATATAAAAGTAAAAGTATATAATAAAAGTATAGATTTTGCTAAAGTTTTGATAACATCGTAATATAATCACTATGGATTCTCAATGGAATGGTAATAGATGCGTCGCTAGTGTCTAGAAACATGGTATATATTCCTAAGCGATATACCGTATTAACAACTATCGAGATTCCATTGAGACACAACTCTAGAGCAGAATACCAAAGTGAGTTAGTGGTGTTTCGATAGAATAGTTAACATTAGCAGAATATCAATTTGACATGTAATATCGTATTTTTGACATTAAATTTCTATTACGATTCTATCGACACTCTATTGAAACACAACTGTGTTAGCAGACTTAGGCCCCTGATACGCGAAATACCACCTTTACGCAAAACGCCTAACTCGTTGGTGGTACTTGAACTTGTTACCCTTTGAATAGGTACCATGGCTATTATGGTTATTTTCTCTACCATGATCTTTTTATGGGTTTTTGATTAATATCCCGTTTTAAATAACTTTAGCAGAGATATTTTATCAGTAAGATTTTTCATAAATTAGTAAAAGTTTAATAACTTTTTTCCTCACAACCATTATACTTTATGATGTATTATTTACTTCTGTTATATTTGGTTTTTGCAAATGATCTTCTCTAGACGTTTTACGTCATAACTACTCAATTGATTGTATTGAAACTTGGTATCTATTGCATGCATTTGACTACTATCACATATGCCTGATGATAGGTGACTATGCGGTCCAAGATGCGGGCGTCTAGCTAGAAGATACCTGTTACCTCGTGAATTGAAGGATTCCAAATTCAAAGACAAAGTCAAATATTTATATACACGTCTCTGTTAAGAACTTTATAAAACTCTTCCTCTTCCAACTTTCACCACCACCTTTGTCTAGATCTCCAAACGTACGTAATTCGAGTCGTTCCTTAAATTGGATTGATGTAATTCTCTCAGTTATATCTTTTTTGTTCTCTCTCGTACCGATTCCAATTCAATATTATTGATATCTAAGATAATCCTAACTAATGGTCTAACAGAGGATTGTGTTTGGTGACATTGGGTGCCACATTCCACTTTGCCGTATGCCTTGTAACGCGGTTACACTATTTCGTTGATTTGATAGTTTTTGCAAAGTCGTAAAATTCAACATTTTGACAATTCAACATTTTAACAATTTTAAATTCTGCCATTTAACATTTTAGTAGGTATGTATATCAACATTTTCACAATTTAACATTTTGAAAATATAAAATTCTGGGATTCAACATTTTAGCTAAGTATATCAATATTATGACAATTTAACATTTTGGGGTTCAATATTTTGACAATTCAACATTCTGGGATTTGGTGAAGTCGGGGTCGCAGGTTCAAATTATGTCAGGGACAATATTATGCTTATTTACATAAGCTGCGGTAGCCCGTTTTTCGTTTGGTTTCCTAGAAAATAGATCTAATAGTAAAAACTAAATTAACTGGTTCCGTCTTTCACAAGTATGCATTCTTGTTACAAGTTATGACAAATACCGACTGTTCATGCATGGCCAGATTGTGTAGATGTTTCCACCAACGCACTAATCTAATGTTAAACGAAACTGGCCGTCAAAAACACTCCAACCACAAACTTTATAAACTTCGTTAATTATTTAATTTTCCTTTAATCAAAGTTTTATTTGAGGCAGTTCAGATTACCCAGAGTTCTTGGGCCCTGGGACTTGAGGCCTTAGATTTTTATAAAACTACTAGCTTTTGCCCGCGAATTCGTCCGCGAATAAGTCGAAAATAGTTCTGATGGGAGTTTTAATTGATTTTAATTAAACTCTAATATATTTCTGTGGATTTTAATATTACCAAAATCGGTAGGTTGGTTTAATTAAATATTCTTTTATTTTTGTGTTTATTCAGTTTTTTTCTAAACTTACTTATAATAAAGTTAGAGAGGGCAAAAAGTCTGCACTTGATAGCAAATTTCAAATAAAAAGAATTAAATAAAAAATAATAAAAAACTTTTAAAAACAAGCTTTTATTATGTTGTTGTAAATTAAATAAAAATTAAAAAATTTGGCCAGTAATAAATTTGTGATTGTTTATTTGTAATTCTAAGTACCAGCGGTTTTGTTTAAAAATATATTAATAAAGACATGAAAAGCAGAAGCTTGTTCCTTTCTAGAATTCTATTGCTCTTTGCATAGGTTATGCCAAAGATGTATCGCACAAGCGAGCGGTCAGTAGCGAGTGACACATATACAGATTGGTCACTCACACAACTAAGGGCGCCGGCCGCCGTAGATTGAAAGAACTGTAACTGCCGATCCCGTAGGAATATTAGAATAGAAAGACTATGTACTCCTAATAAAACAATGTATTCTCACGCCAAGCTTCAAAATCGGTACAGTTGTTTTAGAGCCTATTCATTAGAAACGAACAAAAAAATATTTTCTCATTATAGTATAGAGTAAGTATAGATGTAGGTGACATCGATGTGCGACTTGCGACGTGGTATGTATCTTCGACATAGCTGTAGGTATGTTAACACTATAACCGAGTATCCCATATTCCCGTGTTTACAGCCTCGTAAAACAAAACGCGTATTCATAGTTATTAACTTTAACTTTAGTTCCCTTAATGTTACGTGGAGTTTGTGCAAATGAAATTCGTTTGTTTAACAAAGGTTATACTTAGCTACCAGAAACAAGAGTTGACGCCCACTGTATCCCAAAAATAGTAAAGTTAGTTAATTAAAACAGAATTACAGTACGATAGATTTTTTAAATAACTAGCGGCCCGGTACGTGCTTCGCTACGTATAAGGATTTGACAGCAAAATCTCTATTAACAAAATGATTCGCCATTTATTGAATTCATTTACAAATAAAGTGATAAATGAAGAACCGCTCAAACGATTTTGTGCAAACTTCACATAAACCATCTACTAAATAGTCCGAAGAAAGTTTAAACATTTGGTTCGGATAGGTGAGCCAGTTCTTGAGTTATAAAATTACAACGAAAAGTGACATTGATATTTATAGATATAGATAAATAGATCAGCGTTTGACTAATATCTCAACTGATGGTAAGTGACGATGCGGTTAAAAATGTGGCACGTGCCCCTAGTAGATACCTATAGGTACATTTCTTGAAAACAAAATAAGGGGATGCCTTCGAAATTCGCCAGTGAAGGAAAGAACACTGGTAGCATCGGCAGTGGAACAAAAACTTTTCCGACCAGTCCTCCTTTTGTGACTGCACCGGCTTACGTATCGGAATACAGACAAGTTCGCTTGGTGATACGACTTAGACCGGGGTGTTTTTATTTGATCCCAATTAAGCCATAATTTTTTTTTTATTTAAATTCTAAAATGTCCGTTGTGAATATGACGTTTGTAATGCCGTCGAAATATCGAGCTACATAGATAAAAAAACATGGTAAATATTCTTTTCTATATTCTGTTATCTCTGATGTGAAATGTCGCCAACAAAAGCAAGGTAAAATATTGATCAATTTACAATCCGCTAAGCAGCGTTTATTTTGGCTTATCATACTTCTAGACAGGATTAACGATACTCTTAAATTAATTATTACTTAGTGAAGAATTTTATGTGTTTCTTAAGATAAAGAAAGTTTTATTCAACTTAAAGATGTTCAGGCACGATCAAATACAATTTTGATTCTAAAGATATTTCCACTTTTTCCACTGCCGTCTTCCTACCTTTCCTTGTTTCCCGAAGGGCCCTGATTACGAATAGAAGGCTACATTATATCTCTATAGCTTTTCGACGTGATAACGGCTTATAAATCGATGGACACCCGCACTCACAAATCAGTGTGACGTCATGTCACGTTACCGTTATTGACAAGGTAACCTAAGGTAAAATAGCAAATTAAACTATGCAAAATGGTAATGTCAACGATAAAGAGACCTAAAATTCTTAATAAAAACAAAGAAGTTATGCTCAAACAGCCACTAGAATATTAAATGTCTATCAAATTGAGTGGTAACCCCCTTCTTTTTTTGACGTCGGTTAAAAAAAAGATAAAAATTTAATATTAACATGAGACTGGCTGTTCGCACTAGTCATGCGAAGGTTATTGATCCATAAATAAATTACGTTGTGTTACATAAATAATAGACACATCAATTAAATTGAAAAATAAAATAAAAATTAAATCTCATGAAATTATTAAAATTAATGTCAAGCAAGTCAAGTCACATTTTCTAGTAATTAAATTACTAGATTTAATTTTTATTTAATTTTTCAATTTAATCAACGTACCCACCTATTACAATATTACCATTATTGTCTTTAATTATTCATCAAATAACTTATGCTTGACGGCCTCGATTTGACCGTGTCCGAAATACTTTACGTGCTATAAATGTTAGCCATTTCTTTTACAACGTTATATTGTTTACTTTTATTTTTATTGTCTGGTGGTAATCTAGTAATCTCGTTTTATTGAACGACTGCTTTTTGTTGAGAGCTTTTATTGACTCAAGTTTTTTTTACTAGATATAAAAAAGTATTAAAGAAAAATTAAAATCTGGAAACAGTTAAAATCATTTGATAACAGAATTATTAGCCCTTTTCATCTAATCTAGATGTTACTATACAGTACCAGCAACTTCAATCTATGCTATTCAGGGCGCTGTAGTGAGGCTTGCCCAATACCACCTTCTCAGCTTAGTCGACAAATACTTGTTCGACAGCGATAATCAAACTCGCAACTTTCTGCGTCGCAGACCCACCGCGCTACGGTTAGGTTGCAAGTTCAGATCTCGTGAAATAGATTTTTTCTTAGAAAATAATATTTTCTAATTATTATCTAGAAAAAAAAAGTTGGCCGAGTGCAGGCCTATTACCTAACACTTTTCCAAAGTATTTTTTTTTCAATATTTTTGGTCCGTCCTTAATCACCATTTCCGGTTCGTCTGCGCCTCGTTAATTTACGTTTCCTATGAATAATCACGGTCTGCGGTTACTCTTGTCCAAATGAACGTCTCGGTAATTATCTTGACGACGTCCGAGATCGTTCTCAATGGCTCTAACAGTATTGTACCTAAAAATGAATAGATTCCAAATTAGGTATATACGTATGTTAACTGCTTAACAAGAAATAACCATGCTGTGTACACATATTTTAGGATATCGTCTAGCTTAAAATTATTTGTTACAAGCTGCACCCCGCGGTTTCACTCGCGTAAGTCCCGATCCCGTTATTCGTTTTTTTCTCGCCTTCTAAACCTTCCCTAGACCTCCACGAACATTTCAAGACTAAGATAAGATAAATCCGTTCAGCCGTTCTCGAGTTTTAATCAGACTAACGAACAACAATTCATTTTTATTTATAAATAAATAAATAAATAAATATTGCAGGACAATCCACACAGCGCCATCTAGCCCCAAGTTAAGTAACTAGACTTGTGTTATGGGTGCTAGACAACGGATATACTACTTATATACTTTTCTTTTGTAAATATATACTTATAATACATAGAAACAACCAGACCACAGACAAATATCTAAGCATAAATACATGTCTGAGGCGGGAATCGAACCCGCAACCCTGTGTTTGGCAGTCCGGCGTGGTGACCATTGTGCCAACTGGGTCGTCAAATTATATAGATATTTAACTTAATTATTAATATTTAACTGTATTCTGTTTTGTGTTCCATTAAATAAAATAAAATATTTCTGAAACTATTTTTTCAATCGCGATTAACATGAATCATTATTAGAGTTCCGTACCTTAAAAGTTAAAAAAGGAACCCTTATAAGATCACTTTCCGTCTGTCTGTCCGTGTGTCACCAATTTTACTATAATGTACCTGTATAGGGCGATATGAGACAAAACAATAACAAAAAAGCGATTATCAAATAAATGGAGAAACATACATAATCGTTTCATTTCGATCCGCAGTTTCACCTGCTAAAACGTTCCCGTAAGAATATGTTAATAAAATTTAGTATGTTATATTAGTCCCAAGAATCGAATGTATCTTTATACAAAGTTTCACCAAAATCGGTCTAGGGTATCGGAGTATATTTGTTACAAACAGAAAAGAACAAAAAATCTTTCCTCTTTGAAATATTACTGTAGATGTCATGGCCTGTAACGTTCCTACCTATACTTACTCAATGATGTAATTTCTCTCTGGTTTTATTTATATTTATTTAATTGAATGGCAGGAACCTGTCCCTATCCGTAAAGGGAAATATAAAAAGCAAAAATTCAAAGCGAATCAATTATTTGAACAAACATTCCGATACGATTTGGTTCCGTTTAGGGCGACTATAGACGACGAATTTGTAAGCAGCCGACCGTCGCGTCGAAAACTGCTCAAATTCCCACGGTTGTACCGGGGCAATTAAGATATCAACACCACTTTCAATCCATTAAAGTTGTGTTTCTGAAATAAAGTGATCTCATAGTTTTTTTTACAATTTGCACGACTGACGTAAAGTAGGCAAGCTAAAAACTTGCCTTTTCTGTTTACGTCATCGAGTTATCGCCCAACCAGTATGTCTGGAGTCTGCCTTCAGCCTTCACAGATTCGCAGTGAAATATTTATTTACAAAACACATTTTCTGTCATTTTATGCAGAAAATTGTAGGTAGTAAACATTGAAGCATGAAAATTAGATTAGAAAAAACTCAGCTCTCGAATACTCGCTAGCAATGGGGCCAAATTCATTCATTCAAATTCAAAATATGAAATAATTTCACTTTTTTGACATTATTTTTATTATTTACTCTTTTAAATTAAAAAATGACGGAAAATGGAGTCAGGTAGAGCTAAATGTACCTTGAAAGTAATTAATTACTTATGGCGATAAATAATTGGGTAGACCGTTAATCAGGGTCTCAGCCCCAATAGAGACGAGAAAATTCTCAAGAGTTCTCATTTTCATGCAATAAACAATAAACTTCATAACCCAAAGAGGTTAAAAAGTCAAACTGTGATGACTTTTTTACTTCTTATTTTTGTGTAAGTCAGCGCCAATCCAATTATGATCTATTTATGACGTCATAATTTATGATGGCTAACTCATTATTATTGGTGGCTACTTAAAACGCTTTAATACTACTAATGGAGGCATAATTAATTAAATATCTTTACTCTACTAGTTTTTCAAAATCATTAATTTTAATTTAATTCTCTAGAGCTCAAATAGTGTTAATTTAATCATTGAATAGCAGTGAAAACACAGGTGAAATAGCGTACAGAATAACGATCTTTGTTTTTACTTGTAATTTAAAACGTTTATTTGCGGGAATAATGAAATGGAACAAAGTGGAATAGACCGTAAGTAATTTAGTGTAAACAATCAAGAAATGGATGGTGTTTATTGGAGTTTCCTTCATGAATCGAGTATTAATGGTTATTTTGATACACGAGTCTACGATTTATTACGTTTATTTAACTAATTTTAGAAAAGGCTTAGGTATAAGATGCCTATATTATAAAATTTAATACTGACATGGGTATTTTCAATACTAGGTATAGTTTAATATTAACCCTATTGAGTTCAACATTTTTTTGTACTTACATTCATTTTTCTCGCTGTTGGGCAAAGGCTTCCCCCATTTTATTTAGAACTTTAGTAGGTACTTACCTATTTTTATAGGAATAACTAGCTATCCAACCAACGTTATTTTGCTATTTATAAAAAAAAGAAAAAAAATAGATGTTGTTCGATTTTCAGACCTATAGCGAATATACACAAAAAAATTCATACAAATCGGTTCAGCCGGTTAGGTGGACATAGTTGACTAACACTGCGACACGAGTATTTTTTATATAATATGTTTTATATTATCTACTAACAGCGGCCTATGGTTTTACTCGCGTGAGTCCCGATCCCATGGAATATTGGTAGATACCTGTTCACTCGCGACTTGAAGACCCACATACACGTCAGGAAAGACAGACTCGGGCAACTGAATCTAATTCCTTACTGTACGAATAAGGAATGTCGAAACAAAACGTTTACTTCGAGTGTTTAGGATTTCTACCATTAATCGACCAGAGACCAGAATGAGCCCCATAACCTGCTGAAGTTGAAAAAGGTTATATTATAGATAGCTACAGTAAGCGTCATAAGTGCACTATCAGTTTACTACAATAATACTATTTACAAGTATTTGACTTACGACTTTCTTCTAGTAGACGTTACACATATACATAAATACTTGAATATTTGAAAATTATTATCACACTGAGTACTTTTAGTACTCAGTGTGATAATAATTTTCAACATGTTAGCTATGTGTCTAATTGTGTGAGTGGTATTACACCAACCGACGTAGATTCGATCCACAGGTTACGTTGTTATAATGTTCAAATAGTGCTGCACAGGATTGTAAACGTTACGGTGGGCTGAGACTTTTGACCGTTGATTATACGTATAATTACATCGCAAAATACCTATTAGAAGGTAATTCGTTCAGGGCGTTACTAAGAAAAGGGCACACTGTAATTAATAACGTTATCTTTACAAGCAAATGAAAGGAGTTTTTATCTACAGTAATTAGCAAGAGATAGCCGTGAATGGGGGATTTTTTTTAATGAAATCGCTTACGGCTCGGTGAAACCGATCTTAATTTTTTATTTAAAGGCATCTGGTTATGTACATCGTGATAAGAAGCTTAAGACGGTACCCTAGCTGCACATTCTGTGCCTATTAATTCATTCTATAAGATTGATTTGTAATTCTGTCTGTTTTATTTTCAATTTTTTTTTGTAATTTGGTATGTACGTACGTACAGCCCCGGTAGAGTTCAAAAATTACTATTATTGGCATGTTTTCAATCTAATATTTTTGTTTGATTTCACGAGTTTAAATTCACGAGTTAGACGACTTTAAACTTGAACTAAAGCAGGTGCCTAAAATCTTGCTTGTGTTGAAATTATTCTTTTAACAGCCGTTTTGGAGCACTAAGGTGGGTCTGTAATTATGCAGCCGATCGTACCTATTTTATTTTTAATTTACTTTTTCTAGTTAGAAGTGTCTAATAAATGTCTATTCTATTGTATTAATTCTTCATACAAATGTATACGCCTACCTGTACTTGTATACGGGCTGTTTTTTCCGCATGCAGACTTCTTTAGTTGGATTTTTTTTCCTGTAGATTTACTACTATATCTACACCTATACTACCTTCTCAGCTTAGTCGGACCGTATCCAAAAGAAATAACTCGTCAATTCGTCTGGAGCCAACTAAGCCGCTGCTGGTTTCTTAACGATGTTTTCCTTAGCCGTTATAGCAATGTCAATACACACATTTTCCCTTAGTTGCTTTATATAGTAAAAAAGCTTTACAGACACTTAAACAAAAGGCTTCACAGAGAAGATAAAGATGCCGTGATGATCTGGAGATATTACGAGAAACGAGCAAAGTAAGCAACGAGCATATCCGTGGCAGTTTTAAAGTAGTTCCTATGTAGGAGAAACTAACAGAGTCTCAGATAGTAAGGTTATATGATTCGAGGAGTCGAGTAACATGTGGTGTAAAAAAGCACTACAGCTGCTTCTACAGGAGAGGTACCTCCTGCTTCGTTGTGGACCAGCATAACAACACTCATATCAGATAAATAATTGCCCGACCCGACAGCCCAGGACATATTTATTAGAATGAAATTAGAAGAGGCGACCACATATAAAATGGGCAAGAGTGAGGAAGAAGAAGCTTCCTAAATAATGCCATTAATATTTCCATTAAAACCAAGTAAATCATAAATAATAAAATAAATATTGCAGGACATTACACACATCGCCATCTAGCCTCAAGCTAAGTAACTAGACTTGTGTTATGGGACTTGTGTTAAGTTTGTTGTACACATGCCCTAAAATGGTATGGAATAAGTAGACGTACTGAAGGTAGTTGTGTCCTTTCGCATTTCCGTCAAACCACCTTATCAAGCGGTTTCCTTAATCCTCAGGTTTGACCTAAGCTCCTGTTTTACTAAAAAGGCAAGAGGATACTTTTAGACAATGGATTTGTATCACTTAGGTACACGAAGAAGGTGAATTTATTTTATTTTATTTTGTTCGGAAGACAAACAGCACTAATAACAAACATAGATATATAAATCAACCTAACTTACTAAAAAACCATTTACAAGTCTCCGCATTTATCTTGCTAAACGTTTAGACTAGAAACAGAAGTATCTACTTAACTAATAAATAATGAAATTAATAATAGTTAACAAAGAAAGGAAAATATATACTTAAGAACAGATAATTTAAAATATATATACAATAAAAAACTAAACATTAAATATAGTTAAGAGAATAAATAAAGTTAAGAGTCCGCAATCAACCAACGAGATGTTAATGCTCTTTTAATACTGTAAGAGGAGGTGTTTTAAAGAGATCCAGTTCCGGGTAGTCAACCAGCAGCCCATTGAGACTGTTTGCAGCTCTTATAAGAAAGGACTTCCGCCTATATTTAGTACCGCCACGCATGACACCTAGACTAGATGCCTTTATCCTGTGAAGGTTTATAATATGTCACAGTCTAATGGTATGGGATTAAATTCTTATTTTACTTCTTGTCGTTTGAATGGCTTTTACGTCTAAGAATTAGTATTACTGTTATTACAGAATACATCCATGAGGAACTAGCCACATTTAAGGTGGCGTCTGTGGCACAATGGGCAAGATGTTCTGGTCATGTCATGACAACAAGACGTCGACGGGAGCATGGTGAGAGCAGCGCTGTTTGACGTCATATGTATTGGCATGTCATAATATAAGCTGTTAATGGCAGCCAAATACCTTCGAAACTTCTAATATTTCCTCATTACTGCCAGCACGCTACCAGCTACTTATACTAAGCTGTTATTAAAGTGTCAGCCACGATACTTAGGTACCTTGCAAATACATCATATTGCCATCTATGCGCAGTTATCCACCTCCTTTAAGAACCTGGCTATCTCAATGTTAAAAGCTAGCAATAATTTCGATTGTGATCTTTGAATTATGATTGTTTTGCAGATCTTAATAATTTCCTCTCAAGTAGAGAAACATTAGCATAATTCATTCTACAAAGATCATAGTAAAGTGATGCTAACAAGGCTCGGGGCTAACGAACTGCCCTCAAGGGAGAGAGTTGCACAAACGACCGACTTACAAACCGAATTACGTGTGGACGTTTCAAACATAGATTTTTATAGACGATTTATCGAGTATTTTTCCTTTTATCTTCAAGAAGTGGGTCGGTCACTGCAGTCATTATTGTTACCGCAGAGGCCGTACTACAAATTGCTTAGGTACGCTACGCAACGTACTGTATTGAGTATTTATACTGACCTTCCAGTTCCAATAGCTGTACTTTGGCTTACCTAATATAATCTAATAACTACGCCAAACATCTGGCAGCATACTGGAGTGGGCAGATCTCATCCAACATAATTTTGTGACATTTAAAAGCAGCATTTAACATTTAATCAAACTTAATTAAACTCAAACCTTTATTGACTCACTGCCTAAGCACACAACCTAAGCCGCTGGGTCTAGAAACCTGAAATTTACACAGTCCTTCTATTGCGTAGTTAAAAAATGTCAAATGTGTAAGTTAGTCAATTAGATTCTATTTTTTTATAGTGCTAAATAGAGCAATACTTTACGTCACGTTAATATTTTTTTGTAAACGTCAATCAGATGTCAAATAATAATATCTGATACCTTCTCAAGATGCGAATTCGTCCGAATCATGTTAGTCAAGTAGCTATGACGACCGTTTACTTCGAAAACCTGCTAATATGTCCAAACCATGTGACGAGCTGCTTCATAGACAGGTTAGATTAGTTGCAAGGCAAATTGCGTTTTCGACCATCCAATACTAACCCTCCTTACATTAGGGGGTTGTGAATACTGTACGAAGGGTTGCTTAACCCGCAATTCCGGCGAGTGCCGCGATGGTTCGTCGACTCTATAAACTGTAATGATTTTCCGGTACTTTTCCTGCATTTGGACCCTTATTTCCTTTGCTTTCCATTTTTAGGTCAAATCTTCAAAAAGGTTTTTCAATAATAATCATTCAAGTTTTTTTCTGCAACAGAGCAGAAGTAATAGGCAAATGTCAGATTTACTGATATTGACAACTTGGTGCCACGATTCAGCAGCGATTTCACTCGCGTAAGCTCCGATCCCGTAGGAATTCCGTGATAAAAAATATGAAAATCAGCTACCCCTTAACTATCTCTATGCAAAATTTTATCCATATCGGTCGCACTGGTTTGTTTCGGAGATTACCCTCTAAAACCTCACAAACTTCAGCTCTTTGTAATATTAATAGTAAATAGATAAGTATGTATTTACAAAAGAAATGATATAAGTATTCTATTCGTTGTCTCGTCACCATAAAACAAGCCTAGTTGCTTAGCTTGGGACTAGATGGCGATATGTGCACTGTCATGCAATATTCATTTATCTTGTCATTTATAATTTAACGGTTTTCACATACCAACAATATTTTTGAACGACCTATCCAATGACACCCCATTGGAGAGATAAGAAAAATCATAGAAAAGATTTTTCATGATTACAATCAAAGTGTGAACCTCAGAGACGGGTCGCTCCGCCACTAACCCATTTTATTTTACTACTTTGTCTTCGTAATTCAAATTTATACACGCCAATATGACGCCAATTAAACTTTTCTAGTACTAATAGTTTTTGAATGGACGGCCATGGATGGACATAGCGAAATCAATAAGGGTTCCTTGTGGACTACTGAACCCTAAAACTATGTTAGTAGCCTACTGTGTAACATAGTGCTGACCTTAAAAAGCTTCATGTGACCATAGCTACGGTTTCCAGCGATACCAAAGTTAGGTATTTTCATTAAAATACTCACAGAATTTTCAGTAAGTACAGAAATGTTTGGTGAAATATTTTAAATTGGTTTTTGGAAGGTTTGAGAAATTAATAAAATTCTTGGTGTTTGTTTCGGGTTTCTGAGGAATTTGCAAATATTTTGTAGGTACAAATTGGTAATTAATTTATACCTTTTCAACATCAAAGATGGAAAATTCAAAATTCGACTAAAAACTTTTTTCTAACAAAAATGTACGAACAAAATGCGAATAAAGGTCTTTATCCACTATACCTTATTATGCAATACCGTTACTTTGACCATAATATTTCACACTAGACGCTAGCCAGCTGCACCCTGCGAGCTAGCTGCGCCCTGCTAGTTCACCTGCGTTAGTTCCAAACCGTAAAAATTTCAGAATAAAAAGTAGTCTACGTGTTATCACTGAGCTAAACCAAGTTTTATCGCAATCAGTTCAGTTGTTTTTGCATTAAAAGTTACTTTAACAATACAGTTTCACATTATATTATATTTCTTAATATCTTAACTAGCTTTTGCCTAAGACTTAGTCCGCATAGGGTTTGAATTTTCCAAAATTGTTTCTTAGCTGATACTTAGGATCATTCTCAGAAGATCCATTGGCCAGATCCAGGATGGATCTAGTGAGACATTTTTTGTCATTGGATCCAGATTTCAAATTGTGGTTCTACTGAGATTTTTCTTTCCTACGTCATAACAACTGTGCCGTTATACACTATTCAGTCAACGGAATGAAATCAGTTGCCTGCGTCTGTCTTTCCTGATGTGTGCAATTTAGGGGTGATCATCATCATGTCACGAGTGCACAGGTAAGTATAAGACAGCGTGCTTCATAGACCGCAAAGTCACCCACCATCCGGGATATATAAACAAGTTCTAAAGTATACCACTCTTTTAGCGTCGGAATCGAAAAAATATCGAACGGAATCGAGAGAATAAAGTTCACTGAGATTGAAACATTCACTTTGAGAATATCATTCACTGGTTTTTGCTTCGCGGAGTTCAGTTGAAATTGTTCCAATGTTATTTTCATAAGAAAGTTATTAGTTTGAACTAGTACGTATTTACTTTTTATAGACTTAAAAAAGAGTTATTAGACTGTCGACCGATGCCTCGTCGGCCATGCTATACATAGGCTGCACTAAAAGTATCGGGAAAGGAATATTTCCACTGTTCCTGTCATATTTAAATCTTTTTAATTGAAAACTCCTTGGTTTTAAAAATCGAATACCATTAATTTATTTAAAAAAAGAATCTCGGTCTTGTCACAAGGTTTTGTAAAACTTGTTTAGTCGTTGAGAAAATGGAATTGACTCGAGAAAATTCAAGAGCGATGATTTATTATGACTTTCGAAGTGGTTTATCACAAAAACAGTGTGTTGACCGGATGATTTCTGCATTTGGTGATGAAGCCCCATCCAAAACCACAATTTATCGCTGGTTTGCTGAATTTCAACGTGGACGTGTCAAGCTCAGTGATGATCCCCGTCAAGGTCGTCCAAAAACTGCACTCACCCAAGAAAACGTAAACTGATTGAGGAAGATCGACATGTAACATACCGCGAAATTCAGGCAACTTCAGACATTGGCATGAGTCAAATACAAATAATCTTGCATAAACAATTAGGTGTAAAAAAGTTGTTTTCCCGATGGATACCGCATTCGCTCTGTGAAGAGCAAAAAGTGGCTCGCGTTACTTGGTGCGTCAGAAGTCTCGAAAGATTCCACGCAGGATCCTCAAATACTGTATACAACATTGTATCAGGTGACGGATCCTGGATATACGCGTACGAACCCGAAACAAAAAACCAGTCACGAGTTTGGGTGTTCGAAAATGAGTTAAAGCCAACAAAAATTGTTCGTTCGCGGAGTGTTGCAAAAAAAATGGTGGCCACGTTTGTCTCCAAAACCGGCCATGTTGTGACTATTCCTCTTGAGGGACAAAGAACGGTTAATGCAGAATGGTATGCTAGCATTTGTTTGCCACAGGTCGTTTCTAAACTCCGTAAAGAGAACTGCAGCCGCCGCATCATCCTCCATCACGACAATGCGAGTTCTCACACCGCGAACAGAACAAAAGAGTTTTTAGAGCAAGAAAACATAGAATTATTAGACCATCCGCCGTACAGCCCCGACCTAAGCCCTAATGATTTCTATACTTTCCCTAAAATAAAGAATAAATTGCGTGGTCAGAGGTTTTCATCACCTGAAGAAGCTGTGGACGCCTACAAAACGGCCATTCTGGAGACCCCAACTTCCAAATGGAATGGTTGCTTTAATGATTGGTTCCATCGTATGGAAAAATGTGTCAAATTTCGCGGAGAATACTTCGAAAAGCAATAAATACATTTTTAAATAGTAATGTTGTGTCACTTCCTTGATTCCCGAAATTTTCAGTGCCGCCTAGAGCAACCAAAAAACCAATACAATCAGAAAACTAAAAATATTTCAAAAAATGTTTTGTTCTTGGCAGGACATGAACCCACGGCTCCGCTTTACCATTACGATGTTCTCAACCAACTAAGCTATGGGCATGGGTTTAACCACAGATATGGCGAAATGGACTTTGCTGACTTTTGTACTAAGTCAAGCTCATAAATAAAACATACATAATACATAATTAATTTTAAATTTAATTAAAATGGTTCTCTGTGAGATAATTAATTACTTCACTGCGATTTTGTGCCACTACGTGCAAATTGGCGTAAGTGGGTAATTAACCACTTAGGCCAATTTTTACGGCTATGTGGGTTTTTTCAGTGTAGCAGGATGATGCAAAAATGCATTTTTCTATTCAAAGAAAGGCATCCGTATATAAACTGTTGGCCCGTCGCGTCGTCGGGCACTAGTCAAAAAGAAGAATAAAGGGATATTCCTCAGTCTTGAAGTAGCTTGACCGCTGTCATAAATCCTAAAATGCAGGTTGTTTAGAGTTTATAATGCATCATTGCAAGCGTCTGAGACGTTCATATCAATTATTATGCACCCGTTATGTTTACCTACATGCATGCTTGATATGTGATCAAAGAAATTTAATATCGCTGCGAAATAGAGGGTACATTCATTTGATCCTCTTTAAACAGTTCTATCAGTGTAGCAACCCATACTACAAAGTTTTTTTGTTTCATTAAACATTAAGCAGATCTAAAATGGTAAATTTCGAAGACGAAACGTATTAGTTTTCCAGACCCAGAGCAATCTCATCCTCAGCGCCAATGACTTCCCGTGACCTTAATTAAGTCGTCTGTTCAACTAGTCTAAGGCCGTCTCGCGTTGCATTTCAGATTCAGTGGTATTCAATCTAGAAACTTTTCAGTCCCAACGGCCATCAGTTCTACAAGCCACATGCCCCGCCCATTGCCACTTCAGCTTACTCTTTTGCGCTATGTCAGTAACTCTAGTTCACCTACGAATCCCCTCATATGATTCGATTTCATAGCGAAATATCAAGCATAGTTCTCTCTTGAACTTTAAGAGTTCGAATCACTGTGATACATCGATGAAGTTCATCTACGAGATATGTATAATTTTGGTGTAGATAGGTCAGCATTTGACCACTACCTCACACGCTGGTAAGTGACGATGCGGTCTTATATGTAATTCGCGCCCCTAGAAGATACCTTTACGCGACTCAAGACCCCCAAATATACGGATCCTTCAAGGGACGTGAGTGAAGGTAGGAAGACGGCAGTGGAACAAAAACTTTTCCGAAAATACTCTCTTTTTCAGTACAATGTTAATATCTTCGTACATGATAGATTAGCACCTCAGATGCGCGTTATGGTTGCGGTACGTAAATTGATGTTATTGATTGTTGTGGAAGCAGTTTGGTGTGTCAAGTTTGAGTTAAGACCCCTCCCCCCTTCTCCCTCCTTCCGCACACTGCTGCCATCTATCGTCGATAACGTATAGTCGTTGGAACCACGGTGGTTGAAAATAATGCAATTTTGACAGCTCCGAAGAAATTGACAAAGATAATAACTCTAATCTTTGTCAACTTTAATTGTAAATGGTAAAGAGTCGCTACTGATCACCTTGGTGATTATAGGATACCCAAAATAATATTTTTATTAGAGTCGTCTTTAAGGACCTGGGTGCTTAGTTTCTCAGGAGCTCAAAGGAAGCTAAAGTGTCGCTTGTAATAAGGTGTTAAAGTGGAATAGACCATTCAGACGACCTCTTTGACTGTGTTTCTGTAAACAAATATTTGTGGTGTTTCTTTTTGTACTCACACAAAAATGCAAGTATTCTATCTGTTATCTGGTTACCATAACACAAGCCTATCTGCTTAGCTTGGGGCTAGATGGCGCAGTGTACAATGTCCTGTAGTATTTATTATTATTGACTATTAATTTCCTATGTTATTTACCGAAACACCCCAGAGCTTACTACCTACGTCTAGTAACAAAATATTACCAGCTAGTGATGTACCTACTCACTGTGAACAACAGGGTTAACGCATTGAAACAAGGCATTAGTATTCAGACATCGATAGGGATGCACCTAAATAATTGGTTGTAGTGAAACTAGGGATGGGTTACGTTTACGGATGAAATAATATATTACGGATAATTATTTTACTGTATTGAATATAGCTGGTGGACTCGTTGTATGGACTAAATTTTAATATACTTTTAATAACCAAAAAATGTAAAAAAATGTATGATTGATTTTGATAAAAACCAAACTGCATTAATACATGAAAAAATCTTAGGGATTAAAAAAATTTAAAAAAGAAATGTTGCAGACACTAACATAAAATTGTGTACTTACTGTAAAAAAAAACATAGTACCTACCTGGGCATAATAAATAATCAGCAAAATTTTTTTGTTATAAGTTTTTCTTTTTTGTTTTGTGTGTAATGTAAAAACATTAACTTAAAAGTTTACTATAAGGTTTATGTGAGTAGTTTTAGTTCTTTTTTAATTCATTAATATAATTATTGATCTGCGATTGTTATATTTTAGTGAATAAAGAGACAAATTATATAAATAATCCGTAACTTCCGTATCTATCCGTAAAAAGTGTCCCATCCCTAGTGGCTGCCATAATTCAGCGCTTGCCCATCGTGGTTGCGATATTGCTGGAAACTGCCACGGTAATTTCACGATTAGCGATAGATGTGCGGAATATTCATTTACATTTTCATATATTATTGGTGCATTCATATTTGTTTGCTTAATGTAGATTTGTTGAGTGAAAAACGGTTTTTTTAATTTGACATGAATTCGATGTATTGTCGGATATAGAATTGCAGACCCACCGTAGAGTTCTAAAATTAGTATAATTATTGGAATGTTTTTATTCTAATAATATTTATTTAATAAATTCTTGAGTTGAAAGACTTTAAACTTGAACTCGAGCAAGACCTTAGAATCTTGCTTGAGTTGAAAACATTCTAATAATAGCAGTTTTGGAGCTCTACGGTGGATCTAGAATTCTGATTCCGATTGAAGGTCTTCCTCGTCATAACGGCTGAAAATAGAAAAATTGTGAAAAAAAGTTCATGTACAGTATGCGTCATAAGTAAACTAGCAGTTTGCTACCATAATAGACGTTACACTCAAACTTAAATACTTGAATTAAAAGTACTCAGTGTTATTATTATTATTTTCAACATGTTAGCTATGTATTTAGTTGGCCGAGTAGTATATCAACTGACATGGGATCGATTAACAGGTTACGTTGATATAATGTTCAAATAGTGCTGCACAGGATTGTAAACGTCTGTGCCAGTGTACTTTTGAACGATGATTGTACTTTTAAAAACTCGTGTTGGCACCAAATGCTTAACGAAGCATTTGGTGCCTGAAGAAGGAAGGCAGACGAATCAAGGCAGATACCGAAAACGATTGCATTATCAATGCTTTGCAAGGAAACTGGATAAGTTTAGCCCAGGTGTATTGAAGACCTAGCGCTGAGTACGCTAAGGTGGTAGGTACGGGATGCGTACCGGGTTTTTTTTAATGAATGATCGGCCAGTGTTTCACATGTCTATATATCTATCTATCTGCCTAACTATTGCACGCATGATGGTAAGTGACGATGCGGTCTAAGTGAGTTAAGAGCACAGCGAACAAAAAAATTCTCTAAAATTGTAACTTTTTCTCGATACAGGTTACACTTTCAGGTTATTTCGTCGTTTCCCACAATTTATGAGTAAAATAACATCTTAAACCATAACCATAGTATTCAAATTCGTTAACCACTTTAAACTCTACATTAAATAACGTAAAGATAAGGTAAAAACCAACAAGTGCGTGTTACCACACTGTTATAAACATTACATGATTAGATTACATCTAGTTTAGAGCTTTCTTTGTTAAACGCTTTTTTTATAAACATATTTATTTTTATACGATTTCTTTAAAAATTTAAATTCTGTTTACTCTTTACTCTCTTTTCGATTTGACCTTTATCCAGGGGCGAATCGTAATTTGTGCATTTTGCAAAAAATGCCTTTTTTTAATATTTTGTATAGGTCTTTGGCTCTTATTACACTACGCATTTTTTTGTAAGACAGTCTGATTATCATGAAGTGGAATAAGCATTTCCAATATCCAACCTGATGAATTTTCTTCGCTCCTCTACGGATGAAGTCGCGAGTAAAAGCTAGTTCACCTAAAAACTTCCCAACAACTCAATAACTCAACAAAACAAGTAAATCAAGGACAATCCCTATAATGAAGTTATTAATCATTTCAAGTCAAGCAAGGAGAAATTCAAGGTTGAACCGAAAAATAACCCCGTATCATTAATCACAGGGCAATTTTAAACTATAACCCCTGTTGGGGACAGGAGTTAAATTGACAAGGGCTATATTTCAAGCCGACAAGTTGACTCGCCGCCGCCGCCGCCGTCCGGCACACGGGGCGGTAATAACCGGATAATTCCGGTTGCGGCCGGTTTTAACCAGTCGGGTTCAGCTTGTTTATGGCTGTTTTCGTGTATGCAGATGGTTTATTAGTTGTAGTTTTGATGTTTGGTCAAGGAAAACTTTAGATTAGAACGTGTTACGATATTTCTAGGGAAACTCTACCTACTTCATTTAGAAAGGTAATACATTGAGGCTCTCCTACAAAACTGCGATGTGTCACAGCACTGTGTCTCAGAATAGATAATAATCTTAGTGTTGGGTCTAGTATACCTACATTTTATTTATAAACTGTGGTGCAATGCAACTGTAAGACAGTGTGTAAATTGACATATAGTGTAAAGGAACCATTATGCTGCGTCTTTAGACCATTTGATTCGGCAGCTGTTCGGATTTTCTCTAAATTTGGCTCCAAAATTCAGTGATCCCCTGTGATAAGTTGAAATTATCTGGTAATAGAAATTTCTTAATGTGTCGCGTATTGCATAAGTATGAAAGTAAATTTTCCAGGTAATAACCACTCACGCTGAATTGTTGTTTGTATTGACCTGAAAATTCTAATGGCGTCAGTCTCTTTCATTTCAGTTTTATTTTTCATTGTTTCTCTCGACTGATTTTAATTCACGAATGATTAAAAAAAGTTGAAGTTTGGAAAGGGGCGTACAATACCTACAAGTACATGTACCTATAGTTGTCTATCAGAAGAATGAAATAAAACTGTAAAATCGACGCAGTTTCCGGGCCATTTTTAGGCCACGCCTTTCAAAAAGTCGTAAGCGTGAGTGGTTAAGAGGAAAGGTACCCGACTCTCTCTCTATACAAACGTAGTCGACTGTTCCCTCCCTGTATGACACTAACACAAATATTTTTGTTGCATAAAACGTCTAACTGCCATGACTATGCCCCATGTCTTAATTTTATTATTATCATAGAAAGTAAGAGTTAAAAGAACAAAATATATTATATAAAAATAAGACATAGGGTAATGGCAGTTATAAGTTTTATGGTTCAAAAATATTTGCTCTAGTGTCATTATCCAGGGAGGAAACAGTCTACTACGTTTGTATGGAGAGAGCGCCAGTACCCTTTCCTCTTAATGAACGATTTAGTTATATGCTAAAACATTTTGGTTTTGGCTATTATTTGTACCATTGTACCCCATTAGTATACAAGTATAACCCTAATAAGTAACGTTACATGAACTCAACGTACAAGTTTACTATCTAATAGTTGTGCGAGCATTAATGGCCGTTGTTAAGTGACTGCATAAGCAGTTAACTTAATCGTACTGTAGTTGGTATCTAAGTTAGGTGTTTATTTATTTATTTGTGTTGCCTGTTTATTTTATTGTTAGGTTTCAATTTATTTATTCGAGACACTAGCTACTCGCCCTGACTTCGCACGGTTAGCAGGAAAACTGGTCAGTAGTTTTGGAATCTGGTTAGAAGTAGTTTCGTACAGGTAGCAGAGGAATAACCGGTTAATAGGTTAATTTCGGTATGATTTTTTCCAACATCTTTATCAATCATTGTTCATATTTTATCCAAAATAACACAAAACTTTAAACAATCATAAATATAATTTTTTTTCATTATTCACTACATTCATTGAAGAAAACCATATGAAAATCTTTTTGTAGTAGTTTTTGAGTTTATCGCATTCAAACAGACGCGTCTAAATTTCAGATAGCTATTATAACGTAAGCATCCCCTAAGTAACAGTTGTACGTGTACTTGAACGGGCTTTCCGCAATTAGACCCTTTTTAATTGGGGCTTTTTTGCGTGAGAATGGAGTAGGCTTGCCCAGCACCTACTACCCTCTCAGCCTAGTCGACCATTTCCAGAGGAGCGAACTTGTCAATACTTCTGGAGCCTACTAAGCCGCGGGTTTCATCATGATATTTTCATTCACCATAAGAGCAATGTCAATTAGCGCACATAAATTTTTCTTAAGAAAATACATTGGTGCACGGCCGGCCAGGATTCGAACCCACGACCTTCAGAATGAAATTCGAGATATCTACCACTAAGCCAGCCAATAAGTAAGGGTTTTGTTGTATAGACGAAGTCGTGGGTAAAGGCTCTATAAATAGTCGAAAAAAACGTATTTTATCTATAATAATTTCAATTTTAAAAACGGTACGGTAAGGCTCCACTTTTGTTACCTGATTGTAGCAATGTTTTTGTTACCTCTTTAAGTAAACAAACTATAGAACCGATTGCAAAGAAATTTTGAAAACCTGGAATAACAAATAAGTTCCGTTTTATCTCGAGATTTCTACGGGAACATGACTTACTTGGCTTGGATTAAACACTGCGAAGATTAAACTAGTTAGTACTTAGTTTAAACTAGTTTATTGTGTTCAATGCGCCATGCCCATTAGTACTCATGGTTTATCTCGAGATAACTGGGTGGCCCGGGGCTGTTAATTTCTTTCCTTTGCAAAATATTATTCCAGGTAACCCAAATTCGTAGAATAGGCAGGTTCGTAGAATATGTACTTAAATTATTGAACACGACAACAACATTTAAACTTTAAAGTAAGCCCAAGGGGCAGGAAAATTCAGTGTTTGCTTTTTGCTTATCCAAATCTAAAGTTGATCCGAACATTTTGCGAGTAAAAAGTTTCACTTTAAAACCTTCGCAGACTACAGGCTTTTATCCTCCAAACTAGATACAAATATTTAGTACGTACGTAGTTCTGACAAATATTAATAATAAAATAAGAATAAATAAATATTGCAGGACGTTCCACACATCGCCATCTAGCCCCAAGGTAAGTAACTAGACTTGTGTTATGGGTGCTAGACAACGGATATACTACTTATTACTTTTCTTTTATATACTTAAATATATACTTATAATACATAGAAACAACCAGACCCCAGACAAATCTTCTTCTTTTTCGTAACACTCTTGGCAGAGCGGTCGTGATCATCATGTAGTAGAGGGGGTAGATGTTGCGCGCTTCACGACTGCTCGCCATCTCTCCCTGCTGGAGGTCATCCTGCTACATTCGTTCAAAGAACCTCCCACTGCAGCCTTGACTTGGTCAGTCCATCGCGTGGGTGACCTCCCGCGCGTTCTGGTGCCTTCTATTTTTCCCTGTACAACGAGGCGCTCAATGGACAGATTATCACGCCGGGAAACGTGGCCGAAGAAAGTCAGGATGCGAGATTGTACTGCTGAAAATAGACGCCGCTTGATACCCAGACAAATATCTAAGCATAAATACTTGTCGGAGGCGCAACCCTGTGTTTGGCAGTCCGACATGGTGACCATTGTGCCAACTGGGTCGTTGGGTGTTACTGAAATAAATAAATATTGTATTACATTCAACACAGCACCATCTAGCCCAAAACTAAGTAACTAGACTTGTGTTATGGTGGCCAGATAACGGATAGAATTCTCAAAATATATTAACACCCTGCTCCCAATAATAGGGGTGCCACAATTCCTTTAATTTTCAATGAAAGAAAGTTTTCAAACTTGATAAAAAATATTATTACCTTTAATATATACCGGGGGTATCAACCTAAAAGTACCGTAAAGAAGGACTACAAGGTTTTTGTTACAAACTGTAAAGGCACCTAAAAGCTTTGTTTTGAATAGCTTTTTTCTTACAAAGTCTGTTACATGCGGAGGTTGAAAAGTTTAACCTAAGAGATACTAAAGTAATTGGTTATGACTTCAGAAAAGTTGTCTTTTGAAAAAACAGTATGTTGATCTTGTTTTTTAAAAGTTTGTTTAAAAAAGAAGGCTGTTATATTTAGTTTTTCAGATACTTTTTTATCTGTTTTTCTAAAAAACCTGGAGCTGTTTTAAATTTTATCCTTAAAACATGATCGTATTGGCCTTTACACCTGGTGCTGGCGCTGTTTAAGCATAAAATATTTATAAAGCGCTAGCAACTTTCAATTCATGCTATTTAGGTCAAAGTCAAAGTCAAAAAAAATTATTCCCTTGGATGCTTTATACATTTGTACATAGATCACATAGATACGTCTTAAAAACTAAGTTAGGATGTGTGACTTCGGAACGCGCCCACCAATGAACACCAGGCACAAGAAACTCATAGGGTTTTTTTTCCGCTGTAGTACCTATTATACCTACTCAGCTTAGTCGACTAAATCATAATAAATCACTATTAATTGTATAATTTAAGATCTTCCAAAGTAAGTACTAATAAATAAAAAAATTGGTTCAGATCTTGCTGTCGGTATTTCGAGAAAGTGTGATTCTCAGGGACGGTTCGCTCGGGGATCGGGTCGCTCCGGCACTAACCCATTGCGTAGAAAATTTCCTTCCTTATTACACATTGCACAATAACTATGACACTACAAAGTGTAAAAAATACCTTAACAAGATGTTGGTTGACATACAGATAATTAGCTGAGTGTGAACACAGCCCAACTCGCAGACTAATGAATGATGTAGTGAATAGATTAATTCCCGTTATCACCCATACCGGAAAAACGTCAAAGGGGACAACAGGAATAAATTATAATATTTTTTATTGAGTTCCGTTGTCCCCATTAACAGTACACTGTAAATGAGGACAACGGCCACACAATTTTATGACTTCCCATTGTCCCCGTAATGAGGACAGCGTCTATGGGGACAACAGGAATACATCATGTTTCTTACGACAAGTGTAGAAACCTTTGTCTGATATAGTTCAACATCAGGAAAAACTACACTGCGTTCGGTCTGCTGGTGCCGATCATTCCGAAGGTCGTGGGTTTGAATCCATGCTGGCTGGATTTTTCCTATGAATTCATGTGCACTAGAAAACATCGCGATGAAACCCGTGACTTAGTTGACTACAGACGGGTTGGCGAGTTCCGTCTTTCCTTTGGATACGGTCGACTAAGTTGAGAGGGTGGCCAAGCCTTGCCATGCCTTTATTTTCATCTAATACATGCCCAAAATAGCCTAAATTAATAACTTAAATATATAAAACAAATAGCTGTCCAGGCAAACATTGCTTTGCCATATACAAAAAAAATATAAAGGAAAAAAAATAGAATAGTGTTTGATTCTCAAACCTAACGAATATATACAAAGAAAATCATACAAATCGGTTAAGCCGTTTAGGGGGAGTTTGGCAACTAGCACTGCGATACGAGAATTTTATCTATATCTATCTCGAGAACGGTTGGACCGCTTACGATCTAACTCGGTATGTTAGATAGCTGTAGATCAGGATTAACAGATCGGGATCCTGATTTCTTCTGCCTTCCATAATTTCGCGGATGAAACCGCGGGATCCAGCTAGTTTTAAATCTAATATAATATTAATTATAGATAATATTTATTGTATTACATTTATGCTGTACCTAAAGACTTTCAATACTAGACTGGCTGTATCCAGCCGTATTGAACAAGGTAGGTACCTACATATAGAGGCCCTAGAGTATACGATAAGGCTCGATTGTGTTACAAACAATGTCGCTTACACTCAATAAACTGATACACATATTGGTGTATAATTTCGTATCTCCATTGCTGATAGGACGATGACAGCGTTGCCATAGTCACAGCGGATTTCTAATAAATATAGTACGCTGTGTACCGACGCAGCTTTAGTGTGAAAAGCACATGAAAAGTATCATCTTACGTCAAGCAAATGTCATCCCGGGTACATTCCTTTAGCTTTTTTGTGCTCCAGGGTGTAACCGGGGTACGTAAGGTACGTTACGCCAGACGGACATTCAATCTGCGTCTTTGTAAGGAACAAGAGAGCAGGTCGTTCAGTGTCGGTGGTGGACTGGGGCGTTATTTGAGTGCTGGCAGGAGGTGACGAGACCGGAAGTGCTCTTAGCTTTACCTTTCATGTTGTCGCGAGTTGGAAGACAGCAGTGGAACGAAGCGCATTGCTATACCTACATCTGTGGGAAACCGGCCTTAAGACCGTGGGGACATCCGAGTCCACGTATTGGAACACGAAGAATAAGTCCACTTTCCCCAAAAAATATAATAAAATCATTTGCTACACTTGGCAAGCTTTCTAGACGAGTACAATTTTTTGGGTCTCCGATTCATGAGTGAACAGGTATCTTCTAGGAAAGCGACTACACTATAAAGCTATATGAAGCAATTTTAGACTGCATCGTCACCTCCTATTGCTGGTACGACTTGTCATTTGTGAGAAAATATAATGTCTCTAAGTTATACTTGCGCTGTTTTCCGCAATTAGACTGTTTTTAACTGGGCCCATTTTGCGTGAGGATGGAGTATTCTTTCCCAGCACCAACTACCCTCCCAGCTTAGTCGACTATGGAGGAGAGGAGAGAACTGTTATACTATATCGTAAGATGGTTTTTGCAAATGCCTCCAACCGAAACGAATGACATTAGACGTGATAACGCCCGCTGTAAGTTGCACCGAACCCTCCGGCCGTCGTCGTAGTGAACATGCGACATAATTACGACATACCAATGTGAACACGCCCTTGGGGCATGTGATTATGTGCTGACAGGGTATGACAGGGGTAACTCGGGGTAGCGTACGCTCCGTACGATTACTTCAATGGTACGGGAATCAAATACTTTCCATATTATTATTAGGAGAAGAACACAGAAAAAATGGTTTCTTGAAGTGAGAAATTATCCTCTCCCTGTAGACACTATGGAATAATTTCTTATTTTAAGTGAACAATTTCTTGTTTTTGTAATTATATTGAAAATATAATTGAAAATATAATATGGTTAATTTAATTTGCTTTTATATTTTTACTAAAACCAACAAATTGTTCCCTAGTCTATAGGGGGGGATCATACGTGGAAAGTCAAACAAGCATAATAATGTCAAAACTGACATAAAGACAAACAGAGTTAACGAAGAAAACATTAAAAGCAGAGAAACAGACTGGATTATTTCGTGGTTTAAAAAAACCTTTTTTTCTGTGTAAACCGGACAGCAGTAACAAAGATTGGTTGGATTTGTACTTATAAACGGACTTCAAAATAGGAAGTTCTCATTTCGACACATACTGGTGTTTTTTTTGGTGAACACCCTGTGAAACAAAAAGTTGCGGGTTAAATACCCACGGTCAAAAAAAAATTAAGATATTTTTTTATAATATATAAAGATTTACAAAACAAAAATACAACATAAATCTTTAAATCAAAATGTCCCTATGAATCAAGACAATTATTGTTAACTAGTTTTTGCCTGCGACTTCGTTCGCGTAGAAGTCGATAATGGTTAAAATAGGATTAGACCAAGAAATCATGTTTTCCTATACAAACTTTGCCCCCCTTTTTCAATCAGTCGGTTCAGCCTTTTAGGTGGAGTTTGGCAAATAACACCGCGACGCGACAATTTTATAAATATAAGGACTACACTATTATGAAAATTTTGGATATTTATTGATTCCTAACTAAGCTAATCTATATATATCTATATATATAAAAGAAAGTCGTGTTAGTGTAACAGATTTGGGTGAAAATTGGTAGGGAGGTAGCTTAGAGCCAGGAGACGGACATAGGATACTTTTTATCCCAATATGCCCACGGGATCGGGACTTACGCCGGTGAAACCGCGGGGCGTAGCTAGTTTTACATATTTTTTTTCGGATTTACCGGGCAAATAGTTCGAAATATTTCTCCTCTTAGGCCGCATCGTCTCCTACCAAACGGGTGTGATATTGGTCAAACGCTGACCTATAATTTGTGATAAATGATTAAATAAATAATAATAAAATAAATATTGCAGGACATGTCACATATCGCCATCCAGCCACAAGCTATGTAACTAGACTTGTGTTATGGGTTCTAGACAACGGATATACTACTTAAATACTTTTCTTTTAAATCTGATATAATTTTATTTCAGAATTAATTCCATACAAATTAAATACATCAAATTAAAAATACTTAAATAATAAATGAATAAAATAAAAATATTTTAAATTGAACTTAAATGAAAACGGAACGCAAAGAAAGCACCCCCTAATATACGCAGACTAATCTGACAAGCACTCGAATACATCAATAAATTCCTTAACCATTCACTTCCAACAATATTAAACAATTAAAAAATACAAAATTCCTAAAAGGGATCGTACCAAATCGTTCCAAAAAGCAGTAAAAATACAGCAATTTATCGTCTCCGGCTCGACGCATGCGCTCTCAAACTTAACTAGCCAAATTTATGGGCGTCACTTGTCATCCCTTTGTTTGTCTTGTTGCGTTTTAATTTTGTAACACTAAGACTGTTTCGGGATTTAAAGATGGTGGTTGGAATGGTTCAACTTAATTTAAAGAGATCGTAAATAAATAAACATTTCAGATAGCGCCATCTTGGCTCAAGCTATGCAACTAGGCTTGTGTGATGGTGGCCCGAATACACATTATTATACCTTTAGCTTGGAAGAGTATTTGTACACCATACCAAGTTTAGTGTACAAGAATAATGAAATATATTATCGATAGTGTACGGTCGGAGTCAGAATTACAGACCCACCGTAGAGCTCCAAAACAGATGTTATTGGAATGTTTTTCTACTTAAGTAAGATTCTAAGGTCTTGCTAACGAATTTAGGTATTAGATAAATACTATTAGAACTAGCTACGCTCCGTGATTTCACCCGCGTAAGTCCCGATACCTTGGGAATATCAAATGAACCAGTAGTTCCTGAGATTAGCGCGTTCAAACAAACAAACAAACTCTTCAGCTTTATAATATTAAGTTTAGATAAAATTCTAATAGTAGTTATTTTAAAACTCAATTCTGACTTTGACCGTACATCTGTATATTTGTGAAAAATTTGATTTTCGCGGGCCTCCGGTTGACACTAGCCTTAAGTATCCATAAAATGAGTTGGCAAGAAACAAGAAACTGAAGTTGACGTCGAGTTCACAGCCACAAAGCACAGTTTTTGTATAACGTTCTATGAATGTCTCACTACTCTCGCATATTTTTACTTAAGTAGGTAGGTATTAGTTAGGTAACTACTACAGGGTGTAATTTTGACGTAAATCGGTCAGGGGAGTAGAAAATGGATGGATGATGAGCACAGAGGATGTAGCTAATCCAACCTCCTAACAAAAAACTTATCTTCTACAAGGAGGTTGGATTAGCTTCACCCGTTATCTTTGGTCAAATTCAACATTATTCATTTGGAAACGTCTGAAAAACTAAGTTAAGATGTGTGCCTTCGGAACGATTCCACCAATGAAAGGAAAGCACAAGAAAATCATGGGGTTTTTTTTAGTGATCATGCTCACAACGGTCAAGATTACAAATATTTGAAGGTATTATTTGAAATCGCCCCCCCCCCCCCGCCAATATTGTTCATGCATAAATCCACCCTGTATAAACTGTGATACTCATATTTCACTTAAGAAATGAAGACTTCCCTGTCAATTACTTGGCAATTTAATTTCCATTTCACATTCCAGTGTCGTCTGTCACAAAGATTAAGTAGGTCATAGATTAAGTTGTAGTTACTTAGGTACTTACTTACGCCTACCAATTTTAGGGTTCCGTAACCAAATGTTAAAAACGGGACCCTATTACTAAGACTGCACTATCTGTCCGTCCGTCTGTCTGTCACCAGGCTGTATCTCGTCAACCGTGGTAGAAAGTTGTCATGCCGCTATAACAACAAATACTTAAAACAGAAAAACTAAATTAAAATGGGGCTCTCATATAACTTGGTACGGAACCCTTCATGCGCGAGTTCGACTCGTACTTGGCCAGTTTTTTAACTTTCTATCCTCATGAGATGAAATGCCCACAGCAGAGGATGCTGCCGGAAGACAAGCGCCTGTAGATGCATCATGCAGTAACAGCTCACAGTTTCTAACGTCTACCTGCCTAAGTAGGTTCTTTTACCTTTTTTATTATTATTTAATTTTTCTGTTGTTCATTGATTTTTCTTTGATAATGTCGTATGCTTTTCTTATTAACGGTTTTCCTTCTTTCTTTCTTTTCACGTATTTGTTGGACATTTAAATATCTATGCGAACGAAGTCGCAGATAAAAGCTAGTAAATACAGCAGCGCAGGATGATCTCCGACTTGATGGACAGATCACGAGAAGCATTGCAAACGTCATGAGAACGATCGATCTAGAAATCTATATAATGATATAATGATAATATAATAAATATTTTTCTATCAATGTCCTGATGAAAAAATACCTACTGACAGTGTAGAAATATAATATTTTGAACCGTGTAGGAGGGGATTTTGGAAATTCCAACGGGATTAAACAAACGTGAGCCTTATCTCGTTAAAAAATGAAACGCTCACGGAAATTGATAAGGAAATTCATTCACATATAGAAAGATATGATGTCTTTGTGTTTAAGATTCAAGTCACGGTGTCGTGTTGTTTTGGATAGATTAAGGGAATATTGTGATAGTACCTACATATTATACGGGGTTGTGGGAGGTTGTGGCTATTAGCTGTGCTGGCTGGCTGAGGTTCCTTACTAAACTCAAGCCCCTTTATTCCAAAACGAGGTATGAGATCGTTGAGATCAGAGAATCCATTAGATTTAGACATAGATTTAAACCATTTTAATCCTGGTTTAAATCTGAATCTCTGACCATTCTTAAACCTCGTATTGGATTAAGGGGGAAAGATTTTTGACGAAAATGTAGCCAACAACATGCTGCAGTTTTATTTACATAAAACTAAGTTGTAAACCGAGTTGAATTTTATAATTCTGGTGGAATATTATTCAATTTAGTACCGTGAAAGTACACAAGAGAAAGTCAAATATGAACTTTTCTCGTTGCCTCCAACATCTGCTAAAAAGTTACAGTAAAGTAGCCACAACTTTCCTATAGCCCCTGACAACGAACTATGACGACTGGTTTGAAACACTTTAGGCCTTTTCCTGAAATACGGATCATAATTTGATGCAAAATGAAAAACTGCAGTAGTTTTTCGAACTGTCAACCGAATTCTGCAACTAAAAAGTTGCAACAGTACTGGCACTAAGACATTTTCTGCTGTTGTTAATCACCGCATCAGATCCTATTTTCATATCAAGGGAAAACCGCGGGGCACAGCTAGTCATAGATATTTTGTTAGTCTACTAAAAAAAGGTAATTTCCGTGTAATTTCTATATATCTCGTATCACGTACCGAAGTAAACAAATACGTACCATTAAAACTTGGAACAACAAATGTCACCTCTACTTTCCTAACTTAATCATCATAACAATTTCAGTATGTACGCGGGACATTTGTCTTTCATGATAAACTACCTACTTTCACGGTCAGAATACCACGTTACGTATTCAGTTGATGTGGCGCTAGTGTCAACGCATCATCGGTAAAATTTCATGTAAATTTTTAGTTCCTAATTTTGACAACTAGAAATAAGTTGGTGATTTAGTATGTGATGTTGTCAGCTGCTCAAATGTTAGCTTTATGCAGTAGAAATATGGTTGCTATTTGGTTGGTTAGTAAAATTGTGTTAATAAAATAAAGGTAAATTATAAACGTTTAATTAAGAAATGGTATTTGGTAGAGATGTTACGAATAGTGATTTAACCAAATGCCAAATTTTCGGCTAGGCTTTCGGCTGAATATTAGTTTTTTTTTAGGCATAATGGGCTTGCATTTGACCTTATCTCACCTGATGAGAAGCGAAGTTGAGGTCGAGGATGTAACATGATCGCCTAAAAGGTACCTATTCACTTTAGACTTGAAAACTCTAAGGTTGTCGGTTAAAAATGGTGGTCAGAGAAACGCTCTTGCGTTTATTGGCAGTATCGAAGCCTAGCAGGATTTGATAAGATTTACTTATCATCTCCTGATAGCAGCGTGTAAAACGAGCGGCTATTTTCGGACACAGAAATAATTTATGAGAAAAAGCGCACAATCGTTTGCTATAAACGAACGCTAAAAACGTTTTCATTCATCATTACTTACTACTAATAGAAACGCATCAGTATTTATTTATTTATGTATTTTTCTTCGCTATTTGTACTTATTATACAATGTGTTTCAGCGAAGGGGTATTAATACGGAAGGGGGTTGTTCTAGACGTCTAGGCGAACAACTTTTGTTCTACGACTTTTGGATATTCGAACATTTCGTCCGAAGTTTTTGTATGAAACAGCTGATTTTCAAGTAAAAATTCCCTCAGCAATCGAAAAAAACAACGAATTTCCAAAAGTCGTAGAACAAAAGTTGTTCGCCTAGACGTCTAGAACAACCCCCGTTTGTATTAAAACCCCTTTGCTTAAACACATTGTATAGTACGCAATATTCGCCTTTATGTCAGTTACCATTGATTTGTACCATTGATGGTACAAGTGACACAACTTTGTATCCTTAGTATCATTAATGGTACAATAAGAATTATTTAAGGTCAGTAGTAGGTGCACTCATAAATATTGACGTATTGCAAGTATTCGGCCGCTATAGTGAAAAAATAGCCAAACAGGCCGAATACCGAATAGTTGCTGAATATTCGTGGCATCCCTAGTATTTAGTGGAGACGTTTGTGTTCTCTGTCTATATATGTAATCGAGCGGTAATAGATTTGGTTTACAAATGTCAAGAATAAGGTTTTATGTTTTACTTACCTGCTTGCGGAAAGTATTTATTTTCAACGGGCTAGGATAATATTTCAGGTTTAATTAACTATCGTCTTTTCGTCATGATGATGGAATATTTCTTTAATTTGTCATATTATGTTTGTTACTAGAATTTGATCACTATCAGCTTTAAAAGTCTTGTATTAGGAAAAAATAAGGGAAAAATAATATTATTTTTCAAAAATTAACAAGTTTGGTTTTTACACCCTTTTTCGCTGTCTTGTACTTTTAAGGAAATGGCCCTTTTATATTTTCTATGTTTTAAATTACCCATTTATAGAAAAAATACTCACCATGAAATCTCTAAAACTCTGAAACAAAAGCTACGAATCTGAAACATTGTATGAAAACGCATTATGAAACGAGTTTCAGAACTTAAAATTGCTGATAAAGTACCTGCACTATTTATGTATTAAGTATTATGTGTAGTTTATAAATAAAATAAACATCAAAGCCTTCAATTTAATAATGTCACAAACAAATAAAATACCTAGTAACAAAATGGACGTAGATAAAATGGATATTTTGTTCGCATTGGGGAATATTAAATTTAATCCTACGTAGGTACCTACTGACAACATAGAGGTAAAGTTGATGACACAATGGTACGAAATTCCATATCGATTCATTTTCATAATGAAAATGGAAATGTAAAATTATTTAATACTGAAAAGCGTTCAAATGAATTATCATTTTACAGTATTGTACTTGCAGGTAGAGCGGAGTTGGCATAGTGGTTGATACCTCGACTTTTATTCCGAAGATCGAGGGTTCGAATATCGGACGCGTAATAATTGATTTTTCTTATGTGAGCTGGTTAACATTGCTCTTACGGTGAAGGAAAACCTCGCGATCAAAAGCAAAACTTGCTGTTGCTGACGAGTGGGAGGGGGGTTAATAATTGCAAAAAAACTGCTTACGTTATATTTAAATGGCCAGTAGGTATGTTCGTTATAAATGAACATAAAAAAAGATATTTTTTTATTTGAAAAGTTATAGCTAGTGTGTAAGCACCATAACAAATAAAGATAATAATTAGCGATTACTTCACAATATGGCGCCCAATATGGACGCGGAGAATTGGCGGGAAAATTGTAAATACACAACAACATGTGACCAAGGATTGTTTTATTTTACTGTATGCTAATGCATCAGATTAGGGAAATTTTACGATGCACAACCACTAGTAAACAAGTACTTTGCCCAGAGTAAAGGGTTTTAATTGTTACTGATTTCCTTTTTGGACGTGAAAACGTCTCATAAATTGATGAACACCTGCATTTACAAAAAATATGGCGTCATGCGCCATGCTCCGGGAATGCATCATGTTATTGCCAAGTCATGACGTTATGACGTTATCACGAAAAATTATAGACCGACTTTACCATTTCTTTCTTTTCAAGTGTTTTCAGCATGTTATGTAATGTCGACCCTAAAGTCCTCTGATCATAGATATTTTTCAATAATTTTTCTTATGTGGGCTGCAAGTAAATCTCACCGTGATGCAATTTTTGGGTCTGAATTTTTCTTAATTGTTTTTAGTTTTTTTTTCTCATAAACTAATATTTAAAAGCCTCCGTCCACTATACCGGAGTATAGTATACGAGAAACGTTCCCCTTATCCAAGGGTAGTATTCCGTAATTATGACTATTTGATGAAGTGGAGCGTAAACTATGTATTCAGCAATCGCTGTTATGTTACAAAATATGAATGGAAACCACAACAAAATAGATATACCTACTTATAGACAAAAGTCCAAACATACTTTGTTTATCGATCGATGGTTTGTATATTGTTTTTAAAAATATTCACGAAATTATACGTAAGATATGTCAACAATTATAGCCCAGAATTGAGGCCCTGTGCAGTGTGCGCGCTCCCACTACGAATGTTATAATCGTCCGTATGTTTTTACGTGATTCATTCAAAAACGCATCCAAGAAGAAACCGGCCCAACACTTTATCAACGTTATGATCACTCAATTACGAAATCTGTCAAGGTGTTGTAATAAAATGATATATCAGACAATTTCAGGCATGTTTCAGACGTATGACGGATTACAGTCGCGAATAAACTTCGGTGTTAATGGTTGTCTCATTTCGTGAAATGTCCTCAAGGATTACGTTGGGTTTGAGTGTACGAATTAACGTGGGATATGTCTTTAAGAAAGTTCAAATTATAAATATAAGCAATATAAGACATTGCACAATGTCATCTAGCCCCAAGCTATAAGCAACTAGGCTTGTGTTATGGTGGCCAGACAAAGATATTGCTTTGTAAATATTATTTTCCCGTGTCTCAATTGCGTATTTTTAATTTTATTTTGTACGTCTAATGTCACCCTGGTTTGCCTGTGGCCATGGGAGCCGTAAATTTCTTAAAACGTCAAATTTAAACAAATCAAAATAACCGCCATTATGTTCGTTAAAACCAAAGACAACAAAAATGACAACATTTTTTTAACTCTTGAAAAATATGCGTTGAAAACACATTAACAATAATACCATTTCAATTTATTACCGTGAAAACAAACGAACCCATTAAATTTTACATCATACTTATTCCCTTTACTGTACAGATAAAACTCAAAAATATAAAAGTGGAGAAGATAAAATTTTATACTTTCGAACCATTTGTACCTATTTTACAAGGAACTATTGTAATACCAAATAAGCTGTGCCTCTCCTTGGGTGAGGCATGGGATAAAACACATTCTATATATATAGGTAAGTGTATAGCCACCATAACACAAGCCTAGTTATTTTTCTTGGGGCTAGGTGGCGCTGTATCCAATGTCATAAATGCTGCTGTTGGAAAGGATTTTGTGAATTCTTTTGAAATTATTAAGGTTATGTTTATTTACAATACAGCAGATTTTTTTAAATAAACGTCTTTCATACTTAGGACAATCAATAAGAATTGATAAAATAAGTATAATCTTAAGGTTAATGACCACTTTGAATTTTATATTTATAAATAAAAACTTATTATTTATAATTTTATGTTTATGAATATAAAATTTTAGAAATATAAAAGTTACATTGTGAAATTTAGGTGTCCACATAGATTAGGTTTTTTGCAAGTCCACTCATATGAGAGTGAAATGGCAGGCAAAACTGTGAGCAGAACTAGTTTATAGATAATAATGGATGTGAGGGGAATTCCTAAAACGGCCATACTCTAAGCAAAGTAGGTAGAATATGTGATTTAAAAATATCTTTGTTTTCCCAGCGGTAATAAATCTCAACGTCTCTAATAAAGTGGACAGACAAATGCTTTCTAGAGGTATACCTATATAGAGTAGCAATTTACATTCTTGGTGTTAATTTTGGTAGGAATTTTTGTAGGAGCATAGTTTATTTAATTTAAGCATTTAGTTAAGGTGGGATACAAAAGCAAATGCTTGTCGCAGCTAATTTTTTTATTGCATGTTAAAATTTATTGTTGTTGTACTAGTTGTGTATTTTTTTTTTCTTTTATTATGGCTTCGCACGTGTGCATTTAGCCAGTGTCAAGTTATATTTTGCATCAAATTATGACCCGATTTTTCATAAATGGGGCCTAAAGTGTTTCAATACAGTCAAAGTCGTCATAGTCCGTCAAGTCAGGGGTTATAGTAAAGCGGTGGCAAGTTTACCATAACCTTAATAGGAGATTTGGAGGCAACGTGAAAACTGCATGTTTGACACTGATTTTTACTTTCACTACACTTGTGCACTTTCACAGAACTAAATTGAATAACATTCCACCAGAATTATACAATTCAACTCGGGTTACATCTAAGTTTCATGAAAATAAAACTGCAGCACGACATGTTGTTAACTCGTTCCCGCCAAAACTCCTAGTTGTGTATTCGTAGTTGAGTTCTTTTCCTACGTTTTGAATTTTATATATATTTAGAAAAATAACTTACAATAACAACTAATATAGCTGTTGTTATTGTCAAAGAGGTTTCATTTCGGAGATCGTAGGTTCGTGCATCAATGTGTTTTTCTTACGAAACAATTAAGAGCCAATGTGCACTATAAACATAACTATAAACACATAAATAGTGAAAGAAAACATGATAAAACCAGCAATTTAGATGGCTCTAGACATAGACATGGAGTATTGACGAGTTCTTTGCTTTAGACACGGTTAACTAAGCTGAAAGGATGGTACTTATAGCAGGTTCTGGACAAGCCTACTCTATCTATGAATGTATTAGATAGAGTAGGCTTGTCCTATACTTGCTGTGCCTTGAATAGCATAAATAGCATGGTAGATATACCAGATGTCCGCACTAAGCGTGTTGCTTCGTCATTCCTTATTCGTACAGCAAGGGAATGGAATCAGTTGTCTGCGTCTGTCTTTCCTGACGTGTACAATTTGTTGGGTCTTCAAGTTGCGAGTGAATAGGTATCTTTTAGGAAAGCCTGCTATATCTTAGGCCGCATCGTCACCTACCATCAGGTAGGTGTGGTAGTGGTAAAACTCTGACCTATCATATATAAAAAAAAGTTGCTGGCTGGATAAATCATCTAAATAAGATGTAAAACAACACATATATACATAAATCAGGAAGGCATTGTTCATACAACCACACATAAGTCCTTTATTTTACACTAAATGAAACTAGAAACCATGAGAATAAACGCAGAGATCACATTTGAAATCGGCCGATAGTTGATAGAGAGAGATTCGTATAGCCCTCTAGATCTGGTTTCAAACAGACGGTAGGCCGTAAAATATTAATTGCATTCTGTAGTCACTTCCAAAAACCAAATGATGGATGTGATCACATGAATTATGACGTCATTATTTGAAACGGGTGTTGCTAATTTAACCTTTTTAATTGCAAAACGATTTCTGGACTGCATAGCAAAGCAAAAGTTCTCGGTTTAACTTTTAAAAAAGAGGTTGTATTAGCTACATCCATCAAAATTGTTTTGATTTATCGTAAACTGAGACATTTTACGAACTCATTGCGACTGCTTTCCTAATAGCCTACCTAAATTTCTTGTCTGCGTAGTGATATAAAAACACAAACTTTACACTAGACTGAGCGATTTACTTTCCAAAGCTGTCGACCAACAGCTCTCCAACCATCGTATTTGTCGATCGACAGTTTAGTCTCTTGTCTGAATCCATCCGTAACTGGAACTTTAACTCCAACTTGAATTCCCACTGAAGTGCGTCAAGTTTCAACAAGTTTCTTGAATTCCGAGACAAATTAAATTTCTCAGAAGCTTTTGAGAACTGTGTGGTTTCAAAAGATTATAGAATAATTCTAGAGTAGGTACCTACTTACCTATGAAGGGTTTATGTCTATTGTTTTCGGTTTGAAGAGTGTGGGTGGAATTACAGACGCACGAGATATAATATATTAGAGTGCTAGAGTGACTGTTGATTTGCGATGAGTTTTAGGAGATGTCCTATAGTGGCAATGAAGTTATACCTACGCGAAAATCGTCCGAATAACATAACTTCGAAATGTGTAGACACTACCAAAAAGTTTTTAAAACGGGATAATAAACACCACAAAATAAAAACAAACGAGAAAAAATCCTTAAATAGGTACCTATATTTTTTCTTTTTTAGATTTTCTGTGTGATATTAATAGGTAGTTTTGCCAAATAATAGCTTTTTAGTAGGTACTAAAAGGTGCTAAAATACCTGAGCTACGCCGCGGACGGACAGACAGACGGATGGACATGGCGAAACTATAAGGGTTTCTTGTTAGGACTACGGAACCCTAAAAACATGGTAAATGTTTCGGTAACTTTATTAGTGAAAATAACCATGTTAGTTAAAAATCCAGTGTAGACACCATATGACAATAGAAACGTTTAACTTAAGGCAAACTCGATTCTATTCATAATTTAATAGGAGTTTCAAAACGTATCTGAAATCCAGAGAGTTTCTAAGTTCTAAATAACTACCTATAAGTCACTGCCACAGAGCAATAGACAACTAGAGAGGGGACAAGCTGTTGACAGCTTTTCTTAAGTCTGTATTTGTTGTTTAAATAAATATAAATAAAAACCAGCCAAGTTCGAATCGGACTCGTGCACGAAGGGTTCCGTAGGGTTTAGCTATCACGGTTTATGCTAAGGGTTTATGAGATACAGCCTGGTGACGGATAGATGGACGGACAGTGGAGTTTTGGTAAAAGAGTTCCATTTTTACATTTTGGGTATGGAACCCTAAAAATGAATGGGAAGTCCTGTGGAGGATTTAGAGGTTAAAAATGATATTTTGTAACACTTGCTATTTGCAACGCAAGTTACGGTTGTAGATGTAGCTAAATCTGACCAAGCGCAACGCCCCGCGTCGGGGCTATTCCGTAAGTTTTTTTTTTACAATTTTTTTACAAAATTTACTGTATCCTACAGTAACTTGCAATATGAGCTTCATTGTACCGGAAAAATACCTGTTTCCATTATGCTAGCTGGTTTTCGATTCGCTAGCATTTGAATAGTACAATTCTACGTCTTTGTGAATTTTGATCTGTCATTCAATAATGGTTATTCGTATAATTCGTGGTGTGTATTATTGATAAATCTATGGATTAGCGAAGAACCCTTTTAAAGAATAAAACATTGATGATGTTTAAATCTCATCTGCCCCAGAAAGCCAAAATTTATTATATTCAAATATTTAAAAAAAAATCGAATTTCAAAAAGTCGTGGTACAAAAATTTAGGTGCACAGAAGTGTTCCAACCGATAACCCTGTATTTTGTTTATGAAACAATGTTTATTGACACTGTTATTGTTTCTCAATACATGGTTTTACTCGAGCTTTCACTCGGACTCAGTACAAACAAGGCGATCTCTCCAATCTCAATATATCTATGGTTACTATCTAACTCCTTCTATACCGGATGCAGCAAGTTAATTGATTTGCCGGCTATGACGTCACCCGTGACGTAGTTACCTTCTAGACCGGATGTTGGTTGTTAGCTGCTGATATTGAGTTTCGAGTTTTGAAGTGAGGGAAGAAAATATGCCTTGTTTTGTGTTACAATCATATGTCTATAAATGTAATACTAGTTTCTGCCCGCGACTTCGTCCGCGTAGAAGTTGACAATGGTTCTAATAGGTATTTTTGTTGACTTAAAATCGGAATGAGTTTTCAAACATGTGTGAAAATGAAATGTAATTGAAATCAAAAGCACTAAGGAATATTGATATGAACTTCGAACCAAATCACCCTAAAATAACTTTCTACACTTTTTAACCCCGTTATGAATTTTATTATAATAAGAAACACTTCTTCCATCAATTCTGAGAATGTGCAAAATTTGAAGTAGAATAGACCAAGTAATCATATTTTTTAAGGGGTAGAATTTTAGAAAATCCTTTCTAATCGGTAGCTGATATCATACAAAGAACACACCCCTCCAAGTTTCAGGTCTCTACGATCAGCGGTATAGGCTGCGTTGATTCAGGATAGTTTATTTTATATGTATAAGTATATAAAAGAAGATAGATAGGTCACTAAAAGTCCATTTTGTTTTCCAATTAAAGAAAAATAGCTGCTAAGTGACTTTGCTCCTATAGTTATAGGTGCCTATTGGCCCCCTTCGTAGGAGACAGTCAATATCTTAATTAGTTCGACAACATTTTTCTTCGACATTTTTTTATAGAGCACTTATAACACTACGACATCTTTTGTTTAAATCAAACTATGTAGTCTTTCCTTAAAATAAACAATAGGTATTACTTCACTACGCAAAACTAAATATAAAATACTACAGTGAGATTGGAATGTACTCACTACTACGCTACGGCTCGCACGCTATGTTACAAATTACAGTTGATATGTCTGTCTGTCTGCTATTTATATACACACGGCAAGGTGGGACATACGGAATTTAATGTTTAACAATTTCATTGCAACTAAATTCATCTTCCTTCACTTCTTCTTCCTGTTGTTGTTGTACTTTAGGGCTTTTAAATTGGATTTTTAACAGACTTAAAAAAAGAAGAAGGTTCTCAATTTGTCGCGTATTGATCTTTTATTTTTAAATAGTTTTTGGCAGTATTTCACAGCCAACCACTCTGCCCGATACCAACACTATTAGAAAATCGACCATTTAAAACTAATAATATCTAAAAAAACGAATTTATTTATTATTCCTATTACTTTATAAACACAATTTTAAAGTTAGGTACATTAGCAGCATAAAAAAAATAAGGAAGTTTTTAATCTTGTCGTGTATATTTTTATATTTACTCGAAGACAGCTCTTGTTTTTTCTAACATCCTTTTAAACAGAAAATGCAGGTAATTTAAATAAATTAAATTTACTGAATCAACAATCTGCAGTAGTCAAACTAATTGAGCAGTGTGTATGATCATGAAACTAAGTTAACCTCTCGGCGCCGTGTTTTTTTTATTCTAATTGAAATATCGTTGCGTCTGCGCATGGTAGGCCCAATTAAACTATCAAAGACATGATACTGTGGGCGGAATGAATAATGATTCTATAAGTCATTGGGGCAGTTTAAGACATATTGTTCATGAAGGATGACTTATTTTTCTTATATTTATTATATTCTATCAAAAGTGCAGTATTGGTTTAGATTAGAAGATACAAGAGTTTAATTCCTAATGGTTTAAGATGGATGGATTTTTTAACGCACTTTCATTAGTTTCACCTGTATAAACATACCGGTGAAACTAATAATAAAATAATAATACTTTCTTGGATTTTTTTTACATTTATCTAACGGTGAGAAAAAATATCGTGATGAAATTTGCGGCTTGGTTAGCCGTATGCAGGCGCTATTTTCTCTAAACGCGGTCGACTAAGCTGAGTAGTTAGTATGATTCTGGGCAAAAAAACATAGCATAGGTTTTAATCGATGCAAAATATACGTTCAAGATCTATCGTAATAGGTATATACGTCATAATTTGTAACGCATTAATGAAAGATACTTCTTTGTTGGAAGGTAGACGAGGAGCAAAGCGAAGAAAGAGCTTGTACCAAGGAGCTTCAATTAGGTAAGTACATCTGTCAGAATATTGTGTCGATGCGTCTGCGTCAGTCTTTCCTGACGTGTAAAATTTTAGGGTTTTCAAGTCGCGGGAGAATAGGTATCATCTAGGGGCGCGTGTTACATCTTAGGCAACATCGTCACCTATCGCAGGTGGTGTGATAGTAGTCAAACGTTTATGTAAAAAAATGGTACTTAAATGGTCTGTAAAGTAAATATTTTTACGTGATGACGTCATAAGAACTCTTTTGTATCTTTGACATTACGATTTTGCATAGGTACAGTTTGCTACCATAATCCTATCAAGAAGTATTGGACGTACGACCTTCTTCTAATAGACGTTACACACATACATAAATACTTGAATAAAAAGTACTCAGTGTGATTGTTATTTTCAACATGCTATGTATTTAGTTGTGTGAGTGGTATAAGCCGACACCCGCTACACCAACCGACGTGAGTCCGATCCACAGGTAACGTTGTTATAATGTTCAAATAGTACTTCACAGGATTGTAAACGTAACGGTGCCGATGGACTTTTGAACGTTGATTGTACTTCAATACGTTGCTATGTCAATAACGTTTCTATGCTTACTGGTCAATAACGCATGACGTCACACTATCTATAAGCATTCTATAAGACGTTATCACGTCAAAAAATGACACGTAACGTTTAACGAACTGATGATGTTTACGATGCGAAACATCTGTTATTCTATCCCCAAAAAATATCTTTATAAAAGGGGCCCCAAAGCTCTTGTAGTAAGGAAATAAATTACCAGAAATAGGTAGGTACAATGATCTCCCTTCATTAAGGTGCTGTCACCATAACGAGGCGGACCCGGGGGAAATCACTAGCTATAAGTACTTTATCCGTAAACTTTTCAGGATAATTTCGTTAGTCCTCGAACATTTTTTTCGCTTTCGATGCTTTTATTCCGTTAATATTAAAAATGGTTATGTTCGTGTATTTGTTAAGTATTCACGTTAAAGCTGCAAAACCGTTTGCTATGGAACTTGCTATTTTGATAGCAGGAGTCTAAGGTTGACTTGCAAAGCAAAAATGGATTGATTTAACACGATATCATGAGTGTGAAACTGATTAATCAATTATCAACTTTATCTTAATTGAAAAGAACTTCATTTTAGATTACCCGTTAAATGCATTTAACAAGATTTTTGTTAAATTTGTTTAAGCACAATCTTATGCAAACAGCAATTAGGTAGTATATTTAGGCTATGTATTTATTTGAGGACCTCTGTGTAGCACGGTAGGAGACATTACACCTGTGACACAGAAGGTTGTGGGTTCGATGCTCACTGTCGAACCAATATTTGTATAGGTACGATTTGTATAGGTATGTCGCTGTACGCATTGTCGTGCAATATGATACTTCTTTATTATTTTATATTTGTTCGTAGGTAATATTCTCATTTGATCGGAAGTAGTGCCGTTTAATAAGTATGACATGGGTTATCTGACACCTATATTAGGTAAAAGCCTATTTTTTACCCTTTAGATCTATGCATAACATAGCAGCATGCGTACGTAGCAAAACTATTATGTGTTACATTATTTGAATGCTATGCTAATAGAATTTACAGTTCTATGCCGCCACGAATTAAGCGGATTGTAATATTTCACAATGCTGAAGTTTTTGAAATAAAATTAAGTACAAACCAATGTAGGTTTAGATTAATTATTGAACGTCTGGTGCAGACATGACTGTTGTTACTACCTAATTTTGAATAATATTACCTAACATCGGTTAACCTAAACTCATAGTTACTCAATAGATAAATATTTCTGATTTATAGTTATTCTGGTATAACGCAACAGGTCGGTGGAAGAAATCTTTGGCGCTTTTTGTTTCAGAAGTAATATGAGTCCGTATTTAAATCGGTTTAGTCATTTCAAACTCCGTAAACTCAGACTGGGTACTAAATGCTTAGAAGTCAAGATGAGTCTTAGTGTCATAATGTACCAATTGCTGATGTGCCAAGATGTCTCTATGCCGTAATATTGCTATGATAGAATATGGTTAAGGATATAATGTTAAACTGCTATATTGCGGGCCGAAACACTGGCAAATTTGAACTCTTCATGGTGACGGGGAAGGTAAAAGAACATGAGAGCAAAGCCCCAAACGGTCAACCGACCATGTATCAAAACAGCTAGATATACGTCTAAGCACGGATCTACATCAGGCATTGGACAGAGTCCATTGGAGGAAGACATATGAATGATCGACTGCACTAGGAGAGTCTAGAACTCAGCATTGAAGGAACAATGGAGGGGGAAGGAACGTCGAAATAATATAAAATTCAAATGGCAAGATATACAACTGCCTGAATGTGTTAATATACCTTTGTCGTCTTTTTTGCGGAGGTTAAAAACAACATAAGTCAATGAATTAGCGATGTTAAAAACATTGATAAAACTTGTTCCTTCATAATGAATATTTAATTTGGTCTGTCATTAAAGTCGGATGCGGAACGAATCCGGAAATTATTATATCCTGCCCTGAGTGAGATTGAGATTGTTTATTATCTTCTTACAATAAAGTTTGTTGGGAAATATAAATGTTTTGCTTCGAGAAGTTCTTCTTTTTGTTATTCCTTTGATTGGGAATAAGCAATACACAATTTAAGCGTAGTTGTAACAGTAACCAATAAATTGCTAGAATTTAGATAATTCAGAGAAAATCCGGACATCTGGAAATCACAAAGACGAAAAAATAGCGGACTTATAAAATTTCGTTTTGCGATCAAGACGGATTAGGGGTTACAAATGAACACGACAAACTAATACTGTCTAAAGATTTCGCGACTTGAATTCAGAATATAAGCGTTATAAGCGAAAAAAGCAAAATATAAGCGATTATATCCGTTATGGTTTATGAATTTTCGTCTGCCATTTTACCCTTTTAGGAGTGGAATTTCGCAAAACCTTTTTTTGTGAATATCTTCGTACACTTAACAATAAACCTACTCTCCTCAATTCTGTTTTAATAGCGGTTTAAGCTGTGTTTTTATATAATATCAGCCAGTAATTCACGCTGTTAAGACTTTGAATTTTATATTTATAGTTACCATGGAAACGTTTTGCATGGTAGTTTCATAGCCCCGTATTCAACATCTAAAGTGGTTATGATTTTATCTCGTATTTACAGGACTGGCACACGGCCACCAGGTCACGGGGTGGAGTACCAACTAGCCAACTAGTTGACGACTCTACTTCAAGGGTAACGCAAACGACAGACTTTACTTACGGCATTATGATCGAACGATATGACTCAAATCCTATTCCTACTAATATTATAAATGTGATAGTTTGTGTGTGAGTGTGTGTATATGTTTGTTACTCCTTCACAATGAAATTCGGTGTGTAGATTGCTAAATGCCTGGATTAACATATATATAGGCTACTTTTTATCCCGATATTCCCACGGAAACGGGACTTACGCTGGTGAAACCGCGGGGCGCAGCTAGTAAACAATAAAACAACAACACGAGTAATGGTCAGTTTGGTCATGGTCATCCTCAATCCACCTGGGTGGACCAAGGGCAGTTTGTTTGTCCGTGGTAAACCTTCTTTCCTTTCCTTAACCGTAGTAAATTTACCTGGGTGGTCGTCCATTCACAGAATTGTCTAGCTGTTCTCTACGATAATCTAGCTGCGCTTGCGCTTTAAACGATCAGTTTAAAGTCGTGGGGTTAAGCAATACCTGACGTGGCCATACTTTGATAAGTGATTCATTAACTTCCTAACTTAGTTCTTAAAGCGATGCAATTAATTCTCATGCTAATGATTAGAACTGAATAAAAAATGGACTTTGACTTTTATCTGTTGAGCAGTTGGTTTCCGATTGCTTTCTCTGGTAGCAGTCGTCAATGAGTTAGGGCCCTAAGAATGGCCTGAAAACTCTAACATTAGGTAAACTACACCACTATAATAAATAAGTAACTGACTTGCAAACGTCTTAAAAACTAAGTTAGTATGTGTGTTTTCGGACGGCGCCTACCAATGAGAAGAAGACTCAAAAACTCAAAGGGTTCTTGTTTTTGCGATCATGCTCACAATGGACAAGATTACTATATTTTTAAAGGTTATTCGTATTGAAGCAATTAAAGTCATGTTCATGCGTTCTTATCATTAAGGTAAGACTACTTATCATAGCGCGCTTTTCCACACCTTAGGTATATGGTATATAAGAGTTTCAACGAGATTTTTCGGTGGATTTAAAGTCCGTTGTCTGCGGTCGTCTTTGGAGATAGTAAATATCCTTGGTTTTATTACGTTGTTATGAAGCACCTCCCGCGCTAGTCTAGTTGGCAGACTTGTTTGATGGTTATCAAAACTAATAGAGTTGGAAATGGTGGCTTTTTTAATTTCCTATTTGTGAGTTTTTTTTCTTTGTTTGTTTCGTTAAAAAACCGAATGAGTTTCTTGTGCCTTCTTTTATAAGTGAGCGCCTTCCGAAGGTACACATCCTAACTGTGTTTTTAAGACGTTTTACTTTGATTTCATGTGAGTTTAAATGAATAAAGTATTTAACTTTGACTCTATGCAATCAAGAAAATCAAACAAAAAATTAGGAGTCTCACCGTAGAGCTTTTAAATTGCTATTATTAAAAAAAATTGCCACATAACAGGAGAACCTAACATTTTACGTAATTTTGTTACGTTTGTTGTAAATAGGTTTGAAAGGCAATTAAAATAGTGGCTGACCGCTTGATATGCCAGAATGTTATAATCCCTTTAAAAATAGTTACTATAGTTACAAGAATATGCAACTTTACTTAACACGTCGCAAAAAGCAAAAAAACATTAACTCTCCCGCCCACACCAGAGTAATAAATCAACACAAAATTGTTTGCATAAAAATATTAATATTTAACCAAGTTAAAAACGCTCATACCAGTTATTAGCCATTTAGTGCACCTGAGCATACTTCTTACTTTAAATTACTCTCAGCTACGTGTACTCATACTTACTTATTTGATTAACTAGTTTAAGCATGTGGAATTGACTCGTTCACAGGAAATAAGGTTTCAGAAGTAGTAATAATATTCGTACTGATAAGGACATCCATGGACATAACTTTAATTGCTCCATTTCAAATACATATTTATAATCAAAAATATTTGTTATCTTGACCTTTGTGAGCAATATCACAAAACAGAAAAAACCCCCATGAGTTTTTTGTGCCTTTTCCATTGGTGGGCACCCTTTTTCCCAGTAAAACATTTTAAAAAGTAGAAAAACAATTAATCACGAACTCACACCCTTTTCCCATAAAATTAGTTAGTTATAAGTGGAAAGCTCATGAATAATTAAAAAAACTAAAGGCTTTAATTAACATTTCAAATTAATGTGATTACTAACGCACCTGTTCTCACGATGTAATTATGATGTTATTATGTTTTATTGTGGACCTGCCTTTATTTATGCGGTTAATTATATTTTCATGATATCATGGTTACCTATTATACTTGCTAGCCGCACTCAGAAACGTTGTTAAGTTGGAGCTAAAACAAAGTGTCGTTCGCCTTTAATCTTCCTCTTCTTTTAGTGTTCACACATACAATCTTATAAATTTTATCTGACCAGATTCCGGCACAGCTACGGCAGCATCATTGCCCTCATTTTGGTTGTCCAACGTGCAGGCGGTAAGGCACAGTGCACATTGGAGGAGGGGGGGAAGGAGAAATTGTTAATAATTGCATGGAAAGTTATTGTTAAGTTGCTGTTGTGCCGTTTGATAGTGAGAATTCCTTGCCGTTTCTAGTCAATCCAAATTGAAGTCCAAAAATGCCTATGTCGTCTTTTTTCAACTAAAAAGTTACGGTGTCTAAAAAGGAATTTGATACGTTTTGTTTGAAAGTAGCTGTTTTAGACTTCCAGCTTAAAAACGTCAAGGATTTTTCGTCCATAAATTAAGTATATCAAAATGTAGAACGAAGATTTCATCTAAAACGATATACAGAGTATCACTAAAAAACCCTATCAAACCTTAACAATTTTAGAAAATAGACAAAAAACACATTTTTATTTAATCTCCTTTTTATTCCTTAAGCGAATATCATTCGATTCATTACAATCCACATCTCATCCACAACCCGCAGAATAGACGTTATGTATTGAAATCAAGTTTCCACGTCATTTATTCCTGTTTGATAGATGCCCTAGCTTTTAGGAAACCGAATGAGTAATGGGAAAGCCATTTTCTAGGTACCCCTCACCGCAGCCAAGGGTTTTAGTAGGTAGCATCACAAATTAGGGTGGGCTTTAACGCAACCGCGATATTATTCGATGTAGGTACTTATATTATTATCTTATTTTAGATATCGGAATAAGGACTTATTGTATAAGAGTGTTAACACACGTCCCAATTTCATCGGCCTGATCTAGCGTACCGTTCCTCAGGGGAAAAACGGGACCATATTAATAAGACTTCATTGTCAGTCCGTCGATCCCTCCGTACGTCCGTTCGTCTGTCTTTTTGCCTGTCTGTCCGTCCGTCATCCGGTTGTATATCATGAATCGTGATAGCTAGAGAGTTAAAATTTTCACTGATTATGTATTTCTATTGTCGCTATAACAACAACTAAAAACAGAAAAAATATGAGTGGGGCTCAAATACAACATACGGTGCGGAACCCTTCGAGCGGCAGTCCCTAAGTGACACTAACACAAATATTTTTGCCATGACGATGCCCCTATGTCTTGGTTTTTTCATTTTCTAATTATCATAGAAATTAAGATTTAAAAAACTAAGAGGAAAAAAAACAAAACATATAGGGGCATAGTCATGGCAGGTATAAGTTTTATGTAACAAAAATATTTGCTCTAGTGTCGATATCCAGGGAGAAACAGTCGACTACGTTTGTATGGAGAGAGCGCCGGTACCCTTTCCTCTTAATCCTAAGCTTACCATGCTTCGGCCTTTTACTGATGGAGCATATCTTATGCTCCATGAACATGAAGAAAATTTACCTGCTCTCATGCTCCATTATTTTTCCCGCGATGGAAAGGCGGAAATTTGCATATAACTACAAAAATGAGCTATTCCTTTGATTTGTCATGCTGCGATCAATTTTAACTATTGTTTCCAGGAATTCATTTCTATGAGCAACACTATCTATTAATACAATAATAAAGGCAATAATATGTTTTTTTGCAAATTTCCTGGGCGATTCTTTCGAACATGTAATGGCTTTTCTAAAATGTAATAATGCAGTTTAAGTTTATTTGTCAAAAACGGGCAAGTGACTCCATATAGAATTTTCCGTTGTCTTTTATTATACGTAATGAGGCGCCTGTTATAGACGCGAGTACAAATTCTTGTCAATCTCCATACTTCCCAACTCAATTTAACAAGCGTGAAAAGATTAAACAAACTTCGATGGCAACAATTAATGTAAAGCAAATTAATGAGCACAAAATTTAGCGGAAAAGTACTTCTGTCGATGCAAGTTACAACGTCTCAAGTACGAGTAAGATACTTAAAACTTGAGATTTGACTTAGATTTTACAATTTGAAAATAATGTTTAACGAGACTTAGACGAATACATTATAACTTTGTTAAAGATTTAAAAAATTGGCCGCGGCCGCAGTAGAAACCAAAGAGTTCTTATTTTAAGGCAATAAACCCTAAAAATACAAAGATGTTGTATTAATATTATGACGCATTTATGACGTCACATCGTTTATTTGGTTTTTGTAAGTGAACCCTAAGTTTCTGACCGATTTTTGACATCAAATATAAAAACATATACGCAATGAATTGAGAACCTCCTCCTTTTTTGAAGTCAGTTAAAAATAAAACAAAAACATTGTAAGCGAAATGAATTAACTTTATTGTCTAAATAAACCTTAGAAATAATAATCCCCTACGCCTCCTATCACACAAGAGTTATTAGACAAAAGGGGAGGCGTCAGCTTTATTGATGAGCAGTTCCATTTCGGGTCCTGCGGAACGAGATGTGATGGCCTAGTCTTTGATTTGGGCCAGACCACGTCATGATGTAGGCAGCGGTAACTGTGCTATTGTGTATAAATACCACCATTTCATTGAATGGCCGGTCATATCGTGGTATGGCCAATCTTACGATCTGGCTACAATAAAAACATACCTATTGTTGCTACAAATGTTCTTGTTCGTCTTTTGCTATAGATTCGATCGTCTTTTGTTAGTTTAGACCGTTTTGTGTTTCTGTATCGATTGTCTTTTGTTTCTTTTTCGACCGTCTTTAATTTTGAAATAAATAGACTGATTTGATAGCAAAACTGCCCATGGTCCATCCAGGTGAACTAAGATGTTTATCGCCATTTTTTCTACCATTGTGAGCTAAGTTGAACCAAGGGAAATTACTGCCCATGCATGGTCCACCCTGAGGTCATGACCAATGCCCGTCTTTTGGATGGTTATAAGAAAGGGTTGAAAAGAGAGAAACGATCGACATTTGACGATGCTCCGCCAGAGGAAACTGAGCGCATCTACTAACAAAGTTAAATTTCTCAAATTTGTCTGCGTTCAATTTGTCTGCGTTCAATTTGTCTGCGTTCAATTTGTCTGCGTTCAATTTGTCTGCGTTCAATTTGTCTGCGTTCAATTTAGCAAATGTACTTACTTATTAAGCTCGATTCACCGACTACGATCCTCCCACTATATTATTAAAGTGCAAGATATTAGTTTGTCCGTTTGTCTGTATGTTTTTACACTTTTTGTTTTTGATATTGCTAATAGAAAGTAATTTTGCCTAAGGAGACTGTTTAACACATAGACTATTTTTATGGAATTTGAACTTATGCAGGTAAAATCGCTGGGCACAGTTTGTTTTCATATTTAATTTTTCAATTTTTTATCATTTACGTAGCAAGTAAATTATATTTTTCATATTATATTTGTTTTCTATAGTTAGATTCAATATTCTAAGTGGATAGGTACTGAGTGGGGGCTGTCTTCTTTCAAATTATCTTCAAATTAAATAATAATATCTAAAAGGCACCTGTTAGTAAGCATATTAGACTGCTTTAAAAAATGTATGAGAAACACTGAAATACACTTACATTGAAATCAAAATGACGTGTGTCTATGTTAAATTATAAGGTTAATCTGGGCGTTGAGGCGGGAATGAGCCAACGACATGTCATTGCTGTAGTTTTATTAAGAGGTAGGTACTTACATGAAACTGAGGCGAACTCAATAATTCTGGTGGAATATTATCCAGATTAGTTCCGTGAAAGTGCACAAGTGTATTTTTTATTTTCCTTCGACTTGGGGATCCGATGAGATTGAATAAATCTTTACATGTTCGACTTCCGACTAATCCCCTGGGGGAAGCATAGGGGATTCGCAAGGCACTCCGATCTACCGCCCGTTGTCTCGCTTAGTCCAGGGGGCCCGACGAGCGTAAAAATGTTTTCGACTCGACCGTTCGGGAATAGGGGAGCCGACGGGCGTGAGCCTGTAATTAAAGTAAAAATCAGTGTCGAACATGGACTTTTCGTGTTGAAAAGCTCCTACAAGATTATAGAAAAGTAACCATCGCTTTGGAAGTATTTCGGGAAACCTATGTTCATTCAGCAGTGGAGGTCCTGTGGTTGATGATGATGATGAACTACCACGCTATAAGCCCCTGACTCGACGGAACTGGATATAGTGAAGGAGCCAAGCCAAAGCATAATTAATATAGATAAAAAGGGTTGTTCCTGCTTATGCTTTCAAGGGCGCTTTGTGCTGCTTGGGATACGTATAAGAAGGAGTTAAGGCTTGTCCAGAACCTATAATGTCCTCTTAGCTTAGTCAACCGTCTTCAGAGGAAAGAACTCGTCAATATGCCTGGAGTCGATTCAGTTTCATCAAGATGTCTTTCGTCACCGTAAGAGCAATAATAATAATAGCACACATACATTTTTCGTCATATAAAACCACTTGGTATACGACCGGCTGCAATTTGAATTCATGATTTAAGAAATGTAAGTCGATGCATCTACCGCTAGGCCAACACCGCCTCTTTTATCATAAAATGAAACGGTATTTACAGTAGCACAGTACAAAAATTCTGTCTGATTTTGGAATAAACTTTACATAATAATATCGCATAACAAAGCAACCCGTCTCCGTCTGTATTTGACTGTATTATTTACATTAAAAGGCAAATATATCTTCTAAAAGCAATGTCTAGAGACCGTTGGCAAGATTTTAAAACATGAATAAAATGCACTTCGCCAACAATGCAATGGACATGCAAATGGTATTATGTTTGAAAACTTCTTTTATTTGTGAAAATAAATGGACAGGTAGGTTCCTAACCTTCTTTCTTTTAAATAAATAAATAAACTATTATATTCATTATTAAAATTTTAATTAAATTACGTTCTGTTCACAATTTAAACTTATTCAATAAGAAAATATTATGTTAAAAGAACCAGGTTCAGCACTTGTTTTCAGCCTGAACCTTTTTTCTTTTCGAGTTGCAGTCAAGTTATAGTCAGTCAGTCAGGCGTATCACCAGAAAGGTCTTTCTTGAACTGAAGATGTTTTTAAATTAATTAGGAATTTCCGGTAGTATTTTTTACTTTTGAGATTCTTATCTTGCGTTTCCCAATCGATTCGTAAAATAAGAATCTCAAAACTAACCAAAATGCTTAACTGCAATAAAAACTATTATCTAAGTTTAACCATCTGTGACCAGCTACACCTAATTCTTGTCGGCTATGGCTAAAACTAGATGTAGCCACACTTATAATAAAGGAAGAGTCTCAATACAAGGTTTATGATTTATAGTAACGAAAAGTCTAGGTATTAAAAGTCGATGATTTATAATGAAAAATATTCCTAACATCTCTAAAATCTTGTTATGAAAATGTCACTCAAAGAATATGCTTTAAAATTTCATAACTCGCCGGTATTTCACTAGACAGCCGTTCCAAGATTTGCATTTTGCTTACATCATGCTGTAAAAATTGGTATTTTTGTTAGGGAAATTGAATATAAAAGGCTTACGTCCACGCTTAGAAACGTTGCCTGATTTTGGTGACATTTTACATAATAATTATGCCTACAGTTTGTAAAATAAATACTATTTTTTTTAATATTGGATAATTACCCCGATTTACCCGGAGTTTGTAAATATTTTTTCCTTTATTTTCATGTAACAATACATTTTCAAAATTTTATTGGAATGTACTGGGGGTATTTACTAGTGCTTTTATAACAGCTGGTGTGCTTAGTGTAATTACAGTTGTCAAACTATTATTGGCAAACCGATTTTTTTAGACATAGGCATACCAACTAAAGACATAGTTAACGATATGTCACACTGGGTTCTTTTAATTCAAGTAGGTATTTATGTTTGCGTGTAACATCTATAAGAAGAAGGTCGTAAGTCCAATACTTGTTTATAGTATTGTTGTCGCAAACTGATAGTGGAGTTTTGACGCATGTTGTACATAAAATTATACTAATCATTGTATTTCGGTTTAAGTTATCTATAGTTTTGGAATTTACTTTAACAATAGTTTAACTAGAGAATCATCATCCGAGCGTTGTTCCCGGGTGCATCCCTCTCGGGAGCCCGGGGTCCGCTTTCCTGCTTTTACGCCTCCACTTCGCACGATCTTCAGCATCCTGGTATGTAAGGCCATTTGCACGCATATCACCCTTTACGACGTCAAGCCAGCACTTCTTGGGTCTACCGAGTCTGCGACGACCCGGCGGAGGCGCCATGGCAAGACATTTGTTCCCCACGTAACTAGCCGGTTTTCGCAAGACATGACCGTACCAGCGTAGGCTGCATAGTTTAACTAGAGAATAATACTTCTGAAATCTAATCTTAAACATTATCAAAGCTGAGATGTCGAACTACAGAGAGATCAGTCTTTACAAATTATCTTCTTAGATTTATTCTCACTTTATAAAGCAAATAAAAACCTCTTCAAGCCTCGATTGAGATGATTTCACGACGAATTATCGAATAAAATACGATCAGTTAACTGATTATCGGATTTCGTTAACAGTTTTTTGCTTATCATCATTAGAATCGATTTGGGGATTTTAAGCTTTAAAAGCTACTTAGCTGGCCTTGACGATCTAGATGTCTTTGGCGGAGATTGGCTTATAAGGGTAAAAAGAGACTTTTCCCTAGCAGTGAGATAATTTAAGTTAATCCGAAATGCCAACTCTATGATGTATATGATGTAAATGTACGTAAATGCATTTCGTCCTGTAGTTAGATGCTTTTCTTTGGTCGAAACAAACTTTCGCGATACACGTGCATTAAATTTAAAATAAATAAATATTGCAAAGTATTCCATACAACGCCATCTAGCACCAATAAAAGCAACTAGGCTGGTGTTAATAATGATTTTTCTTTTGTAAATCCATAGGACCTATTAGATGCTTGTGGACTTTTAATTTATATGCAGATAATTCAATAATTTAATTTTTTATCATCTTATTGTTGAGATTATTTTTCGTTTAAAATATTGTCTAAAAAAATACACTTTCTTATTAGAAGTAGAAGACTAACTTTAAGTAATTAGGTATATTCAGCAGGTGTAGGTATAGGATGTAGCACCTAAAGTTATGCCTTTTGTGATCATTATGTAAATTGCGGTAATTTTGGAATCTTGTACCTTCAAATAGGCAAGTTGTGGCCAAACTGATTTATACCCCGAGGCACAGAAACTTTATTGAAACCTACGAAACTTGTGAAAAGATTCAAATTCCTGAAATATCACTTTGTCTAAACTCATCCAACTGAATAATCCCGTTTGAAATGAATATAAACTTTAGGTATTCCGTTGATTGTTGTTTATCATTTATCAAAACGAACGAATTATTTCGTTTGTTAATGAATTTTAAGAATTTAGTGATGTGTTGATCGGGAGTTATTAGCTAAAGAAATGTATCCAAACAAAGTAAAATTTTATCCATCTAATTAAATATTGACGTATCTTCGTACTTTTCACACTGCAGATTTTGCGACTTTCTTTTATTGTTTTTTTTTTAAATAAATAAATAAGTTTATTTCTTTAAGAATAAGTTCAACACACAATATATTCAATTCTAGACTGATTAAACCTCGTATTCATAAACTGACAACTTAAATCACTCTTCTTCTTCAATCTTAATGTAGGTAGGTACTCGATTAATCAGTTAAATACCAATCAACCTAAGTGTCTGTTGAATTATTATGAGAATAGAATTCTTAGATTGAACTCAAAAATATTTTCTATGTGATTTAACATATTCTATCATAGTAACATTTGGGCATAAATAGCTTTTTTTGGCACCAGTAATACAACATTTTGATACCTAGACTGCGACACCTTAAACCCATTTCAAACTTACTTTCCAAAATATTTTTGTAATTTTGACATTTTTGAGATTATTATTTATAGAAATTGGAACTCCTTGACTTTATTGTCTCAATTCTTTACATTGGTGGCGGATTTCGAAGACACACATCGCAATTTAGTTTTTAAGATGGTCAAATGTGATCTCATGTGAATGATTAAAACTAAATAAAGAAATTTTGAGTTAGAAACTTCGAAACATTTAGTACCTGGTTCAATGCAAAGATAAACAATAATGAAGAGATACGAATCTTTTGATACATGTCTTTTCGTCTTGTGGATAAACTTTTTACAAGTGTATTAGGATGATTAATTGCTCAGTTGTAACAAATTTTGATGAATAGGTAGCTTGAGGTAGCTACGTAAATAAATGGGTCAATAAGTACGTATTTATAAATATACAGTGTGTTTCATAAACAATAGAGTCATATTTCAGGCGCATGTCCCCATACAAATAACAAAAAAAATTGAAAATAATTTGATTACTTAAATGTATACTACACTTATTTTTATTAATTTACTAGCTGCGCCCCGCGGTTTCACCTGTGCAACTTTCTTAAATTAATTTCATATGAACCTTCTAACATTATAAACGCAACAAAAAAAAATGATTAGCGAAATTGGTCCAGCCGTTCACGGGTGATGAGATTATAAAGAAAAATAGGGATTTTTATTACAAAAAATATACCATACACAAAATTATAATTTACTAAAAACTGGGCAAATAATTCTACTCGTGGTCACGGAAGATGTAACTCAGCTGAAACGTCAAGGTAATTTTCAAAATAATTTTCCGAAAAGCGTTCGCGACTGCTTAATAATATAGGTATCCTTTATTTCCTTTAGGACAGATTAACTTTAATAGGACTTTCCCAAAAAAATGGAAACTTATTGGGAAAGTCCTGCCTTAACCTTAGAAGGATTAGAGAGTTTTTAAAACATACTGTATATCTAAGAAGAGAGGGTCAAAAGGGTATTTAGGTACTTGAGCAAATATTTACTCAATCGGAAAATTAAGGATCTGAACAGCTGAAATTTTCATAGACACGATTTATGTAAGTATGTACCTATAACAAGATTTTAGTTAGGACCAGAGTCTGTAAGAAAAGGGTTATTTCACAGGTTTATTTATACAATATTTAAATAATTTATATGTATTTTTTTTACATATATGTAAGAAAATGGTTGTTCCACAGGTTTATTTATATTATCGTCTAAGTTTACAACTTTTGTTCTACGATTTTTTAAAATATGAACGTTTTATGTAGGAACAAATAATTCACTAATAAAGAACCACTAATGTTTAAAATAGGAGTAGAAATTCAATATACTAATAAAACCCGAAGGTCAATGACCTCTAATTATGAAACAGCTGTTTTTGAGTAAACATAATATCAAAATTTTTGAAAATGTTGGATTCATTAAAAGTTGTTCAACAAAAAACACGCGCAATACCTACGAGACGAATTGAGTACCTTCTCCTTTTTTGAAGTTGGTTATAAAAACAAGAACAAACGTCATCTCTATTAATTGTAATTTTAACCTCTTTGCTCCCATAAAAACAAAAGATACTTATATTAGAACTTATGAATACCTAAAACTTAGATATCGTAGCAACAACCCCAGAATGATATTAATCAATCAAATTCTAAAATGTCATCAAAGCTTTCAGAACTTCTATAGAGCCATTATAATAACTTCTAAACACCATCAAATCCAATTCAGAATCAGGTTGAAATCCACGTAAAACCGAGTTTCGGTACCTAACCTAGCCACAGTATAAAATGTAACAGATAGGCAGGGCCGACTTTAACCTATTGGAGGCCCTGGGCATATTGGGGTAATGGGGCCTCTAAGACTTTGAGAAAACAAACTAATTAAAAACAATCTATGTAACACCTTGAAAAAACTGCCAGGAACTAGGGAGCCCCTATTGACCACGGGGCCCTGGCCATGTGCCCGTCGTGCCCAGTGGGAAAGCCCCTCTTTCTCACTGGGCACGACGGGCACATGCAGATAGGTATTATCTTCACTCAAACCCGTTGAATCGGACCTCGATTCGTTAGTGATCTCGGAGAACAAAGATTGCAAAATTTTGGTTGCAGCAATATTATAAAGAATACCATAATCTAAAAATGAAAAAAAGAAACAAATAAGTAGCCCAGGTGCAGTGTTACCTTAGTGGTAGATACCTCGACTTTCATTCCGAAGGTTGTGGGCTCGAATGCCGGCCGGCCGGGCACGAATGGATTTTTCTTATAAAAATGTAGGTATGTGCGCTACTAACATTGCTCTATCGGTGAAAGATAACTCGTGATAAAACCTGCGGCTTAGTTGTCCAGACAAATTGACGAGTTGTTTCCTTTGGACACGGTCGACAAAGTTAAGTTAATATGTGCTGGGCAAGCCTACTCAATCTAATGTCTCAGACACTACAGCGACCTTAATAGCATGGACACACACGACACTTGCCGAGCTATAACTGGATGCCTCAGACCAACGCCCCTGAACCAACTGTACCCGCTAGCGGGGGTAGCCCCCCCATCTGTGCGCAGGGAAATAGTTTGTGCTACCAAGAAATTTAAACAGGAGTTCGACCCCAGACACCCCATGTTCAACACCAACCCGTCTCCACCAAACTACCGATTAAAAAGCCGCAATAGTTTCCAGAAGTCCACGATACCCCTTACCGAAAGGGCCGAAGATGCCCGAGTCCTTCTGTGGAAAGAAAAGCATGCCCCACCCCCACATTTCCCGGAACCTGCGGAGACTCTTCCTGCTGGCCATGACTTGCTTTGGACAGTATGGAAGACACTAAACAGACTAAGGTCTCAGGTTGGTCGCTGCAGGGTGAACCTGGGAAGATGGGGTATGATCGATCCATGCCGGGTTCAGTGCGACTGCGGGGCTCCCGAGCAAACTATGCTCCACCTCTTGAACTGCCCCTCCAGCCCTAATAGCTGTACATTGGCTGACCTGATGTCAGCTAATAACAACGCCATAGACCTGGCAATACACTGGAGTGGGCGGATCTGACCTTACTTCGTCAATTCTCCCTTTGGTTTGTGCTATCGAAACGAAGAAGAAGAAGAAGAATAGCATGGATAAAAGTTGCTTTATATAAATCACCTCGATTTAAAAGGATAATATGAATAACCTAGGAGCCATAGTCAGTGGGCAGTGGGCAGCCCTAGCGAATCTTTATGTGCCGAGCGGCATTAGGTATGTCCTTCAAGGACACCTCTTAGTTAAAATACTGTATTGTTATACTGTGGCTAACGCCAGCACAGGCAAGGCACACCGGCTGTAAGGCCGACCGCACACTGACCGCACATTAATCAATAGCTCACGACTGATTAATCGCGCGACCGCGTCGAATCGCTCGAATAGTACTGCGACTGTGGCAAGGAGTCACAACTAATGGATATGGTAATCTAGTAAGAATAATTTGCAGTTTTTCACCAAACGACGACACATTATATTTGTGCTGCTGCCTCAAAACCTTTATTAATTGCCACGAAAAAGGAATTTCAATGCTCAGTTTTTGTATTTCTGTTCTCTGATTTGAATGTTGGTGAAAAAAATACTCGTAGGCTAAAAGGGCTCGTAGGGTACGGCTATACCATATATACATTGCACATCTCTAATAGGACGTCACGCATCGACGTGGACGTCACCTCCATGTTAACAAATATATGGAAATAGAGACAAACGCACATGTACAAAAATGTAACACTTCTTCTTCTTCTTCGTGTCAACGGCGACCAATGCAATGCACCTTGATCAAAGCGCTCCCGCCCAAAACTTAGCCACGGCAATCGTATTATCTGTTACCCTGTTGAAGTCGTCTGCAGAGCAGCTAACAGGGCAGAGAGAGCAAGCCGTCAAGTGCGCCATCGTTTGGGCGGCCCTCCCACACTCCCATAGAGTGTCCAATCCGGACAAACCCCACCTAGCCATGTTCTCTTCGCAGGCGATTTAGGTTCGGACCCGTCACCATCTGCGTCGCAGGTTTTCACAGGTTTTCAGGGTTTTCACCCACCGCGTCACAGAGGGCCTTCCAATTTAAGGACCTGGGTAATATCACCTAGGTGCTTACAGGAAACTCCTTAGTATCCTTTGAGCACCTGAGATAATAACCACCCAGGTGTAGGCCACTCGTGCACACCGATAAAATTATAATTCGCCAAAACTCCCGCATCCATTAATTTCATAACTTAACCTAAAGGTATTTAGTTAATAGCTGAAATTCCATGTCGTTGTATAGTCTATTCCAACTCAAAAACATTTGATCGAATATCTAGGTATTATACCTAGAATACCTAGCTATCACCATCCTACCACGATCATTTTATGAACTTATCTCTATGGGTCATTTTCATTGAATTTTAGACGTCTTGATGTGTTCAAAACCAATTAGGAGAGCAGGTGGTCGGTGGTAGGGGTCACTTACAAAAACCAAACTCAAACTAAATATATACTATCGTCATAAATTCGACTTAATTTGCATACTTCTAGTAATTTTAAACAGTTTTGTTTGTAATTAATAGGTTCCGAAACTACTGGGCTGAATTTGATGAAATTGGGTAAGTCGTGAGTTTGAATTCCGGTTGTGCATCAAATGAAGTTTTTTATGAATAACGCTTACCTAATACCATTTTTCATAAGGAAAAAGAAATAATGTAGGTACCTAAATTAAATAATATACTGTAGGATACTTTACACAGCGTTATTTAGTAAGTTAAGCAACTTGGCTTGTATTATGGTGGTCAGACAACGGACTGAATACTTTTGTTAAAAAGAGTCTTTGATTAGTTTGGGGTTATTTTTTAAACAATCTTACAGCAATTACCTACCGTACGTAATAAGTTAAATTTCATTTAGTTTCAAAGACGAGGGATGGTGGCTTCTACTAAATGTTTTTGCTACGATTTTTGCAGCTAATTATCTGTCTAGATAGGGTGCTTCTATAGAGAAAAATGTCAAAGATAGTGAGGTAATTATTGTGAAGCTGCACAGGCTTTGAGGACAAGTTCGATTGCTTAAAGCGTTGTGTCAGGCTTTTTATCGATGGTCACCGATAACTCTTCGTCGAAATCAATAACTTATTTATCAACTACCAATGTTTAAACAGACATTTTTTGACAGTTGATGTAGGAAATTAGTCAATTTTTTTTTCATTTTCAAAAGTTGTAGAACAATAGTTGGTGGTTAATGTACGATCGGCTGCATAATTGCAGACCCACCGTAGAGCTCCAAAACGGCTGTTATAAGAATGTTTCAACACAAGCAAGATTCTAAGCACCTGCTTTAGGTGAAGTTTAAAGTCTTCTAACTCATTAATTAATCAAACAAAAATATTAGAATGAAAACATGCCAATAATAGTATTTTTTTAACTCTACCGAGGGCTGCAATTATGCAGCCGACTGTACCCATGGGTAGTCCCCATTTTTATATGATTGCCAATAATGCCATAATGCCTATGACAGCTGCTTAAGGATCTTAATTATATTATCTTGGTTATGGAAAAGATATAATTTTATTTTCTTTATGCAATACCTGAAACGGCAGATGGTTAGTTAGGCAAAAAAGTTTTAAACAAATTGCGTTGAAAAATTATGGTTTGGTTTGTATTAATTCGCTTTTTATAGTGCTTTTACTGCTTTAGTTTTAAATAGTTGAACTTTTTTAGTAATGATCTTTTTTTTCTTTCTTTTTTTTATTCGGATAGTCCAACTAGATCGGGGCTTATGCGGGTGAAACTATGCTGGTAGTATGCACTTATACAAAAAAAACTATGTATACGAAATTAAAACACCTAAAGCCGAAAATAACTGGAGCTCGTACAAAAAATTTGCTTCACGAGATTCAAACTTGCGCCCCAACCAAGGTTGTCAAAAATTTATCGGTGCTAATCGCATTTATATAATCTGCTTACAAAATCTAAAAATCAAAGTTTATTATATGTCCAATAAATTACAAACATAGCGCGGAGCCAAAAAGTTTTTGCTTTATGTAATTCATATCAAACGGTTTGGAAAAATGTTGTTGTAATTGAAAAAATACAACTGGGTTTTATTTAGTTTTATTCGAGCATTGTGTTTTCACTGAAAATATATTCAGTTTAACTTTTAACCGAAATAAAGTCAAAATCCATTAACAGTGCAATAACAAAACAATTCATTTTGAACCAAAAATAAAACCGTAAGCTTTCAAATAAAAATATTTGCTTTCGGAATGCACCGTGTAAATAGAATTACTTCATCTCTTCTCGTAGAATGATAAAAAAATTAACGAGTCGACACGCATTTCGAACGAAGTCCCTTATCTCTTTTTTTTTAAATTTAAGAGATTAGTTTTCGGTCTACTTCATTCTCTCTTTCTTGTACGGTTTTTCGTAAAGCGTTATGCGTTACATTTTTTCTCGCCTTCGGCTCGTAAAGAACTTCGTTTCAAAAGGGTAGTGCGGTGGAAAATGAATCATCCTTTTAATATTGTGAACCCACAAGAGGGGCTGCCCGCTATAACCGATTTGCAAAAGCCTACGTGGCAATCACTACGACTCCGGACTCAAGTAGGCTGCTGCAGATAAAATATGCTCAAATGAGGAGACATTGCATTGACTGACGGAGGAGCAATGCGAGTGTGGATCCAGTTCCAGATCTACCAGCTGCAATGGGCATTACAGCTAGTGCACCATAGACTGCACTAATAGCTGCACATTGGAGGACCTGACTGACTGAATTGTCTCTATAAGTATTGGCGAGTTATTTCCTCTGGACACGATCGAGTAAGCTAAGGGGTCGTATAGGTGCTGGGCAAGCCTACTCAATCCTCACGCAAAAAGGACCCAAGTGACCCAACAAAGAGGTGTCATTGCAGAAAACAGCCCGTAAGTATACAAGTACAAATGGTATACTTATGTTCATTACTATATAACAAATACGACTTGAATACCTCTACCATTGCGCACTAAACATCCGACATCTAATTCCGCGAACTGTAACCCGCAGTTCACTTAGCTAATCAAACTAAAGCAATCACAAAGTACCTAAAATGCATTTAATTAGTTGAAAGTTTGACATGAGAGTTTGGATTCCGTTTGGATTGCAAACTGCACTGGGTTTCATGGTAAGGACGTTGACAGTTCGCTTTGTACTTGAAAAATAAGCAGCAGAGAGCTTTTGGCTTTACTTTTTATGTTGTAGGTAATTGAAAGCTTTTGGCTTCCCTTTATTTTGCTAGCTGCATCTTGCGGTTTCACCTGTGTAAATTCCCGAACTCTGTACAGCCTACATACAAGTATCTAGCTACAAATATCTACCTACCAACTTTCATCGCAATCAGTTAAGTAGGTTTTGCTTGAAAGAGCAACAAACATACTAACATAATTACTTTAGTAAACATAAGTATACATACGCACTCGTGGCTCTCTTATTTACTTCCTAAATAATGCCTCTAGACTAGAGCAATAACTATTTTTCTTTACAAAAATCAAGGTTTGCTATACAGCCTCTGTGTTTTTTTTAATGTTTTCAGAGTATCATTTCCTATAACTACGACTATGAATCGCAAAAAAATATCAAACGTCGAATTCAATCCGTTAATCCTCCAATAAATATAAACATATCAATAACAGTTATTAGCAAAACGAACCAACGAAACGGGGTCATGTCTAAGATATTTAAATGACAGTGAATTAGAGGTAACTTCTTTTACTTCCTGCCATTATCTATAACTATCTATCTTACTTCTATCTAAAAATATATATAAGTCGCCAAAATGTATGCATGCTAATTAATAACTTCCCGAATAACTGCACCAAATTGTTTTTTTTTATTATTTGTTATTTTCAAGGCAAGGTTTGTATAAAAACTTTTTTTAATCCGATGCGGGTGAAACAGTGGCACGTAGCTAGTATATATCAAAGAGAATAGGACTCTTCTAGAAAACTCAAAAATTATGGGTAGCGTAGGCGAGCATTAAGACAGAATTTTTGGAAATTCAACCTCTTCAGCTGATAAAGTTTGTAGTTGAAATAAACAAATATGTATTCTATGTTTGTAGGAAATGCACTTTTAACCCCCGACGCAAAAACGACGGGGTGTTATAAGTTTGTCGTGTCTGTGTGTGTGTCTGTGGCATCGTAGCTCCCGAACGGCTGAACCGATTTGTTTCTTTTGTTTGATCGGTGAATTTTAAAGACACATTAACGCAGATAAAACTGCGGGGCGCTGCTACTACACTCTAAATATAATACAACTGCTTTCCGACAGGGTTCGATAAGACAATCGCATAGACGATATTATTTTTGGTTAACATTTTTAATATCTTTACACAAATCGTATTAAGCCAAATACTCGTCGAAAAAAAATTGAAAATGCTTTTGAAATGATGTTATCTCTAATCTAGTGTAATATTAAATATCTTTGAACCACATTCCCGTTCATAAAAAATAATATATTCGTATAATAACAGTGTTAGTAACTGTTTCACCAGACTTGGCTCGGATTAGATATTTCTGAATATTTATCCTGTGCCTGTATAACTAGGACCTAACTACTACATAACATTTGGTAGTAGTAAATATGAATATAAATAAAATATAAATATTTATAAAATAAAAAAAATATTTGGCAGCGTCAGCGTCGCAGTCATGGCCGCAGCCTATATATTTTTTGACGTCAGAACAAAAAAAAACATATTATCATAAGCAATCTCAATGGGTTGAGACTTGAAACATCTTTGAGTCATCGGTGAATTTACATAAAAAATATCTATTACATACTTAAGTGGAGAATTAAGAACCTTCTCCTTTTTTAAAGTCGGTTAACAAAACAACAACCTTTATGGAGTGAGCCTTCAAACCATGACGTCATCGACCGTTTTCGTGTGACAGATCAAAGTAATAAAGAAAAATTTAATATGTAAGTATTTTATTTTAATTAAAGCGTTCTTGGAAAAAGGATAAATTGTAGAAGGCATAAAATAAATTATCATTAATATTTTTTTTATTACTTCTTCGAAAACCTAAATCAAGTCATTTGTATTGAAAAAGCTTTCCAAAGTAATTAGTATAAAAACTGAAAGTTTCTACGAATCTTGGTAGCTTTTGGTTTAAGCATTGGTACGGCGACGTTTTTAAAAAGTTTAAAAAACTAAGACTATGGAAAAATAGCAATCTGAAAAATTATGACACGTGCGTAGGTCAAAAACATAAACGGAGGGCTTTTTAGCTTCACCGTGGTCTGGTCAAAGTATACTAGTAGCTAAGTTAATCTCGACTTTTCCCTAATAAGTTTCTACGGCCAAAAATAATTAGTCATATAAGTGTTAGGTTGGTAATATAACGGAAATAATTTGCAGAATTAATACAACATATTATTATGCTTCAGACGTTTTGATATTATCCTTATGTGACTAGCTTGATTAATTAATATACATCAGATATTAATTTAGCGTAGGAATAGTAATATGCCATATTTACTTCATTCTCATTATCTTAAATCATATTCTACAAATAATATAAATATGAAAGTTTGTGTGCGTGTTAGAATGTTTGTTACTCCTTCACGAAACTACTGAACCGATTGCAATGAAACTCGGTATGTTGATAGCTAGAGACCTGGATTAACAAATAGGCTAATTTTAATATGGGCTACAGGGACTTACGCGGGTGAAACCGCGGGGCGCAGCTAGTAGGTACCTATTCATATAAAAGAGAACAAGAAAGACTTATCACGAAATCACTGAAACTATAAGATCTACGAGTTCTAAATACAAATAATTGTTATGTTTAAGAGCACTTACTAAAAACAAAACATATTCTCTATAGCTATTATAGAGAGAAGATTTTTTTGCTTTAAGAGGAAAGGGTACCGGGGGCTCTCTCCATGCACTAGAGCAAATATTTTTGTTCCATAAAACTCATAACTGCCATGACCATGCCCCCTATGTTTTGATTTTTGTTTTAAAATCTCAATTTCTATGATAATTAGAAAATGAAAAAAACCAAAACATGGGGGCATGGCAATTATAGGTTTTATGGCACAAGAATATTTGTGCTTGTGTCATTATCCAGCGATGAAACAGTCGACTACGTTTGTATGGAGAGAGCACCGGTACCCTTTCACATTAAGAAACTTTTTTTTCTGTGTTATAAACATAATTATCATTTTTAAACAACAAATTAAAATGAATTTAAGACTTATAGTTTCTCATCTTTATATAAATACTGTGCTCTAGCTACAAAGTATATAAATAAATATTGCAGGACATTCCACACATCGCCATCTAGCTCCAAGCTAAGTAATTGACTTGTGTTATGGGTGCTAGACAACGGATATACTACATATATAAGTTTCTTATGTAAACATAATATACTTATAATACATATAAAGAACCAGACTACAGACAAATATCTAAGCAAAATACTTGTCTGAGTTGGGAATCGAACCCGCAACCCTGTGTTTGACAGTCCGGCATGGTGACCATTGTTCGAACTGGGTCGTCTATGACATATAACTATGGAGTTATAATAAAGTATTGTATTATACCTGGAAGAGAAAGCTTTCAGCGTTATGGCCACTGCATTTTTTGTTTTTTAAATGTATCGAGTATCTGCGTGAGATTAGACGTTTTAAGAATCTACTGTTTGACGGGTTCAACTCATAGACGCACGTGGCTAAAATTATAGCTATTTCACCTTACACTATTTAGGAAAAGGAAAGGCTCAGTAAAGAGCAGTATGAAGATATTACGCATACAACAATTTCAGCGTCAGAACACTACCACACACTACATTACATATAGACGTTCGGGGCCGCTTCGGTCGTTTCCGCAGCGCGACTTGGCCCGACACATCACACACACAGTGACAACAAGCTTACACGGAACTTGAAGTTTACAAACGTCACACTGGCGAGGAGTTTTACATTACTTCATTCAAGCATTGAATGCTTGAAGTGTATAGTGATTTGAAAATGGAACGTTCTATCTAAACAATGTACTCTGTTGCACAGCCTCTTACCATACTGTGACCATACTAGTAAATCCTAGTTACCGAGCAGTATGATGTACATAAATACAGGGTTATATTTTATGGGAAATATTAATATGCCTATTACAAAGAGAAAATATTTGATTGTTTGTTTGTTTGCATTGAATAGGCTCCGAAACTACTGAACTTATTTAGACGAAACTTGGTATGAGGATATATTGGTTGACATGAAGATATTATTTTCACTTTTGGGACTATCAAGTACATTTTTCAATATGATGCCCAAGCTCTAGCAAATTGAAACTTTCAGGGATTATTCTTTATGAAAGCCAGTAGTTTTTAAGATAGGTTGCAGAAAAAAATAATTGCGAAATATTTTTTTAGAACCATACAAAGGTAATGTAAACATTAGATTTTGATTTTTTTTTACTTTAATGATTTTATTTTGAGTTTTATAAATCTTAGACTCTGATTGGTGTAAGGGTACAAAAGGTCCATTATTGAAGTTGTTTCACAAAAAAAGGAAGAATCGCAAACCTGATAGTTTGGCTGTAATTGCGAAGTTCATGCTGAAATCTGATTTTTACTAAAATTTCACTAAAACCCAAATAACTTTTGAACCACTAATTATTGCAGAACATACAGGGGGTGAAATCGATAGGTACTGATGTCCCCCACCCCCCAGTAACCGATGATCCACCCCCCTTGTTACACCGTGTATATTCTGTACTATAGGTACGTGAATCTTATTGCGTAAATGCGTAAATTCAAAGAAAATTGCACGAATTATTGTGGAGACATAGAAGCGAGCGGTTATTGTAATGAAACGGAAGGTTCCGTTACCAGTTTCAGAAATTTAGAAGAGTCTAAAGAAGAAGTTGAAGAGGGTCAGTCAGAATTATAAGTCAGTCCTACCTGATAAACCTAATAGCTCAAGACCCTCAACAATAAAAGTTTAAAAAAAGGATTAACAACTATAATTCACAAAGATAAAATAAAAAAACTTAACTAGGTGTAAAGTCAGTAACAGTGGTATCCGATAGCTGAATACTGCGTTCTCTCTTATTATCTGCTTAAATCATGGCGGGTAATATATTTTATATTAGTTATAGCGAACTCCATCCTTTTCTTACTTCTTGATCTTCAAGTTTATATACACCAACCTTTTTAGATGGGTGAATCAACGCGTTGTTGTTTTGTATTGCACGTAATAACGAAGGAATAGATAAATTGTTACAAAGAAAGTGCGTTAGTCTCATCGTCGTCGGTGTATGAACACACTCTGTAATCGCATCCAATGCACACAGCTAATATTCTGCCATAATACTCCGCACCACAGCAGAATTCTATTTATTCTATTATTTTTAATTATTATTTTTTAAAAGTCATGTGTCAGTTTTTCACGAAATTTTCTTGAATGACATTTTGATGACATTGTTAGCCTTCAAAAATCTAATTTTTTTTTATGTCGTCAGTAAATAAAAAGTTTTAATTAATATCAAAAAGGATAAATTACAAAGAAATGTATAAAATAATGAGTTGACGTTTTATAAACTGTTATTGTCTATTGGATGCGAGATTCAGATAATAGTTCACTATTGGTTGGCAAAATCACTGTTACTTGTCTTCATTGGTCCCCGTGAAACTTTGACAGTACTTGTCGATAGCACACACACATTGAATGCTAAAATAGTTACGTATACATTGCTGGTATAGCCAGTTAATACAAAAGTATTCAAAAAGCTCCAGCGCGCATTGGATAAGATACACCCCCCGCTACCCGCTGACGGGGTAATACTCTATAGGTGAAAGGTAACGATGTTTTGAACAAAATTCGGGCCGGGAAATTTTGTGAACAGACCTTTCGAATTTAGAAAAATACAAAAAATCTACAAAATGAATTCTTTCAAAATAAAGTTATTTTAACTAATTGATAAATTTACTACATGATGATGGTTTCATATTCGATAATATATTTCTCCTGGCGTAGCTATTTCACCCGTGAAATGAGCATTATTTTTACTAAAAATGCTAAAGTTTTTATGGGTATAATTTCTAAATTAAATATTATTTTACTATTCCGCCACCATCGTGGGCTAAATATTTACTAGTTTCGTAGATTTAACTTTTATTTTTTTTAATTCCATGAAGAATAAAGGAATTACACTCTAAATTCATTTGTATGGAAACACGATCGACTAGCGGCGCCTTAAAAACGTATTTCGGCTTTGTCCTTTATGCAGCCTTTGCGATTTTTACTTATAACACAATACGTTTATAAGAAAAATAACATGCTAAAGAAAATAAGACATGTATGTCTAAATAAATTCACCAGTGACTTTGTAATTATTATTCTAAAGGGCCTTCCACGCTTGAAGTCGCACGCTAACGTCAAGATATTTAATCTTTTCTACGGCGTGATAAACTGCTTACATAGGTTTAAATAATATAGAGAGTTAGGTAACATAGGTACTTAAATAAATAAAAAAAAACTTAAGAAAACCAAAGTAATATTTTTTATGAGGTCTACATCTGTCAGAATTGTGTTGTTCCTAATACAACCTACTCGATTGACGACATTTTCATACCGTTATGAAAACCACCTTACTACTTACTGACTTATTTTAAAGACACGTCAAAAAAAATTAGGTGTCTTAAAAAAGAACGGTAGTGTTTGAAATGACTTTAGTAGTGAAAAAACCGTAAATAAGTTTGAAATTCTAAACAGAATCAAATGGGTATCTCCACATTATACAAAAATTGGATCCACGACGGGAATTGAACCTTCAACCTTCTGTTTCACAGGCAAGTATTCGCCAACCGCCACATACTTTAAAGAGATAGATAGATAGATAAACACTTTATTGCACTTTAAACCATTTGACCACCCAGTTGGCACAATGTTCGATTCCCACCTCAGACAATTATTTATGCTTAGACTAGCTGCGCCCCGCGGTTTCACCCGCGTAAGATCCGATCCTGTGGGAATATCGGGATAAAAAGTAGCCTATGTGTTAATGCAAGTCTCCAGCTATCTAAATACCGACTCATCACCGTTTCATCGCAATCGGTCCATTAGTTTTTGCGTGACGGAGTAACAAACACACACACACACACAAACTTTCACATTTATAATATTAGTAGGAAGTAAGATAGGATATTTTTCTGGGGTCTGGTTGTTTCTATGTAGTATAAGTATATATTTACAGAAGAAAAAGTATATAAGTAGTATATCCGTTGACTACCGTAACACAAGTCTAGTTACTTAGCTTGGGGCTAGATAGCGAGGTGTTTTATGTTAAAAACAAAACGCAAAATGATTCCTATATTAAAAAAATCTAATAAAAGTAACTATCTGCTAAAATAAAATAAATATTTAATACCTTATGATATGGTAAAATAGGTGGCCTTATTGCTAAAAGTGATCTCTTCCAGGCAACCTTACGCAAAGAGTAAGTGCCTGGGTCCTGTATGAAGTTAGACTGGTACTATGAGAGCTTGGCATAGGGTTTTTTAAGCGGTGCACTTTATGACCCATACCTATCGATAGAGGTCATTACGACGTACAAATAATGCCTTCACGCCAAACTTCTAAATCGTTTCGGAAACAGGATATTTGTTAAAGCATGGAACGCATTACGTTTCTTTTAATATCTCGTTTCGGAGACATTTTAGAGGTTTGGTGTGCAGGCATTATTTGTTCGCCGTAATGCTCTCTATCGTTAATTATAGGTTTCAATTTCACTTTGGTATTATGAGTTACTATGTCTGTTGTATCTAAATGAATTCAATGTAAGGTCGGAGTCATAATTACTGACCCACCATAGACCTAAAAATCTGCTATTATTAGAATGTTTTCGACTTAAGAGGAAAAGGCGCTCTCTCCATACAAACGTAGTCGACTGTTTCCTCCCTGGATAATGACACTAGAGCAAATATTTTTGTTGTATAAAACTTATAACTGCAATGACTATGCCCCATTATCCAGGGAGGAAACAGTCGACATCTTTTGTATGGGGAGAGCTCCGGTACCCTTGCATTTTAATTAAGATTCTAAGGTCTTGCTAGATTTCAAATTTAAAGTCTTTCAACCTATGAAAGATAAATATTTTTAGAATAAAACATTCCAATAGTAGTAATTTAAGAACTTTACGCTGGATCTGCAATTGTGACTCCGACCGTACAAGTCCCAACAACAGCTCTAAAATGCTCGAAGGTGAGCCGAAATCACGCGTCGCAAGCATTAACACTCAGCGATCAGCATGATGGGCGTGTAACGCCGCGTTTTATTGCTATTGTGTATTACCCATTACATTTTAAGAAATTTTCCCTTTGTGGTTGTTTGTTTTGCTGATAATGTAGGTATGTGTTTACTTTATGTAAAGGGATTTTCTTTCAGATTTACGTAAAATATCAATTTTTTTGACATTCCACACATCGCCATCTAGCCCCAAGCTAAGTAACTAGACTTGTGTTATGTGTATTAGACAACGGATATACTACTTATATACTTTTATTTTGTAAATATATACTTATAATACATAGAAACAAAAAGACCATAGACAAATATTTAAGCATAAATACTTGTCTGAGGCGGGAATCCAACCCGCAACCCTGTGTTTGGCAGTCCGGCATGGTGACCATTGTGCCAACTGGGTCGTCCGGGGTCAATTGATAAGTTACTATTATTTAAACTACCATATTTATAAAAATTCGACAGTGGACATTTTGAGAATTGAATATTTAAGAATTGGATATTATGAACTTAAACGATATATTATCAGGTTTCCTTAAATTACACAATTTTAATTTCAGTAAAAGGTTTTTTTTACAAATGAAAGGTCAACGCTTGAGCACTATCACGCCTGTCTCTGATTACTATCAGACAGGTGTGGTATTTCATCTTAGATGTAGAACGCTTTCCTAGAAGAAGTTCACTCGATATTCGGAACCCTTAAATTGTACACGTCAAGAGGCAGGCATCTGATTCCATTCCTTTGCTAGTAAGAGTAAAGGAATCTTTTCATAAAAGAGCAGTTTTAGTATGAAAATGATCATTAATGCCAACTTCATTAAAAATTTATTTTATTTCGAATAGAGATAGATGGGTACTTGAAGAAAGAGATTAGGTTACCTACGTTTTATCCCGATCTCTATTCTGGCCTAAGGGTGAGTTTCCACTGATGCGGAGCGGAAAGGAGCAGACCGTGAATTTAAATGAAAAGTAAAATGAAAAAAACTTTATTGTCTAAATAAACTTTAATAGTAATAGTGCCCTACTCCCCCTATCACACAAGAGTAATTAGACAAAAGGAGAGGGGTCAGCTTTACTGTGGAGCAGTGCCATTTCTGGTCCTGCACAACGCTGTTTTTTAGCCTCCTCTGCCTCCCTAAGGTGTAATTCGAAGGCTAAACTAGAGATGGAGGGCGGTTCGCTATACCTACCTGTAATAATACTATACACAACAGCCAATCACAGTACTCACTGATGCAGAGTGTGAAGTTTTCGAGCATTGTGATTGTCTAATTCACAGTCCGCTCCTCTCCACTCCGCCTAGCCCCACGTTTCAGTGGAAACGCAACCATATGAGTGTAAAACTGGGGAGCACAGCTAGTGTTACCATATCAGTATTTAACCTCCCGCCCCACACACATATATTGCTGTTATCAAAAAGCTCTCTTAAAATAAAGTCCATATTGGAATCCAGAGCTAAAATATCTCACCATTCTTCTATTACCATATCACCATATTATAGAAGACAATAGACGGGAGACTTGTGATCGGCCGATAATATAAACGTATGTTATGAGTTTATTTTGTATAATATCGGTCTATTTTTGGGTAAAGTGTGAAAGCATGCCTATGTACTTTATTTAGCCCAAAATATTTAATACAAGAGCGGTCGGTGGTTTCTCTTCCACAAATCTCGTAATATCGGGATTATTGCTGTTTTACTATGATTATTTTATTTTCATAGGAAAACATACAGTGATTATACAACTAAAGATACAAAGAAAGTTAAAACAAAACACCGTTTTCACGTACTCGCATATTAACTCCACATAAACTTGTTTCACCAAAGAGAACAGTAAATCTACAGTAGTAAAGGAAACAATAACAAAACAAATAAGACCAGGTAAGAAACATATTAGCATTATTGAAAAGAGAAGAACTAGTTATGAGACAAATATAGCTATAACAAATAATATAATATCTACCTATCTAAATACCTACTTGTATATTTTATAGCAGCCTATATGATTTGCACGATTAATGTCAAAAAAGAAAAATGTCCAAAGCCAATGTCCAAAAGTTATACAGTCCCATTATAAATGTTTAATTATTAAAATGTCAAGTACTATAAATGTCCAATAGTGAAATGTCTAGTAATAAATTTGTCCAATTATAAAAAAGTCTAATAATTAAAATGTCCAATAATAAATAATGTCCTGTAACGTAACATTCTATCGGTAAAATAATAGCAAAATCGGTTCAGCATTTTACTTCTTTCAAACATACTAACTTTCATCTAAAGCTTATCTTTTATAGTTTTATCTATACTTATATTATAAAGCTGAAGAGTTTGTTTGTTTGTTTGTTTGTTTGTTTGAACGCGCTAATCTCAGGAACTACTGGTTCGAATTGAAAAATTCGTTTTGTGTTGGAAAGTCCATTTATCAAGGAAGGCTATAGGCTACTTTTTATCCCGATATTCCCACGGGATCGGAAGTCACGCGGGTGAAACTGCGGAGCGCTGCTAGTTTTATTTATATTTGATACCCCGACTTAGCATGGTTAGTAGAAATACAAAGATATATCATATACGCTATAATTTTTGGGGTACCGAACTTCAAAAGTGAAAAAAAGGAACCCTTTCTCATGAAAAAAGGAACATCACTTTCTAGTCCGTCTGTCTGTCACCACCGACTTTTCTCAGGAACGGGTGGACCTAGTTTTTCTCATATTTCAGCTAATCTAACCAGATCTTCTTCATAAATCACTCCATCTATTGTTAAAAATACCTACCTTACATAAATCCGTTCTGTGGTTTTCAAGGCTTAATTAAGGGTTCCGTACCCAAATTGAAAAATGGGATCCTATTACAAAGACTTCACTGTGCAGTCTGTCCGGTTGTCCGTCACTAGACTGTATTTCATAAACCAGCCAGACAGTTGAAATTTACACAGATTCCGTTGCCGCTATAATAATAAATACTAAAAACAGAAAAAAAAATTGTGGTGCTCCCATATACAAAATGGTACGAAATCCTTTGTGCGCGACTCCGACTCGCATTTAGGCCTTTTTTATTATAACTAGGTAGTCTAGTCTAGAAATTCAATACCTACTTCAAAATTCCATTTCAAATATTTTTACAAAACGGTAGGTATATGACGTCACATGATCCTTACACAAAATAATAATGTTATCCAAACAACGCAACCTTTGACAGCGACATGATGTGACGTCACCCACGTTTATTGTCATGAGCTTTGAAAATAAATGATAAATTAATTTAAAACCAGGACAGACAGACGGACAAGACGGACAATCTTCTAAGGGTTCCTTTTTTACCTTTTTAATTACGGAATCCTAAATATAATAATTATAAAAATTGTTCGTTTTAGGAAAACTATCGTTTTGCAATAAACATATTTTTTTTGTTTGAATACAACATTTTATGAATTCAGATTGTGATTTTGATGATGAATTCAGCGATATCTATGCTATTCACGGCTTTGTAGTACCCGGGACAAATATTGGAATGGGCCCTCTCAACTTAGTCGACAGGAAAGTCTTCGTCAATACGTCTGGAGACAATTAAGCTGCAGGTTTAATCACGAAGTTGTTCTTCATTTATGAGATCACATATATTTTTCGTAAGAAAATTCATTAAAAATCCACCTTTAAAATTAAAGGTCCACGAGCTATCGGCCAACAAGAATATCTATAGTCTGTATTTACCCAATTGGAAGGAACCCCTTCCCCAATCGATACGTAAAGTTACCTCCGATTTTAATGGTTCATCTAATAGCTGAACCATTATAACTTTATACCACGTTAATTGCGCTGGCCCAAAGACCAATGTAGACTAAGTACTAAAGGGTCGCCCGATAGTTTGCCTCTTTTGAAGGCAATTAACAAAAAACTATTCAAATTGTATCTATAAACTAGCTGCGCTCCGCGGTTTCACCCGCGTAAGTCCCGATCTAGTGGGAATATCGGTATTAAAAGTAGCCTATATTTTTCAATTCAATCTAACAGTTCACCAATAATTTTCCTTGTTTTTCCACATTTCCCTACGGACAAAGCCCCAAATTTAGGCTAGTTTTCAATAAAAATAGAATCATCGAATTTGGACTTCTTATGCCAACCGTCCGCCGGAATCTCCTAATATTTAAGGCGGTTAAAAATTAAATACCTACTTTTATTTGTTTTACTACCCATAGGTATAGGAAGATTTCAAATCCTTAGTCTGCGGTCTTTCTAATTCTTTTGCGATGATTGTTTTATGTCTCTGCAGTATTTGTCACATAATATCCATGTTTTTAATGTTTCAATAATGGTTTAGATAACAGCCACTTATTAATTAACTAGTATTCACCCGCGACTTCGTCCGTGTAGGTTTGAATTTTCCGAAATCTTTTCTTACAGGATACCTACGTTAAACGTTACGTGGTTAGTCAGTCAGTCTGTTAGGATTTTGTATTTTATATTTATAGATTACCTATATTCGACGACCCAATTGGAACAATGGTCACCATGCCGGACTGCCAAACCTAGGGTTGCGGGTTCGATTCCCGCCTCAGACAAGTATTTATGCTTAGATATTTGTCTGTGGTCTGGTTGTTTCTATGTATTACAAGTATATATTTACAAAAGAAAAGTATATAAGTAGTATATCCGTTGTCTAGCACCCATAACACAAGTCTAGTTACTTAACTTGGGGCTAGATGGCGATGTGTGGAGTGTCTTGCAATATTTATTTATTATTTATATTTATATTATGTTTAGAATAGTTTTTTTTTTTTTCATTATTTAGATTCGTTCTAGAGCTATTCTCAAGTCAACTAAAACTTTTTATTCATTTGGAATCATAGAATTTCCATGAAATCACTTAGAAGCTTCTTACAAACTAAGTTAGGATTTTCTTGCTCTCCATCTATTAAGGCTATTTACAGCTTAGTTTTATTTCATTTTTTTAACATTTTTAAACTCAATATAGAGCACCTAGGTACTCATGGAAAGAAATAATTAATTTATTAAATGTAGATAGGTACTTATTTATAAAATTTATGTGTTTTTGTTTTATTACACTACATTTTATTCAAAACGAAAAAGTAAGATCTGAAACTAGACGTTAAATTTTGTAAGAATCGCGATCCCGGCCGAGCACACTAGCGCCGCCCACCCGTCTCCAGTCTGCCCTCGGTGTCGCGCCGGCCGCACGTCCCGCCCGCCCAAACCGCGCCGTATAAAAAAACAGATCGATTTTTTTAGTGCACATTGGTGATTTTGTGATTAGTGATTTTAGTGTGTGTGTGTGTTTGTGCGTTAACGGATTAACATAATGTAAGTGTTGTTTAATTTTTAAGGATTGAATCTAATTTTTTTTAAGTACTTGACGGAACTAAAAAATTGCTTATTTTAGGCTGCGTAAGCTAAGTAATTTTTTATTAGTGTTTAAACTTCGGCGAAGGAGTGATAATATTTTTTAGTGTTTTAAATTTCAATTATTAGGGTTGGTGGGATGAATTTGATCAAAACTGATACTTTGGAAATTTTGTCATCAAAGCGATTATTTTATTGCTTTCACACGAAGTTTTATGATTTTATTGTGATAATAAATTACGAATGGAATAAGTAATATAACTGATAAAAACAAAACATAATTAGGTACCATAGTAATTATTTTAAAATAAAAGAAAAATTTAATTCACGGAAACAGTTGTAGTTCTTACTCTAGTTTTTTCAACAGTCATAACTTATGGATAGACTATTTTTTTATATATAAGCTTAGCGGTTAGATAGCTAAGATAGACAGACTAAAAGCTTAGCTTTTCTCGTTTCAATAGTTTTAACGCAACATGATTTTGACCGACTACAAAAAAGGAGGAGGTTCTCAATTCGATGTATGTTTGTTTTTTTATGTTTCGTATGTTTTTTTGCATGGTTAGTTTTAATTTTCTAACCATCAAGTTTTCTATAAAATAATGTTGTTGGTTTTCTCTAAGAAATTTTCCTTCATCAAAGAAAGTTCTGAAGAATAATAATAATTATGCGTGACGGCTTTGACAACGCTCCTTTAGACGAAATAGAACTTATAATTGATTAATTTGATCTTGGTAAAACATTTCTATCAAGCGTCCAGTTTATCAGCAAAACCTTTTAGGTGTTTTCCAGTGATTTTAGACATAGACAATCTAGCAAAGAAAAAAAATATTTTCTTCACATTTCGGGGAGTGTACAAAAGACCTACACTACCAAATATTGCCATCTTCATTCTTTCGTCTTCCAACCAGGCAAACTGATATGCGACACCGATCCATGGTGGAGATTCCAGCGTTTTGCATCTTCATTCCTTATTCGAAATGGAATGAAATTCGAAATGGAAGAAATGGAATGAGTACCCTGTGTCTGTGTTTCCTGACGTGTACAATTTAGGTGTCTTCAAGTCGCAAGTGAATGGATATCTTCTAGGGGCGCGTGCTACATCTTAGACTGCATCGTCACCAGCAGATGTGGTATTGATCAAATGCTGACCTATCATTAATTAAAAAAAAGCTAGTGAGAAGGAATGAGTCCCAGTAGTGCCTTTAGTTTTCTATAAAATCTACTAAGACAAAATATCTGCAGCTCCCTCCGTAATGAGAGAAATAAATAAGGTCGAGGCAGATCCCGAAAACGACAGCGTGACGATCTATTTTAAGGTGAATTGCAGGATCTGACGCAGAACCGTGGGTTATGGGAAAGCGAAATTAAGAGAAAACTCTGCCATGCACAACGCACTGAAGATGTTAAAAAAAATATCTTCAAAAGCACTAGTGAAAAAAACATTTCAGCAGTTCTTTTATCATTTTTCATGGAAATACATATTTTTTCTAAAAAATATATCAGCGTTAGTCTACTTACTATCTCAGACGATGGTGAGTGACGATACGTTCTAAGATAAATTAAAATTAAACCCAACTACTAGAAAATTCGCGCTTTCTAAAGTATGAAACAAGAACATAAAATATTCCGTAGATAACGTTACTCGTATATCAACAAGGCCAACAAACGTACAAACGGGTCAAAAATATAACCCTCCCTTTTAGCGTCTCCATAGTCGGGTAAAAGTCTTAGTCCCCTTCAAAGGAACTGTTAATTCGATTTCGTAACCTATAAGTACGTAACTACCTACTAATTTACTGTATGGAGCTACTGTTCTAAGCTTGTTCTAGATTATTACGTTATTGGATAGATTTAATTACCTACATTATGTCTAGTCTATCTTATATCTATAAGTACTTATAATCTATCTTTCTATTCCTATCTCTAAATATAAATTTCAAAGCCCTGACTGAGTGATATTTCAACGCACACCTCAAACCAAAATGCACGGATCGGCCTAAACCTTGGATTATAGAAGTTAGTCTTAAAATATATTTTTATGAATTCATGACTTTGTTACCAAAGCAAAAACAATTCAACTTTTTAGCATTTGGAAGTCCGTGCCCATCTTTAGATGAAAATTCACAATGGATTTTAAAACCGTCTTCGAGTCATCGGTGGACATGATAAAAAATATACATAAAAATGAAATAAAATTATGGGACCATAAGTTAAGCAACTAAGCTTGTATAAGGGTGGCCAAACAACGGATAGAATGCTTATATACGAGACTAGCTTTTGCCCGCGACTTCGTCCGCGTATGGAAGTCGAAAATGATTCTAATAGGATTTTATCCCATACAAACTTTGCCCCCCTTTTTGGTCTAAGGGAACCCCCTTAGGGGTAGAATTTCGAAAAATCCTTTCTTAACCGATGCCTAAGTAATACAAAAAAATACACCCTCCTAGTTTCAGGTCCCTACGATCAGCGGTTTGGGCTGTGCGTTGATCCGTCAGTCAGTCATTCAGGACAAAGGATTTTATATGCGTATAGAAGAATTGAGACCCTCCTCCTATTTTTAAAGTTGGTTAAAAACAAACTAATGCGGGTAAAACCGCGGGGCGTAGATAGTACTATAATAATATTATGTGAAATATCTGAACTTGTCTACCCTGATAGCAAATACGTAGATGTTATAATATATGAACAGTATTTACGTAATTGCCACTTAATTGTAACTTGTTTCAATTAACACTACCTAGTTAATAACGGTTCAAGTTCTTCCCTTTGATGTTACACTCATACAAAGTTGGTACCTACATAAGATTATATTATAACAGCAGCGTTTCGCGGTTTCACCCGCGTAAATCCCGATCTTGTGAGAATATCAGGATAAAAAGTAGTCTAATCATACAAATTTGATTTTTTATGAATTTGAATTTTATTGTCGCACGGAAACAATCGATGACGGCATTAGCTCATCTTGGAACTCTCACTCTATAACGGTTTTATATTTATTCCGGTAGATTGACGCATGTAGACTTTGTCACGTCAACTCGTGGCCGTCGCGTTTCTCGTCTTGTAATCATCAGACAAATAATCATTAATTTTTGCAAAAATAAAACATTTTTTAATCAAAAATCTCAAAATAAATACAAATACAAGGAATTAACTACAAACTGAATACGAGATATAAACAAATAATATTTAAAAATTAAAACTAAACCTATTCAAACAAACCCCTCCCCAGCGTTCACGGGGCAAAGCTGGACAATATGCAAGCGGCGTTACCCCGCTGAACCGCTATCGACAGCTATAGATTTTAAATCAAAAAATTCTGTTTTGTCTATTTCGCACAACTGTCATATATCAAGGTGACAAAAACACATATAAACTAAAGAAGGCTTATTAAATATTTATAAATACTATATACTATGTTATTAGCCTATTGGTTACAACTAGAAAAATCTGAATTATTTTACAGACAAAAAGCTACAAAAGTACGTGATCTGACACTAGGCTTTGTTTATTTCTAAAAATATTCAAAAACAAATCGTCGAAAGTGGCATAGCAACGACTGACCTTGTTTCTTGTAAATATTTCTAGATATCTTAAATCTTTAAGTTACATAGGCCTTAATTCATTTCCATCAGTATTAATTATTAAATACACGATAATTATCAGGATTAAAATCGAAGTCAAAACATCTTAATTAAATGTCAGATCGTCGTTTGAAGTCGCTGATTCTTAGAAGCAGGTAGAATTGATTCCAAGAGTAAGATTTCTAAATTAGAGCACAATTCAGACAGATTCCTAGAAGCAGTTAGGCAGAACTGAGCGCTTAAAATTCTCTGAAATTATGGACTAAGCAATGAATAACAAATTTTTCAGACATATCACTTCTAGTCCAAGCTAAGGAAAATTTATGTGTTATGGTAGCTAGGTAATTTAATGTTGACCGATTTTAAATAAATAGTAATTATAGAGTGAATCCATCGCTTAATAAGTATAAATAACTTAGTACAGAGGGTTATTCGTTAATTACATAAGAAAGCAGTCGAGGGCTATTTCTGTGCATTTAAACAATCAACTTTTATTCTATGATTTTTAAAAATTTGAACCAAAATACAAATATATAATATTGGCCTTTTACATCTAATCGAAATTATATATACAGCCCAACAACTTTGATCCATGCTATTCAGGCCTGGAAAATGTGTTAAATCGCTTGTTAAGCACAGCAACTTAGCTTAGCCGATCGTGTTTAGAGAACAGAACGCGTCAATACGTCTGTAGACAAATAAGCCGCGGATTTTATCACGATATTCATCATATAAGGTGTATGTACAACTAACAATAAAGCCGCATATTCACAGTACAATGTAATCGTCGGAGGAAATGTTCGCCCCTTATCGTGTATTATCTAGTGAAGGAGATCGGATGTGGGCGCCTAGCGTGGCTCGTTGTAGCGGGTACTTGCTCCGTAGACGCGGTCGAACTACTGCGATAAACGACCGGCTTTTTGTGCCGCAGTGTGTATGAAGCTCTATTGTAAAACTGAGAAATAATAAGTAGAAGCTGTAAAGGGACTTTACCGGATAAAATCAAAATCAAAATTTATTTATTCATCTATATATATAAAATGTTTTGTCCTGAATGACTGACTAACGGATCAACGCACAGCCTAAACCGCTGATCGCAGAGACCTGAAAATTGGAAGATGTGTTCTTTGAATGACGTAGGCATCCGATAATAAAGGATTTTCCGAAATTCTACCCCTAATCTACTTCAAATTTTCGACTTCTACGCGGACGAAGTCGCGGGCAAAATAAAAAAAGACACATTGAAATGTCTAAAAATTAAGTTAAGATGTGTGCTTTCGAAACGCGCCCAACAATAAGAAGAAAGCACAAGTACACAAAAGTAACACGGCCAACTAAGCTGAAAGGGTGGTATAGATTCTAGGTACTCTATCTAATACATGTTCCAGGGCTAACCGTGCCCTGAATAGCACGGATAAAAGTTTCTAGATAAATCATCTAGTAACTGCCTATATTATTACTCACAAAACTATAATATATTTAGAAGTAACCTATATTTATCCCAAAAAAAACTAATCTACAAAAGTCTTCGGAAACAATACCGAAAGGTCACCCAACTAATTTACGGTTGGACGCGGTTGGTCACCACAAGTTTCCGTCCGTGTCCGTCAATCCATCCGTTCATTTGTCAAGTGTCTTCACGATCAGTCAGTCTCATCACTCCAGCTTCTAAAGTTTCCAAAGTTCAGCTGATGGATTGAAGACAGATAACTTTACATTATTTAGGATAGATAAGTTTAATAAATTTCCATAAAAGGATATTATTGTATTTGTATGCGGATTTTTTTCCGCAACTAGACCTTTGGGACCTATTTGCGTGAGGATGGAGTAGGCTTGCTTAGTCGACCAATTCCAGAGGAAAGAACTCGTCAATACGTTTGGAGCTATTTAAGCCGTGGGTTTCATCACGATGTTTTTTTTCACCGTAAGAGTAATGTTAATTAGCGCACATCAATTTTATCATAGAAAAATCCATTGCAGCTTAGGGGGCGATCATCCTCTTCTATCGATCAAAGACCAACCGCCATGTTCCAGTTCACGGTAAGGCTATTTACTATATCCCAGATTTTCCACAGAATTAGTGGTGAAACCAGGGACCACAGATGGGTAATTTACTTTCAAAGTTTAATTAATTTCGTCTTAATATAATATTTTTTCTTATTGATATATCAGATAGACGGAAATAAGATAATAATAATAACAGACTTATAACAGACGTTTTTCATCATAAAAACTACCTACAATAGTACGAGATACCTTTAAGAACGACCTTCATCGAGCTGTTTAAGATAAGTCTAGATAAATTAGATAAGTCAATAAATATATTGCAAATGGGTTGCCAAATAAAATTTAGTCCAGAATGATTACATTTTTTTGTATTTTTTTTTGTTTTTGGACTTTTCTCTGGTTAGGTCAATAGAAAAATTCCGTACCAATTAAATACATATTCTTTACTTTAACTTAACTTCAATTCATTAACCAGACCAGTGCAAATGACTAATCGAATTACCTGCCTACCCAAGAGTTGTGACGAGAAAACATAGTCAATTTAACGTTTGCATATTCTACAGGCTTAATACTTTCTACTGTTTTGTATTTTGAATTTGTCTCTTAAACAAACCAGTGATAGGATAGGTTTTAAAATCAAAATTTAAATTGTTAATTAATCATATTCTGGACTGAATTTTTTTAGACAACCTATTTGCTATATATATTTTGACCTTTTTAATTTGATATAAAATACTTTTCATCAATTAAACCGCTCGATGAAGGTCGTTCTTAAAGGGATCTCCGACTATAATGGTATAATCTACCTACTTCGTATATTCCAATAACATAATCAAATTGATAACAGTTCCTTATATCGAAGTATGTAATAAAGATATTCAAGTGAATGTTACAATAACCTTATATTTCAACTTACCTCCTGAATGAATAATACGTATCGGTTCTGAAAGCGCGTGTACAACTCCCTTATTATTAATGGACCTACAGAACATACTCAGGGGAAATAATTGGGTTAATATTTACCGTCGTTTTCGGAAAGTTTTTCCGAAATTTACTTAGGTTTGGGTAATAATTTACTAGTGTTTTATGTTGTAGTTCAAAATTAAAAGTTTCCTTGCGTTTATTTGTTTAGGGACTTTATTTTTGAACTGTTGAGTTCCCTTTCAAAGGGTGTGGGGTGACTTACAGAAACGTTCGCAAGACATTCCATCTTCATTTCTCCATTTATCAGTTACTGAGGGTTAAACTGACAATTTTACTTGAGGAAAGATCTCAGAAAATTATATTTCAAGCTGTCCCGGCAAACATTGTTTTGACATTTACAAAAAAAATTAAATAAAAATAGATTTTTTTCGATTCTCAGACCTAACAGTTATACACAAAAAAATTCATACAAATCGGTTCAGCCAAACGGCTGAACCGATTTGTATGAATAAACACCTAAACAGGTGGACATAGGTAACTAACACCGCGACACTAGAATTTATATATATAGGGATATTTTACTTCGTCAAAATCAATAATCTATCTGTTGGGTATGTCTTTAATCCTACATTTTTCCTTAAGCAAAATTGTCATAAACCTTTCTTCTTTACATATAAAATGCTTTGTCCTGAACTACTGACTGACTGACTGACGGATCAACGCACAGCCTAAACCGCTGATCGTAAAGACCTGAAACTTGGAGGGTGTGTTCTTTGTATGACGTAGGCATCGGATAAGTAAGGATTTTCCGAAACTCCACCCCTAAGGGAGTGAAAAAGGGGGGGAAAGTTTGTATGGGACGTGGTTCCTTGGTCCAATCTACTTCAAATTTTGCACAAACATTGGAACACGTGTTTCGTATTTTATTGAAATTCATCCCCTAACGGGGTTAAAAAGGGGTAAGAACTTATTTTCGGGGTGATTTGCTTCGAAGTTGATATCAATACTCCTTTTAACTTACTTACATTGTATTTTGACACATGTTCGAAAACTCAATCAGATTTTATTCAAAAAAGGTTGCACTTTTAGGACACGGCCACATAGGGACGTAGAATTCGAAATTTGAAATGGTAAGGACTAGAAGGAACTAGAACATTTTGGTTATAAAATATACCAATTTTTTCATATTCAAAACTAACTGCGCATTGCGGTTTGACCCGCATAAGTCGTAATCCCGTGGGAATATCGGGATAAAAAGTGTGGTATATTTTTATGTGATCTGTGACGTTCGTGTTTGCTGGTCTGGGACGCGTTCGTGTCGTCACGGGCGGGCGGCCGGGTTTTCTCGAGCGGTTGTAGTTTTTCGTTGATAACTCAGGTTCTACTAATTAAATTTCGATATAGTGTATAGCACGACCTTCCTCGAAAAAAGAGCTATCTAATATAGAAAATCAGATTTCAATTGGTTTAGGTGTTTGTAATTGTATAACAAACATGAAACAAAAGACAGACATGATATTTAAAAACTAAGCATGTATTTTTGTTCTGCTACTTTTTCTAAGTCCCACAGACCCATTTTTTAATTTGCTTCCAAGTAGGTACAGACTTTTTGTCCTCTCTACCTTTATAATAAGTATCAAAGAAAGTTTTCTGTAGGTTAGTTTAAAAACTAACCTACCGATTTCGGTTATTTTAAAACCCAAAGAAATGTATTAGAGTTAAAACCAATGAATAATCCTACATTAGTAACATTTTCGACTACTACGCGGACGAAGTCGCGGGCAAAAGCTTGTAGTCAATATAACTCTTGTTAGCTTTAAGCGGGTTATTGATTTAAATATTGTCTATGCTTTAATGACGCCATTTTTCTTGTAACGAAAAAATATTTAACTGGGTACAATTTTACGAAATAATTATACGTTTTACTACAAAATGGACCATAAATATTATATAAACATTGAATCAACAAGGTAATTATTTATTTAGTGTATCAATCAATGTTAATGACGTGTTGTCACGCAAACGAATAATGAGAACCTATTATATGGACTAAAGTGGCTTTACAAAAGGTTATTTTGCAGACGACGGACTTTTTGTAACAAAACAAAAATCTAATTCTAACAACATCTAATTAATATAAATAAAAATGCTTATTGAAATAAAAATTCCGGATTAAATACAAACATTAATTTTCCACACTCTTTAGCACACACAAAAAATAAATATTACAGGACATTTCACGAAGCGTCATCTAGCCCCTAGCAACTAGGCTTGTGTTATGTGTGCTAGATAACGGATAGAATACTTAAATATTTTTCTTTTTCAAGACGTTTACGCGTACTCCACTGCGGCTGTGTGCCTAGGAAACTCTTATGTTGTTTAATAGTAGCACCATGACTCTCATATATACAGTTTTCCCAAAAATAACGACTCATGCCGGATTTATCGCAGCTAGAGATTTTGATACAAACACTCCTGCCTAATAGAGAAGATACAAAACATACTGAAAATGAGTTGCTGAATCGTATCAAATGTACTAAAGACCAATGAATTGGGAACTGATTTAGAAACAGTTTGGCAAATCATATTTCAAGCATTATAATGTTATGATGTTTAGCCACCACGTTTTAGGTACTCTGGTGCAGTCTGCATCTGAATAAATTGACTAGTGTTAGATAGTTCAGGA